>CM076578.1:1348954367-1349554367 GCA_034641835.2 Pinus albicaulis | reverse complement strand
CCTTTTTGGGAGAAGCAGCACATACCACAGTAAATATTCTTAACAAGGCTCATGTTCATGTGAATAGTGATAAAACTCTTTATGAGCTCTGGTATGGTAATCTTCCAACTGTAAACCATTTTAGAGTTTTTGGAAGAAATTTTTTTATCAAGAAAAATGAGGAAAAACTTGGTAATTTTTAACCTAGAGCAGATGAAGGAATATTTCTTGGCTATTCTTCTAGAAGTAAAGCATATAAATGTTACAATAAAAGACTTTGGAATATTTTTGAATGCATTGATGTTGTAATTGATGAGTCTTTCTTAACTTCTAAAAGGGAAATACCAACAACAAATGAAGATGATGATGATGTATATCCTCCTACATCAAATAGAAATGACATGGAGGGGGAACCCTATGAAGCAACATAAGATGATCTATCTAAAAAATCTCCATCCAGGTATGTTCAAAGGAATCATCTAGAATCTGAAATTTTTGGAGAAAAGGGATCAGGTGTCCAAACAAGAAGAAGTCTTATAGGATCTCCTAGCTATCTGGCATTTCTATCCACTATTGAACCTCAAAATTTCAGTCAATCTAGCAAAGATGAATGCTGGATTCAAGCCATGAATGAAGAACTTGATCAGATTCAAAAGAATCACACTTGGGAATTAGTTCCAAGGCCTCATGATAAAAATGTAATTGGAACAAAATGGATATTCAAAAAAAAGTTAAATGAAAATGGAGATGTTATAGAAACAAAGTTAGAATTGTTTGTAAAGGGTATGCTCAACAAGAAGGTATAGACTTTGAAGACACATTTTCTTCTATAGCTAGACTTGAAGCCATAAGAATGTTTCTGTCCTTTTCAAGCTTTCAACAATTCAAAGTTTATCAAGTGGATGTTAAATCTACTTTCCTCAATCGTGATCTAGAAGAAGAAGTTTATATAGAACAACCAGAAGGATTCATTTTGGGAAATGATGAAAAACTTGTTTGCAAACATAAAAAGGCTTTATATGGTCTCAAGCAAGCTCCAACAGCATGGTACTATAGTCTTGACAAATATCTTCATCAAAAAGGTTTTTCAAAGGGATTTGCTGATAGAAACTTATACACAAAAATCGAAAATGATAAACTATTGATTATAGTGGTATATGTTGATGACATCATTTTTGGAAGTAATGAAGGATCCATGAGTCAGAAATTTTCTTCAGTTATGCGGGAAGAACTTGAAATGTCTTTACATGGGGAACTAACATTTTTTCTTGGCTTACAAGTGCAACAAGAAACATATGGCATATTTTTATCACAAGTAAAATATTTCAAGAAAATTCTAAAGAAGTATGGGATGGAAGATTGCAAACCTGTAAGTACACCAATGGTAACTAGGTGTAACCTCAATTCTCATGTTGATTCTCCCACTGTGAATCAACCAGACTATAAATCTATGATTGGAAGTTTGATTTATCTAACTGGGACAAGACCTGACATTATGCATGCAGTTGGGATTATTGGATTATTCCAAGCTAATCCAAAAGAGTAACACTTAATATTCAAATATCTACAAGAGACTCAAGACTTTGGTCTATGGTATCCAAAGAATGCTAATCTCACTCTTCATGCTTACACACATGCGGATTGGGCTAAAAATGTTGATGATTGAAAAAGCACTAGTGGTGGTGCATTCTATATGGGGACCCAATTAGTATCTTGGTTCAACAAGAAACAAAGTTGTATTGCCTTATGTACAACAGAAGCAGAATATGTGGTCACCGCATCATGTTGCACATAACTACTTTGGATGATGAAAAATTTACAAGACATTCAAATTAAATTTTTACCTCCCATATCCATTTTATGTGATAATACAAAAGCCATTAGTATCTCAAAGAATCCTATTATGCATTCGAAGACCAAGAACATTCTTATCAAGTATCACTTCCTGCGTGAACAAGTGCTTGAAAAAAAGGTTAAATTGGAGTATGTCCCCTCCAAAGAACAAGTTGCTGATATATTTACTAAACCTCTTCCTAAGGAAGCATTTGAATATCTCAGATAGAATCTAGGAGTTGTCTCTACCTCTCTAATCAAGTCTGCTTAATTTCAGAAGATTAAATTCGATACGCTGGTTTCATGAAGGTGAAAGGAGTATATATGTGAATTTATGTGCAAAGAACCGTGTATGGGTTCTCCTAACAGAAATTCTATGGGTCAACATTCAGACCAGATGTGGTGTTGTTGGATACTCTCTGTTTTGATCCAGTCTTTATCTTTCTGTATCATTCTCTAATATATACCTCCTTGATATAGATGCTTTGATGAATTGTTTGTTGAAAGTGTTCAGGATGCACAAGCTTAGGGGGATCACCTGCCTTCTTGAAGAGGATCCATTGCTGGCATTCTAATTTGGTTTCTGATTTATGATTTCTCTCTTGAGATCTTTTGGTTCTGTTTGTGAAAATCCATTTATGTAATTTGATGCAAAAGGAAATTTTTATACTCATGATGTAAAATGTTATATTCAGTCATGTAAGGACTTTGTCAAATTGTAAACCCACTTGGTTGGGTAGTTGAGTCAAAATTTGTAAACCCACTTGGTTGGGTAGTTCATTGAAATATGTAATTCCACTTGGTTGGATCATTGATGTAAGTATGAGTCCTTGGTCATAGGAAAGGTCATACTCGGTTGAGTTATAGAGTCATGTACTTCATTGAAAAATTTGACTGAAGATTCATCATGCACTAAGGGGCAGCATGGTCAATAAAGTGCACATCAGATCTATAGAGCTCTTCTTTATACAAGGAAAGAGAAACCTTGTTTCGGTATTGATTTTCACTTTTCCTTTGATGTCAAAAGGTGAGAGTATTTTGGTGTTTGAATAATGGTTATGATTAATGTATCTATCTGTTGTGGTGATCAAACACCATCATGGTTTCCATCAAGTTCAAAGGGTGATATTTTTGGAAATATGATGAAATATGTTGTCCTTAATGGCAACCTACTTGATGAAATTGTCCTTGATGGAAACCTGCTTGATGAGTTGCCTATGATAAGCAATCTATGCGTTAAAGATGTAAAAATGATGTTTCTACAGGTCAGTTCAGATGTGACAGAGAAAGGAATTCCAGTAAGTGCTAGAGAAATGAAACAAGAAATATTTCTCAATGTATATGTAGGTTTGATGAAGGAAACCCGCGTATGGATGTAATGTATACGCTAATTTTATGAAGGCAACCCATGTATCGTATTTTTTATGAAGAGAAGTCGCGTATACACTCAAGTACAATGAAGCAAAGTCGCATATGCATTTTGTGCTCTAAAATTATGATACCAAGGGTCATTACCATGGTATTAGCCCATAGTATTGAGTGCTGTATTGATTCCATCCAAGAATACCATCAGCAGTTGTGTGGTTTTGACTCATGTTATTGGTAAAGGCTAAATCCATATAAGGAGAAGAAGTTCATAGTGCAAAGGTGTGAATGTGTAAGGGCTATCACTAATATTTCTCTCTGAAGTATATCTGCATAGGATGAACTCTGTTTTATTGATAAATTTGAAGCTATGATGAACCCTTGGATAGATTGATGGATCAAGATCTCTAGATCTGAAATGACTATATTATTGCATGATCCATTGAAGAGATGATTAGATCTGAGACCTAGCGCATGTTTTATGAAGTGGAGTGAAGAAATATGGGTAAGTTCTATAGATTTGAAAACATTATGCTGAATTAATATTTTCATATCTATACGCTATTTCCTCTCAGTAAAATTGCATATATATGCGAGTTTTCTTCAGAAAAGGCACATATGGAAGTTAGGGTTTTCTGAAGCTTATTGCAGAGGTTTGTCTATTATTGCTGCTATTATTTATGTTGTCTATCAATGAATTCTTCATGAAGATCTGGGTTGCGTAAATATTGTACATGCTACTAATTTTAATATGTCCAAATCTTATCAATAAGTGAGTAAACATGGTTATTGATGACTGACTATTTAAAGGTTCTGTATTTTTGAAAATATGTCTGATTGAAAGGCTCAGATCTCAATCCAACACAAATCATATTCTGAAAAACAATATTCATAGATCTATATGCAGGTTGGTGTGACGGAAAGCGCATATACATGCGGGTTCAGTGAAGCGAAGTAGCGTATGCATTTTAAGATGATGAATGTTCAGTGTTGAGTTTGATTCTACATTCTTATTCTAAAGTCTAGATTATTTCTATGTTTTGGTTACAGTGTTCTCACTGTACCGATTGAAGTTTGGGTTAAGTTTATTATTGATGATTTTTATGATGAGTTGAGTTGAAGTTGTGGGATCCAGTATGGAAATTGATGAAATGTGGTCTGCAGTATTCTGAGGGAAGTAGAAGCTTCCTGCCAGTAGAAGTTGGTGTTCTGATCAAGGGGTTGAATCTCCCTTCCTGTAGTGACTGGTAAATGGGATTAGGGGGTTGTAGCTCCTTTCCAGTAACAGCTGGAAAACAGGAGAAGGTTGTAGCCTTCTGCAGGTAGATACCTGTGTACCAATATGAGTCTGCATCAGTACAAAAATTGTAAATAGTTTTCCATATAATAAATATTGAAGACAGAGATGAAAAAAATGGTGGTTTTCTCCCAAATTGGGTTTCCACCATAAATCTTGGTGTTCATGTGTGTTGATCTTGTGTGATGTTTTATTATACTATTACTACACATATTTGCTGATTATATAACATATGCATGAGTAAAAACCTGAGTTAAAATATTGTTTTTGAATTTTTTTTCTAAACAATAAAATTATATTAGTATACGCTAGTTTATTTTTGTATATGCACGTGTATATATGAGTTGGGTTCATAAAAGCTGTGTATGGAATTCAGTAAAGAAAATGGAAAATATTTCAGTAAGCTCTAAATACTGATTCACCCACCCTCTCAATATTTTTCCCAACAATATTTCCAATGGAATGACTCGACTGACTTACTAAACAAAGACCTTCTTAAGAAAATGACCATTGACTGGACCTCCAGTCAGCTAGTCATCATCGAGATGTTTGAGCAAAAAAGTATTGCTTTCCAAAACTTCAAAAACTCTAAATGGTCCAAACCATAAATTTTCAAACTTACCATGCTTTCCATGGTATTCTCTCCTAACATCCAAATGCAACACCAAATCATCCTCTTGAAATAACTGTTGATTTTCTCTTTTGCCAAAAACATATTTGAATTTAGTCTAATACTTCTTTGTTTTATCAATTAGTGATTCTCTGATTTGGTGTGCCTCTATCAGCTACATAATTCTCCTTTGGATTGGATTTTCATCATCAACTTCATCTTGCAGTAATTTCATCACAGGAAGAGCTAATTGCAATGGCATTACAACATCATTTCCATATAAAAGATAAAATGGAGACATTCCAATTGATTTTTTACCACTTACCCTATCTTCCCAAAGAGCATGTACTTGCTGAGTGTCGTAATTTATCTTATGTTAAGGAAAAATTTTCTCAATAATCCTCATCAATATTTTATTGGATGACTCATCTAATCCATTTCCTTGAGAGTAATCAGGCGTGGACTGAGTCAATACAATTCCATATTGTTGAAAAAAGGTGTACGTCTTAGTAGACTTCAAGGCCATTTCATTATCAGTTACTAATTTTTGTGGACAACCAAATCTTGACATAATGTTTTCCAATAAAAATTTGATAAATATCATATTAGTAGCATTCCTGGTTGGTACAAATTCAATCCATTTAGTAAAATAGTCTGCAGCTGTGAGAATCCATTTATGCTATCCTGATGAAGGTGGAAGGATTTCCCCGATAAAGTCTAACCCCCACTGCTCGAAAGGAACATATTTTGAAAAATGAATAAGAGGTAACGGTGAAAATTTATGTTTTCAAGAAAGCTTCTAACATTCAACAAAACTCCTAGATTTAGCAAAGAAATCAGAGAAAAGAGTTGTCCAATAATAGCCAACTCTTAAGATTTTTTTTGCAGTGCTTTTCCAATACAGATGCCCTCCACACACCCTTGCATGCATTTATTTCATAATATCTTGGGATTCTGCTTCATCTACACATATTAATAAGACTCCAACTGGGTCTTTCCAGTAAATATGGTCTTGAAAAATGTAATACTTCACAACTCTCAATTTGAAAGCTCTCCTTTTTTACTTCCCCATTTCAGGGGCACAGTTGAAATTTTGTCAAAAAGTATACTATATCCTTGTACCAATCTAAATGAAATATTTCAGGATAACTAGAAATAATTTCTCCATATTCTCCTTCAGCTACCTCTACATTCATATTTAAAGCCTTGGAGTTAGATTCAATCATTAAGCAAGCCAACCCTTGACCTTTTATCAATTTATTTGGTTTGATCTCAATATAAAACTCTAGAATTTTGGTCAACCACCTTCCTCTCCTCCCATCTGTATCTAGTTTCAAAAATACATATTTAACAGTAATATTTGGCACAAAAGAAATAATTTTTGAATGTGGCATTTAAACTCGAAAAGACATCAAAGCCTTAACTAGTGGATATGCTTGTTTTTCAGTCAGGCTGTACTTTAATTCAACATCCCTTAAAGCGTGACTGAAAAACTAAATGAAAAACTAAATAGGCTTCTCTAAACCATATTTTTTCTTATGTGGCAAGACAAATACAATTGTTTCTTTTGATGCATATGAAACAATCAGAAAATATTTTTCAAAATCAAGACTAATCAAAACTGGAGCTCTAGTCAAGGCAGACTTGATTGCTGAAAATGATTTCTTTACTTCTTCTTGCCATTTAAATTTTGCATATTTTTTCAGCAAGATATTTATGTGTTTGATCATCTCCGAAAAATCAACAACAAAACACCTTAGAAAATTCATTTTCCCTAAAAATGACTACAATTACTTTTTATTCCTTGGCAGAGCAATCTTTTGAATAGCTTCTACTATTCTCGGATCAATACAGATGCAATTTTCTATTACAATATGTCCAAATAATTTCCCTTCTTGGAAAACAAAGGATGAATTTTTTGGATTTAAGGACAAACCAAAATTGTTTCAAATGTTTCAAATGTTCTTCTTTATATTTTGAATAGACTGTGATGTCATCCAAATATATGACTAAAAATATGTCTTTTTTCTCCTGCAAATGCAATATCCATTATCCATTGAAAAGTTTCGCTTGCATCTATCAGACCAAATGGCATTTTGTTATACATGAATGTACCTTCGGGTGTGGTAAATGTTGTATTTTAGTTGTCTTGTCTATCAACTGAAATCTGATTATAGCCTAAAAAGCCATCAATCATTGACAATATTTTGGATCCTACAACTTTCTCCAAAATATAATCCATCTTGGGCAGCAGATAGTTATCTTTTAATGAACACCAGTTCAAGTTGTGGAAATCAACACGAATTCTTATCTCTCCATTCTTTTTCCAAACCGAGACTATATTAGCTACCCAAATAGAAAATATCAAAGGAAGAATTATATTTTCTTCCCATAATTTTCTGATTTCTTTCTCAATGATTGAGAACAGCATGGAATTGATATGTCTGATTTTTTGTGCTATAGGCTTTGCATCTATTTTCAAAGGAATCTTATGCTCCATTATGCTTCTATCAAAAATTTTCAGCTCTCTATAAGACCATGCAAAAATATCAACAAATTATTTCAATAACTTGATATATTTTTTTCTAATTTCAAGAGAATGGAATTTGGACACTTTCACTAATTTTGGTTGATCCTCTATTCCAATGTTACATTCTATTGTACTTTCTCCATCAAATTTACTTTTAGGCGTCAGAAAAACATCATTATTATCAAGCACTATTTCTAGAGAAACTAAGCCTTTAGGAATATAGTTAATTTTCAGCTCTATAATGTTCTTCCTAGCCACAGTTTGTTTAAAGGCTTGCTATTTTTATTTTCAACAATGTCCTACTCATCATCAATATGTATGTCTGCAAACTCTTCAACACACTCCAAAAATTTCTAATTTTCCTTTTTATCCTCAAATACTTGCGAGTATTTAATGTTATCGGGAATTGACGGCATGTTTTTTATTTTAACATCATATGTTGCCTTGACATCTAGAGGAACTTTGAAATTACTAGCAGTAATAGCCAGTGAATCAGCCATTTTATTATCTTCTCTAATGGCAAAATTTATATTAAATGCTGAAAAGTAATGCTCAATCAAATCCCAGATTTCATTCCTATAATTCTTCAATTTGTAATTTTTCACTTGGTAATTGTTTCTCACCTACTTAATCACCAACTATGAATCACCAAAAAAAATTAGATTCTCTGCTCCCAAATATTTCGCTGCCTTCATACCTAGCATAAGCACTTCATACTCAACAGTGTTGTTAGTGGTAGTAAATTGCAGTTTGTATGATATATTTACCCTTTGATGAGTGGGAGAAATGAGGAATACACTGGCTCCAGATCCTTCTCTTGATGAGGCTCCATCAAAGTACAATTTCCAATTCTTTCCTCCCTCTAAATGTTGTTCATTTGTACCTTGAAAGTTTTGTTTTTCAGTTATTGTAGGCTAGAAATTGTTATCATCAACAACAAGGTGTAGTATTGATGACCCCAATTCATTTTCTTCAGAATATATGGGATGGTTTCAAGGATTGTGCTAATCACTAATAATGTAGGCCATTTGGGTTTCCCTATAAAACCTTCTGAATTACCCTCCAAACACTGGGATGGTAGCATATGGCGTGTCCATATGAAGGGTACCTCCCCATTTTTTAGACCAAGGTCTAGAAAGTAACATCCCAACTCTATAAAGAATGTATGCAACTACAATTTCCATCACTAAGCTCTTCATAGGCAGTTGGGTAAGGGAAACAACCATGTTTGATCACTCCTAAAAACTTGACGTTTTTGGATTCAAAGGTTTATAGGTCATGTTATTTCTTGGTGATCTTTAATCCTAATTCATCCATGACCTTTTTTTGGCATCAGTTTCATTTTGGTTTTGGACATGATAGCCTAGATAAATATTGGGATGTACATCCTCAAGGTTGACTGGATGTGGAGCGAGAGGTGGTTGTACCATAATTTTAAAAGACTCTTTAAATGTTGGATTTTTCAAAAATTCCAGAGGTGGGAATGGACTTTTCATTTTATTCAATTGAGATTTGAAATTGAAATGAATTGGAACTAATTCCTTATTTTCTACAGTGATTTTGAGAATTGGGGCAGAATTTTGAGGTGGAGGAACCTCATTGACCTTGACCTCCTGTTTAGCATCTTGTTTATTTGAATCTTATTTTTGTTGAGGTTGCTGAACTGGACCTTTGGACCTCGAAGGAAAATTTTTGTTTTGAAATTCTTTCTGTTTTTTATCATTTTGTGCATAAATTTGGGCATCCACATCATCCGAAAACGAAAAAAAATCCCTGTTTGGGATTCATATTCTTGCAATGTCAAACATGTTGACTGTGAAGTTTCTCCAAGAAGGTTTATTTCTTCGTTTTATTCTTCATTTTCTTGTTGTTCTCCTTCAACAAAATTATTCAAAGGAGGGTGAACATTTTGATCATCAACATTCCTCCTTGGGCATTGTATGATTTGTTGAGGTTGAAGAGGCCTCCTGAAGGGAGCCTAATTTCTATTGGTCTCATTTTGATTGGCTCTAGTAGAAATTTTGTTCTCAAAATCTAATTTTTTCATCTTAGAAGCAAGTTCCTTCGTCAATTTGGAAATTTGATAAACCTTTTCTTCTACTGTAAGATATTTAGAGGAAGAAGGTTTTTCTTCTTTGTCTTTTGCTACTTTCTGTTCCTCCATTTTCAACTTATTAGATTCTATAAGATTAGATTGCATTCCAATTGCATCCTCTTTCATATCCATCAATGTTTGTGCTTTCTCAGCCCTCAAACATAAAGAAAACTTGGAATCTAAAGCATTTACAAAATTTATCATAGTTTTAGTATCGATAGACTTAATTTCTTTAGGAATTTTCTGATAAATCTTATTAAACCTCTTGGTAAAATCAGCCAATGACTCATTTGCCTTCTTATTCAGACTTCCAAATCCTATAAGGTAGTACACATATATTTCCTACCGCCTCATTGCTTCACAAATATCTCCTCCAATTCATCAATTCTTGCTATTGAGTTTGGAGGCAGACTTATAAACCATTTACGAGATTCAACATCCAAGCTCTGAACAAAGAGTCTTAACCAGACATCTTCATGTTCAATATTCTGATTATTAGCATAACTATAGAAATCCACTAAATTTTCCTCAGCAGAAACTCTTTCTCCATTCCCAATAGATTTTGGAAGATATTTCAAGTAATGTCCTTGATGAAGTGGATGCCAGGGTTGAGGGAGAATAAGTGCCACATATCTTGCAACCACTATCTTCTACATCCTTGTAAGGGAAGGCTGAGCCATATTTTGCTGATGTATAGTTGATGCATGACCAGCTGATGTAGATATTTGGTAAATAGGAATTACAATCGGTGAATTATGATTCTGATTTAGGACAACAAAAAATTGGAAATCTTGAGTTGATTCTTCAGGCTTTGGAACTGAAAAGAGTGGATCTTCAAAAATATGAATAGAGGATGTCTTGACTTCTCCTTATATAGAAGAATCCGATTTAAAATTTTTCTCTTGAGGGGATGGAGTTAATTTAGCTTTATTTTGCTAAGCAAGGAAATCAGATAAGTTGAATGTAAGGCCTTCAGGAACACTCTCTTCTAGCGGATGAGAAGAATATGACCCAATAGATGGATTTGGAGAAAAGGAAAATATTCTTGCTGAGGGGTGATAAGAGACTGGTATTCAGGATGAGTTTGAAGGAAATTTAAAATAGTATTAAAACCTTCTTCAGTCAAAACATCCCTATTAAGAAAAGGTGCAATAGCCAATACTTGTTCTAATTCCCCTTCAGTCATCACAAACTCTTCTGATTTCTTATCAACACTTAAAAACTCATTTTTTTCCTCTTTGACTGGAATAGTACATATCTCAGATTTACTAGGTGATGAGTGAGAAAAAAGTTCAACTAAGCCTAGGTTAATAACATCTACTTTATTTTCTATGGAAGTAGTTTCAACTTGAGATTTTTCAGTAGAATCTTTTGAAACTAAAATTTCTTTTGATTCTAAAATAGATGAAGGTACCTTTTTCTTTGGAACGTAATTTTTGTGTACCTTCCTCACTGACTGAGATGTGGCATCAACTGATATCCGTTTTCCTTTTGCATCTTTAATGATCTTCTCTGGGTCGGTGATTGGAGTAATAGTATGAGATCTTTGATTCCTCCTTGTAGAAGGAGGTCTTGAAACCCCTATTTTTCTTTGTGGAGTTGCCAGGTTAACTAATTTTCAGTGTTCTTCAAGTCACCAATTCTAGTTCACCATCAAGAATTGATAATCAATAATTCAAAACAAGAGACTCGGGAGAATACTTCGTTTCAAAGCCTTAGTCTCTCGGCATACACACCAAAAGATGTTCATGCTTGAATCAGCACTTGGACAGCTGCAAGTGCCTGACCAGATGCATCCTAAACTCTAAGGAAATTTAATGATTTGG
Organism: Pinus albicaulis; assembly: GCA_034641835.2. NCBI lineage: Eukaryota > Viridiplantae > Streptophyta > Pinopsida > Pinales > Pinaceae > Pinus > Pinus albicaulis. The sequence goes on along the minus strand of CM076578.1, from coordinate 1,349,542,832 downwards.
TTTATGAGATTGGTAGGTGGTTTAAACTCCTATTCACTGAAAAGAGGTTTCAGTTAAGTCCACTATTCTATTAATGAGGCTATTGGGTCCGATGTGGTAGAAAAAGAGTGATTTTGTAACCTATGAGGGGGAGAGAAAGTTAAATGAAAGAAGAAAGAGTTGGTCTGCAAGGAAAAAATTCCACTTCTTTTGGTAGAAAATAACACAAGTAGCAATTTGTCAATATTTCGACAAGAGAAATCTATTTCTAGACTTACAATATTCTCACTAAAATATCAAGTAATATAAGTATTATAAGTGATCCTGTTTACACTGTCATCATGTATGTTTCATCAAGAAATATCACTATGTGAGACTAACAAAATTTTATAAAAAACATGAACATGTCAAGAGAATGACAAAAACACATAACAATATGAGGGATTACAAGTTGCCACTGAAGATAATAATATATGGAAAGACAAGAAAAAAATAAAAATACACACACCAGATTGATAATAAGTCCTTAGAAGTTTCTTCAATTTTATTCATTGAAAAGAGTACTGATCATATGAGCCAAGATTCTAGAATCACCAACCAACTCGTTTTACATAGAATTTTATCAAATATATACAAAAATAATAAAATGCCATCTCCACAAAAGGAATAAACCGAGTCCCAAAAGTTATTACAATCTCGTGCAAGAGATAAGGTTTATACTAAAAATTTAATACAAAGTTATATGACATAATGAAAATAAACAACATAAAGGCTAACAATTCAAAGTGGTTTATATGATGTGGAATTCTATGGGAAGACTCCTCTTCTGTTCTGCTGCAACCAACTCCACAAAACATTTAAACAATGGTGAAAATGGCTTGTGGTTGTTCCTTGAATGTTGCCTGGTGCCTTGTAGAAATGTGTTGGTGCTGAGAGTAGTGGTAGAAAATTATTTCAGAGAAGTTGTGTTGTTGTTCCGTTGTTCCTTTCCTTCTTTGGTGGAAAACCATTTGTAATGGTGGAAAACATGAAACTTTTTGGATAGAATGGTGGAGGTTCATTTTATGATACATTACAAAGAAACCCTTTGAAAAAGTTTTAATTTATAGGTGCGACATGGCGCGGAATGAATGATAAGAGGGAGGAGAAAACCTTTTAGACATATATTGCAATCACAAATAGGGGTCGGAGAATTTAAAATTAAGACACAAACAGGAGCAAATGAAATTTGCGATGGGGTGGTGACATGGCAAGGAAGTGGGGCTGGTTGTAGATCACATATCAAAAGTTTTATTATGAGATGTAGGAGTTAATTTTTGGAACTGCCGAAGTGCAATGTGCAATGAAGCGAAGGGTGACGTGACATGACAAATAGTCACCCGTAAATTGGAAATTGGAAGTTTTAAGGAAGCAGAAGTGTATCGTGTAAATGAACTTTGTGGAAATGTGATGCGAAAAGGTAGGTGGGGCCCTTTAAATGACTTTTAAAAAACAGAAAGTGAGTATTTCGCTAAGTCATGGTAATATGATAAAAAGACGCCCAAAGCATAAAAAAGCTTTATAACGTATTCAAGGCATGTCAAATGGAAGTATGGGTCCCAAACCATACCGCAAATTTCATTTTGGGCTTCTTGTAGGAGACTACAATTGTAACGTGAATGGGAGTTAAAGTTGCGAAGAGCCGATTCTGATGAAAGGTAAGGGGTCCACAATGTTTGTTAAATGCGGTAAGTTATACCATATGATATATGATATAACCAAGGTTTTGTTGTGGTGCGGGTAAACGCTACAATAAAATAATTATATGGTAAGTTAAAAAGGAAATATGATATGGTTGTTGATGGGTGTGCAGAGCTTCTATTTAACTATAAAAATTTGATTTTATGAGTTAAAAAGGGGTTCTAAAAAGTGAAATGAGAGCCTGGACTTTGGGTTTTTTGGGAAAAATAAAAGGTAAAAGAGGGGAAATAAAATGAATGAAGGTAGAAAAGAAATTTTCTCACCATTATACTTTGACAATGACACTTTCATCTTACAACCGAAGTGAAAAGGCAGATTGATTCCTTGGAGAATGATGACGAGACTTTGAAAAATCTTTGAAAAAATTACAGTGCTAATAGAGTGTAAGAAGGTTGTCAAAAACATATAATTTTGGTCTTCAACATTCCCCCACAAAGAAGATATTGGATGTCCTCATGCCCAAAATTTCAAAATTTTGTAACCCTTCTCTATTACTGAGCTACCTATGAGGCCTCAGCAAGAACATATAAATTAGTTCTCTTTTTTTTCTTGTACTGAGTGCCATCCTTGGTTTCTTCATTAATATCTTGTACTTAAAACATATGACCTTTCTCTTAAGAAATTTATTTTTAGCTTTGAATTTCTTATTTTTCTTGTACAAAAAACCAAGATGTAGTAGAATGTTATCATTTTGAGTTCTTTGGATTTATTTTTTTTACTTTTACTGCTTCATGTTCCTACTTCAAATATTTATTTAGCACTTCCAATTTATAAATTTCATGCTTAAGAGTATCTTCAATTATATTTTCTTCCAGAGGATGGAAATGGATTTCTTCATCTAAAATTTATTCTCAATTTGAGGATGACTAAAAAATTATTCCTGTAGCTTTGAGTTAAAGAGATTCTCTATAGTCATAATTTTCTTGCTGGATAGGGTCAATTTTTGGGGTTTGCCTAGTTGGAATTGCAACTGGTGATGGAACTTTTGGTTCCTCTTCTTTTTCTAAATCAATAAATCCTCAAGATTGTTCTTATTTTTCATTGGTTGAATTCTTAAGTCTTGCACTCCTTCTCATAGTTGTTGGTGATTTTTCGGTAGTGAGGGGATGATTTTTGTTATTGAATTTTCCTTGCTTTAATTCTCCTTTTGATGTACCTTCATTTTTACTGTTCAATTTCTTTATTCTAACATTCTTCTACTTAACATTTTCTAAAACATTTGCAAGAGGCATTTCATCATCATAATACTCATCTTATTGTGTTTCCTATACAGGTGACTGTTTCTTATGTTTTGAAGGATACTTTTGTTGACTCTTCCTTGTTTTAGCACTGGGTTCATCCTCTTCAACTTCATTGAAATGATTTTGTATCATAAAATCTTCCCAATTATCCCCTTTACCTTTAAAATGGGCTTCAATTAAATTTTTCACTAACCCATGATGAAATAGAGCATTTTAAATGAACTATATTTTTCTCTAGATGTTAGCAAGATTTTTTCTTAAAATATAGAGTAGGAAATATGGAAAATTTATTTCATTACCATCAATAAAATTTATAATTAAGTGATCATGGTAAAATAACGTATTTACAAAGCTAACGTAAGAGGTTATGAACTTCTAAATGATTAATAAAAAATTTCTCCATTTAGTCTTTAAGGATGTGACTGGAATTCCCTTCTTAAAGACAAATATATCCATACCTGGGTTTTTAAGGAAGACCTCCCACTCTTTTTATTTGATTTTTCTAGGAAATATGGTAGCTTCTACCATGAATGACTCTTTCAGAGCCAAATTTTATATCCCCAATTTATGCTTTGTTGGCATTATGATGCATGTGTTGTCCTTAATGGCAACCCACTTGTAACATAGTGAACAAATCAGTTCAGAGGTGACAGGGTGATGGGAAAAAATGAAAAATTTATGAGACAGAGGTTTCAAGTCAGAATAATTATGAAAGTAAAATTTTAAGAAATATACACAAGTTTGATGAAGCGAAGCTGTGTATATGAAGAAATATACGTTGTTTTGCTGAAGCGAAGTTATGTATACACAGATTTGGTGAATAAAAGTCGCGTACATACGCGGATATGAGGAAGAAAAGTTACGTATATGTTGTCGCAATATTTTATGAACAACAAGGGCCTTAACAATGGTATTTGCCCACAATATTGAGCATAGTAACAAATATTTGATCCCGTCAAAAATTACCATTGATATTACTGTGGTTTTGGTTCATGGTATTTGGGAAGGCTAAAACTATATAAGGAGGTGAAGATGAAAGTGCTAAGTGTGCATTATTTAGGGTAATGGATGAATACTTCAATCTGAAGTATGTTTGCATGGTATGGGCTATAGTTGATTAGTAGATATGAAATAATGATGCACTCGTGAATACAATGATGGATCAGGATCATTAGATTTGAAATTCTTGTGTATTTGCATGATTTTTTATGACTTGTTCAAAAGTATGGTGTGGCGCATGTTTGTTGCAGTGAAGATTATGATTTGAGTATGTTTGAAGTTCCGAAGTGTTGTGTAGTCATGAATTAGTTTCATATTTGTATGAGAGTTTGACACATGGAGATAATGTATACACACAAGTTTTTTTGTGCAAAGTCGCGTATATATTATGATGTATGTTAAGATATGTATGTGACTTGGGTTCTAGATAAGCGGATACATACATGGAAAACCCTTATGGAAGGCACCTATGCAAGTTAGATTTTTTTTTATGAACATGTCTGATCAATGTTGTTGTGTTTCTTCTATGTCAATCAAGTCTTCATATAGATCTGGATTGTTTGACTCTAGTTAAGTTTTCTAGTTGACTGTGATTAAAATATCAGTGATTGGTTGATTGATTGGTGATTCATTGATTACTTTATTGATTTGGTATAGTGTTATGCTTCAATTATGATATATGGTATTGGCGTTAAATAATTGTAGTGGTTCCACTCTAAAAATCTGATGAAAAGACACCTAAAAGTTGTGATGTATTGAATAAGGTGGATCCAGTGTGAAAATTTATGAAACATGGTCCACAATGGTGCTAAGGTTTTGACACTTTAGTGAGGAGGTTGTAGTTCCCTTCTAGTGGGTGTTGGTAAATGATATCATGGGGTCGTAGCTCTCTTCTAGTGGATGCTGGTAAACAAGATCAAGGGGTCGTAGGTCCCTGCCAATGGGTGCTGGTAAATTAGATCAAGGGGTTCGAGGTCCCTTCCAGTGGGTGCTAGAAAATGAGTGAAATTTCTAGCCTTTTGTAGGTGGGTGCCTACATCTAAATAGTATTCTGTTCTAGTACACGATTGTAGGTAGTTCTCTATATAATAAAAATTGAATACAAAGATGACAAAAACAGTGGTTTTCTTCGTCATTGGGTTTCCACCTTAAATCCTAGTGTTCATATGTGTTTCTTATATGTGATGGTTTAATATTTTCTTACTGCACATGTTTACTCCATACTAAATATCTAATGAATCAATTATAAGTTTTTTTGGAATACGTTAGTTTCCTTAATAACATTCGTGTACATATGCTACGTGGATTGAGTAAAGTAACATACATAATTCAGAAAATGAAAATAATAATTTGTGTGAGTTGTTAAATACTGAGTCACCACCCCCCCCCCCCCCCACCCCCCCTTAGTATTTTTCCCAACAATTGGTATTAGAGTAGGTCCTTTTGAAGAAGCTTGATCACTTGAAGGAGATACGTCACAATGGGAAGGAAGAAAAATAAGAAGGATACTCAAAGAAATAAGACAAGTCAAAAAATATGTGAATTAATAAATGAAGAAGAAAAAACAAGTATTGGTTTTTGTTTATGTGATCCACTTCCTTTTTGATGCAATATTGACAATAGTGAATATGAAAGTGAAAATAATGTTATGGATCTAGAAGAAGAAGTTTCGAAGCTCAAAAATTAAATTTAATATCAAAAAGTTCTATTTAATGAAAGGGAATGTATCTATAAAGATGTGATTAATAGATTGAATAATCAGTTACAAGAAAGAAACTCAATTGAGCATATGAACTAATAAAATATAGACCAATGTCAAACACTACAGGATGAAGTAACCAATCATAGTGAAGGACTTGAATTAGAAATCATCTCTCTCAAATCATATCTAAGAAAATCAAATAAGAGGAATGAATAACTACTTCAAACATTTGAAGAACAAGAAAATGGGATGAAAGAAGAAATTATCAAATTAAAAGAGAAAGTAGATGAAGGAAGAAGGGTTGAAGAAGGTATGAAGAAGAAATACCAAATAATGGAGGTTTAAGTAAGCATTTTAAAAGGTAAATTAGAATAAAAGGATAAACATTTGATATTTCAAGATAGTACTAACATGCTAGATAATATTCTTAGTAGTCAAAGGGCTCCCTCTATTAAATTTAGTCTTCATTTTCATGTAATTGTTAAAGGAGAATCTAGTTCATAAGCCAGTGCGAAAGATTCAAATGATATCAATGCAAAACCTGAAGTTTTTAAAGAGACAAAAATTTAGCTTGATAAATAACCAAGGATCATGAATCCTCAAAGGAAATCATTTGCACCTAACTATAGAAGTATCAATCGATTCTCTCCTCTGATCAATAATGTTGAATGCATTATATGTTATAATTATGGACATGTTGCAACCAATTGCAGGAGAATATTTTTTTGACAATAGATAAATAAAGACTTCAAATATAGATAATAAACTCCTAGGTACTCATGTTTGTTTAAGGGATATTGTTTTTCATGCAACAATTTTGGTCATAAATTTATTTATTGTATGAGGCAATCATATTATGATTCCTCTCCTCCATTTTCTGGTCTCATAAGATGTTATTCTTATAACAAGTTTGGGCATGTAGAAAAATAATGCAGGAAAAGATCAATGAATTAGCAAAGACAACATCGAAGACCAAAGAAATATGGATTTTCCAAATTTCCTGATATCGAGCAAAAATAAGAAGAGGTAAGATGTGGGCTTACCCTCTGAACATTTAAAAATGAGGATTAATGGTACATCAACAACAATGTTCTCATCACATGACTAGTGATAAGATTAATATGGAGTCTCTCAAGAGAAATCAATATGGTAAGTTTATTCATTCAAATGGTGCTCCAGTAAAAGTTTTGGGAAAAGGTAGATTTAGAATTAACAAAAATAGAAAGGAAATTGATACTTTATTAGTTCAAGGTCTAAAAGAAAACATATTGAGTGTAGGCTAAATGGTAGGTAAAGGAAATGTAATTGTAGTCACATAAACCAAATGCAAGGTCATGGATGAAGAAACTGGAAAGGTCATAGCAAGGGAAGATATAAAAATTGATAAATTATATGTGTTTAAAGTTATAAACTCTCGCAGACATAAGGATGGTTCAAACTCAGACTAAAATAAGACAGTGCCCATTGCAGTCCATCATTCTTGAAATAATATTGTTAGCAGTGACTGCAATATATGAAGATTGATTTGTTAATTTTTTTTGTTTATATTTTTGACAGTGCATCTAATGTGTCAACAGAAGACAGGTACAGAATGTACAAGCTCACGAGGAGCTAAAGCTATGAATTTTTTAGCGTTTCACTTTCTATATGCGGGTTGCATGAACTATCGTCATGTATATGCATGAGTTGATTTACAGACAGTCACATATGTTTTTCTCTAAAAGAAAAACAGTGCGAAAGACTAAACAAAATTATCTGATATGTTTCTCATAGTTATGATTTTACTTTTTTTGTATGATGTTGATGGTTACAGCCTGATGATGTGATATTGATTTATGATGATCTATGAGTTTGACATTGATGATTTTCTGAATTTGTGAATATTCACTAATGTATGAATTAATATGATTAGTAAACATGTAGCACTGGTTTAGGGGAGCATTAGCCTTGTTGGTTATAACGCATTTTTGGCATTATTCTTGTTGAATATGGTCGATTTTTGATGCATATATGTAGACTTGTATATGATCACTTGATGATGATGTTTTTTTCATGGATGATACTTCATTGCCTTATTTTATTTCATGATGCTATCTCATACATGTTGCTTCGATGTACATGGATTGAGAAATTCGACCTTGATGAGGTCAGTAGGATGAGTTTATGGATGATATCTTTGTAAAGATCTTATGATGTTGATGTTGCATTTTTGCACTCATGTTGTTGCTGAAATATAATTATGAATCAGAACATGTTTACTATATGATGGTTGATGATGACTATCATGCTTTTGATCTCTGTCTGTTGAGGTCTTTTGGTCTTGGTTATAAATATTAAATCTCTTATTTGATGTAAAGTTCATTTAAATACCTATGATTTAATTATTTTCATATTCAGTCATAAATGGAATTTTGAGGTCATGTCAAATATGTAATCCCACTTGGTTTGGTGGTTATGTCAAATATTTAATCCCACTTGGTTTAGTGGTTGAGTCAAATATGTAACCCCACTTGTTTGGGTCATTGATGTAAGTATGAGTCCTTGGTATACTCAGTTGAGTTATAGATCCCTGTACTTAATTGAAAATATTTTTGAAGATTCAACATGTGCTCAAGGGGAGCATGCTCAGTATAGTGCAGATCAGATCTACAAAGCTCTTGTATCTACAAGGAAATAGAAAAACTTGTTGTGACATTGGTCCTCCCTTTTCCCTTGATGTCAAAGGGGAAAGGTAACATGGTTTTTTAATAATTATTATATTGATCTATAGGTTCTAGTGATCAAACACCAACATGGTTGCCATCAGGACCAAAGGGGGAGATTGTTGGAATTATGATGCATGTGTTGTCCTTAATGGAAACCCACTTGTAACAGAGTGCATAAATAAATTTAGAGGTGACATAGTGATGAAACATAATGAAATAATGATGAGATATAGGTTCCATGTTAGAAGAATTATGAAAGTAAATTTTGAAGAAATATACACATGTTTGATGAAGTGAAATCAAGCATATGAAGAAATATACACAAGGTTGATGAAGCAAAGTTATGTATACGCAGGTTTGGTGAAGCAAAGTCGCGTACACATGCAGATATGAAGAAGAAAACTCACATACATGCTAGAGAACTATTTTATTAATAGTAAGGGTGTTAACCATGGTATTATCCCACAATATTGAGTTAATTAACGAATATTTGATCCCATGAAAGATTAGCATTGACATTAGTGTGGTTTGGACTCATGCCATTGGCTAAGGTGAAAACTATAAGAGTAGGTGAATATCAAAGCGCTAAGTGTGCATGAATGAGCGTAATGAATGAATACTTCAATTTGAAGTATATTTGTATGGTTTGGGCTATAGTTGATTTCTAGATCTAAAATAATGATGTACCAATGAATACAATGGTGGACCAAGATCATTAGACCTGAAATGGCTATGAATTTGCATGATTTTTTTATGATTTGTTTAGACCTATGGTATGGCGTATGTCTGTTGCAGCGAAGGTTATGATCTGAGTATGTTTTAAGTTCTCAAGTGTTGCACAATGATGAATTAGTTGCAGATATGTACGCGAGTTCTACACATGAAAAGAATGTATACACACAGGTTTTGTTTTGTAGATGAGTTTATATATTATGATGCATGGCACGAAATGTACACAATTTGGGTTCTAGATAAGCATGTACATATGTATAAAATCCTTATGGAAGGCGTGTATGCAAGTCATGGTTTTGTTAAAGAATATGTTTGATCAATGTTGATATGTTTCTGTTGTCTCTGAATGAATTCTTCATTTAGATCTAGGTTGTTTGATTATTGTTAATGATGCTAGTTGATTGCAATTCAAAGATCATTGATTCATTGGTTTATTAGTGATTCATTGATTAGTTGATTTATTTGGTACAATATTATTTTTCAGTTCTAATGTATGGTATTAGGCTTAAACAAGTGTAGTGGTTCCAGTATAAAAATCTGATTAAAATAGGCCTACAAGTTGTGATGTATTGAATAAGGTGGATCCCATGTGAAAATTTATGAAACGTGGTCCACACTGGTGTGGAGGATTGGATACGTCAATGAGGGGGTTGTAGCTCCCTTCAAGAGGGTGCTAGTAAACATGATTAGAGGGTCGTAGCTCTCTTCTAGTGGGTGTTGGTAAATGAGATCAGGGGGTCATAGCTCCCTTCCAGTGGGTGCTGGTAAACGAGATCAGGGTGTTTGAGCTACCTTACAATGGATGTTGGAGAATGAGTGAAGGTTGTAGCCTTCTGTAGGTGGGTGTATGCATACTGGTATGAGTCTGTGCCCGTATAATATTGTAAGAAGTTTTCTATATAACAAATATTGCAGACAAAGATCGAAACAACAGTGGTTTTCTCCCACATTAGGTTTCCAACTTAAATCCTCGTGTTCATATGTGTTCCTTATATATGATGGTTTAATATGTTCTTACTATACATGTTCACTACTTACTAAATATCATATGAATAAAGGATGAAGTATTCTTAGTCAATTAATTGAAGATATATCTGAATTATAAGTTTTCTAGGCATACACTAGCTTCCTTAATAACAGTCATGTACATATGCTAGTTTTTTTCAGTAAAGTCATGTACAAAATTCAGAAAAGAAAAAGAATAATTTGTGTGATTTTTTAAATACTGATTCGTCCCTTCCCCCCCCTCCCCCCCTTAGTATTTTTCCCAACATGCTTTTATATCATCATAGGCCCAATCAAATGATTTTATAACTTCTTTCTCATGCCCATCAAAATTTTCAAAGAATTCCAACCGTCGTTCTTGCTACAACTACTGCTTCACCTGCGGATATGCTTCAAGAAATTTAGCTCCATTCCTATTTGAACTCTCTATAATTCCCATGTTGAAAAAGTATCAGTCCTTCATTTCCTTTTTTGACAGGTTTACATAGTAAATTTGGTTATGGAGTAGGCTAGGGAGATGAAATTTGGGTAACAGGTGAGGCATTTTCAACAATGAAACATGACCAAGTAAAATGGGATATGATGCAAGAATAATGTGATGGTATGTGAAGGAAATGAGATGACATACAGAGGAAGTGGAGTGAATTTGAATGATAACCAAGTTTTCATAATGGTTTCATACCCTTTTGACAAGACATAAGGATATTTCCTGAGAACCAAATTCATTCCATAACGAGGGTAATTATTATGTGAAATAGGGGTAGCAACAACCATTCATCTATTTATTTCATAAGTCAATTTATTTTTCCTTTGATTATTTAAGTAATATTTACATACATATAATCTTTCCTTACTAATTTGTGGATTTTTTCTTTTGTAATTTGCTCAGGTTTCTTTAGCTGTAATCTTCATTCAGGTTGCCTTTGCTATGATCTTAATTTGTGCTGGTTGTAACATGTCAAGTCAGCTGTTGAATTTCATGAGAGTTGCAGATTATTGACAATTCTGTAGCTGCATTATTTTTTTAAAATAGGAATGAAAAGAAATGGGAAAATAATAGCGAATTTCAAAAGAAACTTGAGGCTGCCAACATTTCTTGGTTTTCAACATAGATTTTTTGTATAAAAATGCAAACGATTTTGGTTTTCTTGGTAGTATACAACTCATTTTTTCTTCTTTTTGTATATTTTTTCTTCCTCCTTTTTTTATAAATATTTTTTTTTCGATAAATAGAAAACAATTTCCAATCTAGGCTGGAGAGGAAGAAGAATCTTTCCTGACCAACTTCAAATTAATATTATCTTGCATATTTCTATTTTACTCTTCCTTTGTCAATGGTTTATGATATATTTGTAATCTATGACCATGTAAAAGGAAAGTTGTTTTTCCTTCATCAATGGTTTTAATTCTCACTACCCCATTATCAAAGACGCTTTCAACCTCATAAGGAGCAAGCCAATGTGTTGTGTAACCATCTCCAAAAATAGAAGAAAAGAGATATCAACGCCTTAGAAATAAACCACTTCGAGGGGGCAACCTCCAATACATTACATGAATGAACAATTCTTGGATGATACAATTTACAAAACCTCCTTTCTATATATAGGAGTCCATGGGGCCATAATGTAATCCTAGAGGGGCCACAATGTAATCCTAGCCGACCTAACAATAATAATTTAAGGGCACAATAATAACAATATGGGGGTTACAAGGGTACAATAATAACAATAAGGGGGTTACACTAACAACAATAAGGAACTATACTAGTAATATAGGGACCTAACATGCCCCTCTCCTTCAAAAAAGTGTTGTCCTCAACGCTTGAGTAGCTTTGGGTGCTTCTGTATAAAATTCTCATCCTCCCATGTAGAATCTTCACTGGGTAAGCTCTTCCACTTGATGAGATACTCTGAAATTGATCGATTCTGTAGCTGTCGAGTTCTTGTTTCCGTGATCACTTCAGGTTCCAATATGATTTTTCCTTCCTCATCAAGTTCTGGCAATATTGTTTGAACTGGAAGATTTTCACCTATAACCTTCTTTAAGAATGAAACATGGAAAATTGGATGCACTCGTGAGGAAGCATGAAGCTCCAATTTGTATGCCATAGTACCAATCTTTTGCAACACCTTGCAAGGACCATAGTACTTTGGTGATAATTTATTATCCTTCTTAGCTTGCTTGAGGGACATTTTTTTGTATGGTTGTAGCCGTAAAAATACCCAATATCCTACATCAAAACTTCTCTCGCTGTGATGTTGATCTGCCTGTTGTTTCATTCGGTTTTGTGCCAAATTCAGGTTATCCTTTAAGAGTTGGAGAACTTCTTGTCGATGCTCGATGTGATCTTCCACTGCTTGAACCTTCGAATTTTCCCTTAAATATGATGTGATGGATGGTGGATGATATCCATAAAGTGCCATAAATGGGGTCATTTTTGTTGTAGTATGGAAGGAAGTGTTATGCCACCATTCAACGAGAGGTAACCACTTGACCCATTGTGTTTGTTTATCAGATACAAAACAACGAAGATATCCTTCCAAAGATTTATTTACTATCTCAGTTTGACCATCAGATTGAGGATGATAAGATGAGCTATGAGCTAATTGAGTACCCAAACAAGAAAATAAGTCCGTCCAAAAATTTCCAGTAAAAATGGGATCTCTGTCGCTCACAATAACCCTTGGGTTTCCATGTAGCTTTTGAATTGTGTCCATAAATGTAGTAGCAACTGTACTTGCTTTAAATGGATGAGATAATGCACAAAAGTGTGCATACTTGGTAAGTCTATCAACTACCACCATGATGACATTCTTTCCTTCAGACTTAGGTAAACCTGTGATAAAATCCATTGAAATCTCCTCCCAACATTGACTTGGAATGGATAAAGGTTGTAGAATTTCCGGGGTCTTAATTGTCTCAACTTTATTCTGCTGGCAAACCAAAAATTTCACCACAAACTTTTGAATATTAGATTTAAGGCCATCCCAAAAAAAATCTTTCTTCACCCTGTGGTAAGTTTTTAAAATCCTGAGTGTCCTCCTAAAGGAGAAGTGTGCAGTTCCAAAAGAATATTTTGTTTTTGTTGGGAATTCCTACAAAGATATAAGCGATATTTGTACCATAAGGAATCATTTTTCCAACTAAATGTATCATATGTACTAGGATCTTGCTACAAATTTTGAATGAGTGTCCATACATCTTTGTCCTTCTTCCATTCATCTCTTGCTTCGGTTATCCAATCTAGTTGGATAATAGAAATGGCACGAAGCAATGCTTCCACCTCTTCATTATTTCATGAGAGTGCATCTGAAACAACATTAATCTTTCCTTTTTTGTAGATTATTCAAAGTCATAACCCAAAATCTTTATGACCCATTTTTGCTGCTCTTCTGAAGATATACTTTGTTCCAAAAAGTGTTTAAGACTATCATGATCAGTGTTTACCTTGAAGTGTCTTCCCATTAGGTAAGTTCACCATTTCTTTAGTGCATGCAATATTGCTAACATTTCCTTCTCATAAATAGGTTTCTGTAAATACTTTCCTTTGATTGGACGACTTTCAAAAGCAATGGTTCTTCCTTCCTGCATTAAAACAACACCAATTCCATTTCCTGAGGCATCACATTCCAAAATAAAGGTTTTTGTGAAGTCTGGCATAGCTAAAACTAGTGCTCGACACATTGCCTCTTTAAGATGTTAAAAGGCCTTAGTTGCTTCAAGAGTCCATGAAAATGCATCTTTCTTCAATAATGTTGTTAGAGGTGCTGCTATTCTCCCATAATTCTTAACAAACTTGTGATAATACCCTGTTAAACCAAGAAATCCTCGCAACTACTTTATGGTTGTGGGGACTTTCCATTCCTTAATGGCTTTAATTTTGTTAGAGTCTACGTTAACACCCTCATGAGATACAATATGACCCAGATATTACACCTCTTGTACTCCAAAGAAACATTTGGATGTTTTTGCATATAATTGTTTCTCCTGCAATAGTTAGAGCATGCTGTCAACATGTTCAACATGATCCTTCCAAGACCTGTTGTAGATTAGTATATCATCAAAAAATTCTAGCACAAATTTTCTAAGGAAGGGTTTGAAAATGGAATTCATCAACCTTCGAAATGTAGAAGGTGCATTGGTAAGGCCAAAAGGCATGACGAAAAATTCATAATGACCCTCATGATTTCGAAATGCTGTTTTTGGAATATCTTCAGTCTTCATTCTAATTGATGATATCCTGAACGAAGATCCAACTTGGTAAAATAAATTTCTCCATGTAATTCATCAAATAATTCATCAATCATAGGAATGGGAAATTTATCTTTAATGGTGAGCTTATTGAGCTCCCTATAATCTAGACACATTCGCCATGATCCATCCTTCTTGTGTACCAATACTACAGGAGCAGAGAAAGAACTTTGACTAGGTTGAATTATACCTGCCTCTAACATTTATGCAATGATACGTTCAATTTCGCTCATTTAGACATAAGGATATCTATAAGGCCTGATGTTTGGAGGAACACTTCCTGGAATCAAATGAATAGCATGATCATGATCACGAATCAGTGGGAGTCCTTTGGGAGTTTCAAACACCATGGAATGATTGTCCAAGACTTGTTGGAGGTCTGTAGAAATAGATGATTTTGATGTTGGAACTTCTAGTGACCATAATTGTGCAATTACGCCTCATTTTTCTTTCTTTAGAAGCTTTTTCATGACATTAGAGCTTATTATCTTTCCTGGCTTCCCCGCAATACCCCGTAGTTCGACTTCCTTTCCTTCTGAAAACAATTTCAAGAAACATTCTTGAAAATTAAAAGCTACCGTCCCCAAAGATTGTAATTATTGTACACCTAGTACAACATCAGCACCTCCCATAGGAATGGAAAGCATTGGACTAGTCAATACATATTCCCCCATGGTTAGCTTGATATTATGGAATTTTCCAGAGCAATTTATAGTTCCTCCATTTTCAACCATCACTTGACATTCTGGTGCTGGGTATAGGAAACAATTTAATTCTTTGGCTACCTTACAATGAATAAAATTATGGGTGCTACCTGAATCAATCAACATTATTACCTTTTTCTTCTTTATATTTCCTTCTATCCTGGGAGTTTGAGGAGTGGTAATTCCTGCCAGTGCATTACACGATATGGTCAGATTCATTTCTTCCCCTTCTATGGCTGGTTCCTGGTGTATATCCTCTTCTTGCTCATTTTCTTCTTCCTCTTCACAATCTATGTAAAATAATTTCTTCTCAGCACACTTATGACCTTTAGTGTATCTGCTATCACAGCTGTAGCAAAGCCCTTTTGCTCTTTTTTCTTCCAATTGTTGTGGTGTCAACCTTGTAGGTTGTAGAAATATAGGCGTAGCAACACTTCCTTCTTTATAGAAGTGAGTGGTTGGCTTCCTTGTCGCCATAATTTTACATTCAATTTTTCTTGCCAACCTGAATGCCTTCTCCAATGAATCAGGTTCCAAAACAAGAACTTCATGTTGGATGTTATCCTTTAAAGTGCCTATGAAGAGCTCAATCCTGTGTTCCTCTGGAATATCAGTTACACTTATATTGAATTTTTGGAAGTCCTCAATGTGCTCCCCCACTAAGCCCTTTTGTTTGAGATTTATCAATTGGCTAAAGAAGGTATTGCTCTTTGTATCCTCATAATGTGCTATCATTTCCTTCGTAAAAATTGACCAAGTGACAATTTTTTTACGGGAGAAAAGCCATCGATACCTTACAGATGTATTTTTTTCTAAATGTAAAGTTGCAATGCATACCTTTTGTGTGTTTTGCACGTTATGGAGATCAAAATATTGCTCCATCTGTAGTATCCATGTTACAGGATCCTTTCCATCAAAATTCCTCATCTCCTTTTTTGGAATATGGTGGTTCTTCCTGCCAAAATTAGAGTTTATGAAATCATGATTAACATTTATTTTTTTCTCATCATGAGTTTCTTCTACTATCTTTTCACCATTATGAAACATTTCTTGTATCAACTTTGTCAAACCTTCTATGTCTACTTTTAGATCATTCTTCATGTTTTCCATGTTGTCTTTCATGTCATCCATCTTAGCTTCCATGCTAGCTTCCATGCCATCCATCTTAGCTTCCACGCCTTTCTTCAAAACTTCCACTTCATTTTTTGTTGCTCTTTGCGATAGCAAAATTTGGTGCACTTGCTCTTGTAATTTTGATAGATCATGTTGCAATTCTTCATCTTCATGAGTCATAGTAGAGCCTTCTGAAGGCTTAATGGGTGTTGAATTATTTTTATGGGGAATATTTTAGAACCTAATATTTATATCTATTCTACAATATGCCCTTGGAATCAATTCAAATTGATTCTTCAAAAACGACTTATGCAATTCGGAAAAAAAAATACACACCTTTTTCTTGCTTTTGAAGAGCTAGATATTGAAATTGGATTATCTATGTGATTACAACACTTAAATATTTGAATTTAGGTACTGATGTAGCCCTATGAATTATCTTTAGAATGCCACAGGTCTGACCTGATTTGGATTCTCCAATACAAAGTTGTGTCCAATCTCCCACAATGACCTGATTATGGACTGGTTTAGTAGAGCGAACTTGTATGACTTTCCACGTGTCACTGTTTTTTCCTTCGACTATGAAATTGATAGCCAAGAAACTACAGTCCGTCTAATTGCAACCTGTTTTTACGACACTCCAATTCGATGCTCAGAGAGAGAGTTATGAATATTTTCCCACGATCACCTCTTTGACATGAAATTCGGGAGCCTGAAAAAGCACTACCTTCCACAGATCATATCTCTGAAAATGTTGTGAACCAAGCTCTATAATTTTTTGATGATTTTCATCAGTATTTCTGCTTCGCACCCTAAAAATTTCAGATTCTGAACCTTCGTATAGAAAACTTTATAGCCAAAATTCTACGATTACCTGTTTAGAGCAGCGAAACCCTAGAATCCAAAGCTCTGATACCAAATGTTGTGTCACCAGCTCCAAAAGAGAAGAAAAGAGATATCAACGCCTTATAAATAAACCAATTTGAGGGGGAAACCTCCAATACATTACATGAATGAACAATTCTTGGATGATACAATTTACAAAACCTCCTTTCTATATATAGGAGTCCATGGGGCCATAATGTAATCCTAGTGGGGCCACAATGTAATCCTAGCTGACCTAACAATAATAATTTAAGGGCACAATAATAACAATATGGCGGTTACAAGGATACAATAATAACAATAAGGGGGTTACACTAACAAAAATAAGGAACTATACTAGTAATATAGGGACCTAACACAATGAGTATGAAATTTTCCTTGAAAATATTTAAATTTAGAATACAAAAGTAATGCCCAATATCCTGGCTAGAACTTCCTGTCCTTGATAAAATTATCATACCATTTCAACCTTTGTTGTTGAATTATTTTCATTCTATGAATAAATTTTTTCTTTATCTCATCAAGTTCATTCAATTGCTCCATTCTTTATTTCTGTGATTTTGATATATCAAGATGCAATTTGACTATTGTTTTGAAGGTATTTATTTGGAACTCAATAGGGAACAAGTATTGTTTCCCATAAACAAGTTCATAAATAGTATGCCTTGTTATGTTTCTCCATGTGGTACGATATTCTCATAAAGCTTCTAGAAGTTCTTCTTCCCAATCTTTTCTAGGAAGATGCACAATTTTGGTAAGTATTTCTTCAATTACTTTATTAGTTGATTAAACTTATCCATTTTCTTGGGGACGATATGGAGTGGATTTCCAATGTTAAATTTTGTATTCCTCCATTATCTTCTGAATCAACTTGGATGTAAATTGAGTACCTTGATATGTCACAATTTCCCTTGGGACACAAAACAAGTGCAGATATCCTCAAAAGTAAATGAAACTACAACATTTTCAGTAGCAAAATGAAGTGATTTAGCTTCTACCCATTTCATGAATTAGTTTTTACATACAAGAATCTACCTTTTTTACTAATGGTGGATTATTTGTAACAACAAAATCTAAAGACCACTTTTCAAAAGGTTCAAGAAGTACCTACGGTTGTAGAGGCATCTCATATGAAGGAACTGACTTTCCTATCCTTTGATAACTATGACATCTCTGAACATATTCTTTGGCAATTTTGAAAATGGAGGACCAATAATATCCTAAGAGAAGGATTTTGAAAGCAATACTTTTATCGGAAATATGTCCTCCACGTGGTTCATCATGCCAATTTTTTAATAATTCTAGTAATTCATCCTCTCTGACACATATTTGAATGATTAAATCAGGTCATGTTTTGTACAATTCTTCATTTATCCATAAATAGTATGCATTGGTTTGAATAAATTTCCTTTCCTCATGAGGCGGCAAATATGAAGGTATCATCCATGTAGCCAACTAATTAGGAATATCTACAAACCAAGGAAATTTAATATATACTACAAAAATATATTCGTTATGAACATTATCTTTTACAGGAACATCTTTATTATCATTTTATATTCTAGATAGAAAATAAGTAACTATGTTAACACTAGAAAATTGTACAAGCAAAGACAACATTATTTAATGTCAGGCAGAAGGATTTACAGGGCTGAGAGACATTATAGAATCCGAAAAGTAATTAAAAATCTCTAAAGTCTGAGGAAAAATCAAATTTGAGCAAGTCATAAATTCTTTTGCGCACAAAATCCTTCGATAAGAGTACCTTTGCGCGCCTTTTGACCCGAAAAGCACGCAATCCTAGGAGTGGTGGAAGTCACTTTTTGGGACCACAAAAAGCACACTACAGGACAATGATTTCACACTTGAGCCGTCGAAGGACAACCATCAAATCCTGCTTAGGACTTCAAGGGATCACACAATGGAATAAATGTGGAACACAATGGAATCATCCCCCTCTCTTGAGTCACCATCTACATTGTACCAAGAGAGGGAAGGAGGATTTGAATTCTCCTATAAAAGGTGACCAAGAGATGAAACACTAGAGAGCACATTGTTATGCTAGCCAGAATTTCTCCAAGTAATACCGACAATGTGTGATCCGGAGTAGAGATAGAGTGGATTCAATTGTTGGCCATCGAACAAGTTCAATCCACCATAGTAGAGAGAGGGGGAATTTACGTGGAGGAAAGCTTGGAATTAAAGACATCGTTGCATCGAGACTTACAACCCCAAGTTCTAAGGGCCCCTTGGCAAGTGGGTTAAATTTTCCCTCATTTCCTACCAGCATTGAAAAAGAAGGGACATAAGCACCACCATTTGGATTATTGCAATTGTTTGACTCTATTTAGAGCTTTTCTCTTATTTGTTTTAGTTTTAGTTTAATTTTTATGTTTGAATATGCATGCTATTTCTCTATCTAGTATGTTTATGTTCTAGCATGTTCCATTAACATTCTTGAATCCATATATTTTCTGCCTATGACCAATAACTTAAGATGGTAAACCACACCGCTTGGTGTGATTTCGTACGTGCGTGCACCAAACACACTAACACAGGATTGGAGACTCCACTAACATTTATTTCCAAGTTTATGTGGTTGTGACTTTTTGCAGAGACCTACGTCTGTGTTGTGGAGTTGGGCTGAAATTGCCCCCTTTTTCTGCTTCAGTCCTTAGTTCATCCCAAGTGACAGACTAAAGTAGAACAAATCCAAAAATTTACTTTTGCAGGAATTTGTGTGGTTTTCCCTCACACAAACGCACCCAGGGTGCAAGGTCAGAGTTGACCTGCATGCAGACATCACAGCTGTTGCAGCCTTTCGTGTGCAAAAGACAGAATGAGAAATTTCTCCCATATTTCTATCTTTTCCTGCTTGTAAAGTTCCTAGTGACCCATAATAAATATGCCAGCACTGGTTGAGGTACCCTGCAGCTTGCTAAAGCTCACTCTTAGCTACGTTTGGTAGGCTTGCTGTTAGTTTTATTTCAAGTTGATTTTTGAAATATTCACACATAGTTTAAGTAGGGGTGGAAATTAACTTTCATTAATCCGATTTTTTTTTTATGTTTTGAAAATTTAGGTACCAACACACCTAGATAATTAGCCAAAGTAAGTAGCGCAAGTCCATGCATTCTTAGATACTTCCTTTTTCTAGTGTAAAATTCATTAGTTTAGTTCAATTTTTGCACTAGGATTTTGGGACCAGTATTGAATTGTCGATAGAAGAGCAAGTAATCTATGTTGATTTTGCACCCTTAGGTGATCCTAGGAAAGCATATGAACGCTCTGTATTCACAACTCACCATGTCCCTTTAGTTGATCACATAGATTAACTAGGAAAAATAGAAAGCGGCCCATATTCGCACATGTTTTTATTTTGAGCAAGGAATAATAGAACATAGTTTAAGAGGGGATTTTGAAAAGGATCATCTCATATACACACTTTTAGACTATATGTTTGTTCACTTTTTTCTCACACACATCCACACAATAAGAAAACAAAGGACCCTAAAAATAACTTAACAAAACTCACAAAATTTTCCCCACAGCGGCCACAAAATAATTTATAGTCTAAGTTAGGATCAAGGGGGTAGGCATCCAATAAGCCTGCTTGATCATTCTTCATCTTGAAACATAGAAGTTGATTGTTTAGGGAGATTTAAAACCCACATATCATCCCACGAAAAAGAAAACCCGAGCATGACAGAGACCCATTTCAGAGGGTGTTAGGCTTAGGCATAGTGCGTGTGGTATCAGTTGTGGCTACCTGACCCGGATGTTACTCGGTACTGTTAGCTGAATTACCAAGAAGCCCAAGACTCAAATGCTAATGTGTGATGGTGGTAATTAGTGGCCAAAATTAGGGCATCCTTTCCCTATAGGTGATGGTGTAGGAAAGCACTAGATCCTCTACACTTACCTTAGTGGATTTTCTTCGGCTGACTAGGGGCGTCGCCAGCTCCTACGGGACATTCTGCTGGCACTCACAAGATATATTTTCAAGGAAAAGTGACGTTTGAGTGTCTGATGATGATTAGGTCTTCCAGGATTTGAGTATCATATGCAGAACAATCAAAAAACCATATTTTTTGATTGACTGATCA
Source organism: Pinus albicaulis (assembly GCA_034641835.2). Lineage (NCBI taxonomy): Eukaryota > Viridiplantae > Streptophyta > Pinopsida > Pinales > Pinaceae > Pinus > Pinus albicaulis. The sequence continues at coordinate 1,349,521,670 of CM076578.1, read as the reverse complement.
CATAGGATTAATTTAAAGGGAAATTTATTTTATTTCCACTTTGTTTTATATATGTGATCATAATTTTGCTTTTATCATAATCTCTATCCTCTCAAATATTTCCAAAACCAGACCTAGTCGACACTAGAATGGGCCCAATGGGACATCATTGATATAGATGTCTTTTGGACCTCCCCCTATTACTGGGAGGGGTTCCAGATATTTCACCATTTAGGCATCAAAGATAGAGCACTGCCACCATTATTGGTTCGTCCTTTATTGGGGCATCCTCAGTTGGGAACCCTAGTGAGTCTCCCAATGCCACACCACATACCAGTCCTCCCACAACCCCTAGAGGGCATATGAGTGCTACCCATTCGGGAAGCCAACCAAGTACACAACAAGGTACGTCATAGATAAACCCCCTTCCTAACCAGAATGGTGTGTTTTCACAAGTTGAAATAGCTACAACCTCGCAATCACCTTTTATATCTTTGTTGAATTTATCAGATTTAACCAAGTTTATGAATAACCCCATTGCACACAAACCTATATGGCCTCCCATGCTCACGAAGCTCCCTTTGGACATTCCAAAGTTAAAAGGAAAGAAAGCAGAAGACCCAAGAAATCATGTCATGAATTTCCACCTGTGGTGCTCATTGAACAGTATCATTGACGACACTATTCGATTGAGACTATTTCAATTCACTATGATAGGAGTAGCAGCGAAATGGTCTGTGGAGAAACCCTATGTTACACATGGAACCTTTAGCACCCTCGCCACTATGTTCCTAATATATTTTCAGTTACCCATCCACCATGATTCTGGAATGGAATTACTAACACACTTTAGAAAAACCGCTGCCGTCCATATCTCGGACCATCTCCATGAATGGTGGCGGTGTCATAGTTTTTGTAAAGCTAAACTCTATGATCAGGTACTATTAGACCTATTCATGAAAACTCTCACTGCAGATATTTTGAAGGATGTGGTGCAAAAAATGCCCATATCCAAAGAGGACGCCATCATCAAGGCCCAACAACTCGAGTTGATTTATAGCAATGAAGATATTTTTACAATATCCTACCAAAATCCCTGCTCCTGCAAACTTATAAAGAATTTCCAGGCGCATTGAACTCTGTAGACAGTTTAATTGGGTCATTGACCCAAATTTACCTATGCAGTAGTAGTCAAAATCCTGGTTACACGTATGATTCTACCCATAATGTACCGCAACCTGGTTTTCAAAGTCATCATATTCCTCAACAAAATTTGACGAGTAGGGCGTTGTCGTATCATCATGGAGGACCCTATCCTCCAGCTCAGGGGACCCAGTACGTAGATAGACTTACTGACGGAAGAGCTCCCCCAAACATCCAGTCACAAAATAGGGACCGCATTATGCTCATTCCCCAACACAAGACCTACCTATGTGGAATAATGCACCGATGAAATTTTTTTAGCCTTCTCAAAACCAGCCACACTAAGAAAATAACTAGGATAACTACCCTCCTAATGTGGTTAAAAAAAAAGGAAAAGACAAGCCCAAAGGGAATCCTAGACAAGGGGGAAACAACCAACAACGCCCTCCACGATCTCAAGCTGGAGGCAACTCCAATCGAAATAAAAACTAGGAGCCAATAAATTCCCAATAACAGAGAAAAAGGCCACCTCTTCGAAAAAACCACTATTGTTCGATCTGTGGTTATTACGGCCATTACACTCAACACTGTCTCGATCTCCCTAAGCTGAAGAAGTTGCAGACTAACCAAGGACAAGGAGGATCATCCCAACGGAGAGTTGTGATGCAGGATACTTTCCCCCAACAAGGGAAAGTTATCACTCAGCAACAAAATCCCGACGACTTTGAAAAAAATAGCCATGAAATCTACATGACTAGCGAAGAGATGTTTTCTGAAACACGAAATCGAAATTACAATACCCCACTAGATACCAACACATTAGGCGCTTTTAGCACTGCACCAACTGCACCTTTGACCATTTTAAATATGGCTATTGAACCATTTCCAAAGATCGCAAAGGGACCAAATAGGCGAGTAGGAAAATATTCCAAAGTGGCCCATAATTATAACATCGTGGGTGATCTAGCCCAATCTCCCGTTGCTATGTCAGCTTTGGAAGTATTGTAGTCCTGCCCAAAACAATGGAAAGCCTTACTTTCTATTTTAGGTGCTATTGACCCTACCGATATGCACCTAATGGCTTTTGATTTAGACAAAACCACCCTAGGCTTCCTTCGATGGTCACGTTTTAGATACCACTGTCGATCCAAAATATCACCATTCACTAATGTGTCATTGATGAGGGTGCATCCACGTAAATCATGTCAAAAAAAATTTGGCAGAAGTTAGGGTGTCCTGAACTAAAACCATCAGTCATCATGCTTAGAGCATATGATGGTTGTCTTTCAACCCCCGTTGGTCTCTACCAAAACGTCTCGATCTGCTTTGCTAGAAATATGGTACTTATAGACATTGAAGTCTTGGATGCTCAATTGCACTATATTATAGTCCTTGGTTGGAGTTGTATGTATGCCACGTTAGCCATAGCCTCCTTCATTTTCCACATTATGATGTTCCCCCACGAGGACCGCATCATTACTGTTGACCAATTGATGCATAACGAGAAATGACCCCTAACAAACACCGATGTAATTCTACCCTATGTAGATACATCCTCAAACAGGCTTTCATGGTACCAAGAATATGGCCCTGGCCAGTTCAAGTCGTTGTCCATCCTAGGATCATTCCTATGATATCCCCCCATTATACCTGAGTCATCACCCAATGTCACAGGAGCTCCAATGTGCATGATGTTCACATCAAACAATGAAGTTAGTTAGGACATGGAAACAAGCAGTAATGATACTGAGTCCTTATCCATGATGGCCTCTCTAGCCTACGTCACTTTCCAAACCCCTTTCCTCTACCCCTAGCTGGTTTCGTATCCCAGCAGGTTTTGGCAACAATGGTATTACTAAACATATCATTAGCAATACCAGTTTGGTATGTCATTCCCCTTACTGGGACAGAGATACACACATCACTGCCATAGGGTTAAATCCCCTCAGTACCGAGGATGCCCCACCCATTCAAGAAACAATCGAAAACATCCCTGCAAAGGAAATTCCCATTGCAAAACCAGTGAATATGGCTAAGAAAACCGAGAAGAGAGGAAAGAAGCTGGAAAATCCCGCTATACAATGTGAATCACTATTTTGCGCCATATGCAACGTAATAGGACACCCTGTCCATACCCGCCGAGAGCTGGACGAATTGAAACTTATCCTCTGCTCTAAGGCAGACATCGCAACACCATGTTCTTGTAAAAAGGAACCTGCCATCAAAGGTAAAGGAAAAGCATCGCATACCAATCACACATGTGCTATTTGCAACAATTATGGGCACTATACCCATTGTTGCCCAGAGATCATGCGACATAGGGATGCCTTACATGCCATCAAGTGATCCTATCAAGAGAATCCCTCCACCTAGTTTGCTGGAGATGAACCTCGTATCATTTTGTACCTACAGGAAGAATGATGATCACCTGATAGACTCCACACTAGACCCCCTCCCCCAATTGAAAGGTGTGTACTTTTTGATGAGCTTGATCATTTCATCATTGATTTCCCAGCTTTGGAAATGTTCCAATGATGGCATCTAGTCCATATAGTATATCGCAAAAACATGGACATCCAGTATTCGTGTAATATATGTGGTGACAACCACCCAGTGCACCGTTGTCACTACATACCTAGATTTTGTGAAGCGCTAGCCTATATGCGATCAACCATAGTTTGCCTCTCCCAAGAATATGACATGGACTCCAAATCCATGAACGGCTTGACAACCCGAGAAGATGTGAGAAGAACATACATCCTATTCTTGTCCGCTAAAAAGCAACCAATTAGGCAGATTCGGCCCCCACCAAACGCCAAAGACACAATACACCATATAAGATTCATATCATCATGTATCAGAACTATAACTCGAGTTTTCTGCTCATCTACCATAGGTGTCAAGTTAGCTACAACTATGAGAGTAATTGTACCTACGACAGTGTAGATCCAATCTGTCTGCACTCTGTCGACCACGTCTGGTTCCACCACATCAACGATGAAATACTTCTCGTGTCTTTCAACTAGCTCCATGCAGATTGAACCTATTTAGCATAACCTTGTGTAGGATCAATCCACCTTAGGGTCCCTATTTCATTTGGATGAATACATCCTAGAGGTAATGATGAAGCTATATTATCCATGGGATGCAATGCATCACCATTCACTTTTTCTCCCGAAGCATACGTTCAATCCCAACAAGACAAAATAACAAGAGATCTACGTGATTGAATCAAAAGGTTTCCTCCCATTAGGGAAAGTCGATTGGCCCAAAAACCCCATCCCAACACCCAATGCATTCGAGGAAGGAAATATGTCAAACATCCCACCTACCGTCAAGGTGCACATATCCAAAAATCCTGCAAAGGTCGAAGAAATCTCAATGGGGGCAGCATGCTCTCCAGAAGAAATAACTTCTTATACCCAATTACTATAAGAGTGTCAAGATATCTTCACATGGGACTACTCAGAAATGCCTGGACTTAGTCCCACTATCATAGAGCACCATATTGACACTTGGGCTGATGTAGCTCCAGTGTGCTAGAAACAATGTCAATTGCACCCATCTAAGGCAGAAGCAATAAAATGAGAAATCGATAAGCTCCACAGAGTTGATTTTATCTACCCAATCACCTATACATCTTGGGTTTCCAACCTTCTTCTCGTTATCAAAAAATAGGGCACTATACGTGTTTGCACCGATTTTCTGGATTTGAACAAGGCTTGTCCTAAAAAAATTTATCCCATCCCATTCATCGACCAGGTCATCTATGCTTGCGCAGGATAGGAGGCTATATCCTTCATGGATGGATTCTCTGGTTACAATTAAATCCAAATCCACCACACACACCGGTACAAAACTGCGTTCACCACCCCCTGGGGCACATTCGCATACAAGGCAATTCCATTTTCCCTAAAAAATGTTGGAGCCACCTTCCAAATGGCCATGAACTATATATTTCATGGGTTGGCACACCTTATCCTTGCCTACGTCGATGACCTGACCGTCCACTCCAAGAAGCGCTGAGACCATCTAGACGATGTGTGATTGGTATTCCAACGATGCCTTCAATACAGCTTATGCTTGAACCCCCTCAAGTGTGTCTTCTATGTCAGCATAGGAAGACTCTTAGGTTTTATCGTGTCCCAACACTACAAGGAAAAAGGACATTGGTGAGGGGTGAAAAATGTCACCATAAGCTCACTGGTGATAGTCAAAAGAGCCTTCTTCACCAAAAAATGAATGTCACCAAAGGTGGCATCACTGAAAGTATAGGTGTTATGATGACATTCAAGTTTCATCACTAATAATGATTTATAATGATGGATAGTGACCATCATCATTTCATATGAGCAATGGCGACGGAAAATAGCCTTGGTCACCAAAAAATTGAACGTCACCAAAGGTGGCGTCATTGAAAGTATGTGTTGTGGTGACATTCAAGGTCTGTCACGAATATTGATTATAATGATGGATAGTGACCATCACCATTTCATATGAACAACAACAATTTATTGTGATGGACCTTTCATGTTTGTCACTATTGGTGCATATATATGGCCACATTCATTGACCATCACTATTTCATATTTGGTGACGGTCAAAAAATGTCATGATAAGCTCATTGGTGACTTCAAGGTCCGTCACAAATAATGACTATAATGAAAAACATTGACCCTCACCATTTCATATCAAAAAAAATTATTTAAGGTGACAGACCTTTCATGGTCATCACTATTGATGCATATGTATGGTGGTGTTCGTTGACCATCACCATTTCATATTTTTGTGAGTGTCGAAAAATGTCACCATAAGCTCATTGGTGATGGTCAAAAGAGCCTCCATCAGAAAAAAATGATCTTCGTCATTCCATATGAATATCAGGGCACGATGGAATCAAACAACCAACCTCCTGATTGTAAAGCAGGTTCTATTCCATTGAGCTAGCACCCTTTAAAGAATTATAATTTTAAAAATTATATCTTGAAACCAATATAGTTGAATTTTCTAGCAGAACCGAAGCAAACTATTGTGGTTAAATCATCTCAGGATCTCTAAGGGAATAGTAGACAAGAAACCCATTTTGAATTTGAATAAGAGCGAGGAGCTAAAAATGACAATCAATAATTTCAATAATTTATGTAACTCATGATTTTTCTAGAGTACCCATAATTAGTTTTCATACACAATTTTGGGTTCTCTAGAAAAATCATGAGTTACATAAATTATGTAAGATGTCACAAAGTCAAAATAAAAAAATGATATGAAAATTGCTTCCAAAATATAAAGAAGCCGAATTTAATGGAATAAGAAGAGAGAACATTGTGGAAATGCTTTAAGTGTCGCTTTAAAGTTTACTTCATGGTTCAACATATTTCTGTTAGAAATTAAATATTACAGAGCAATGCAACACATAAAATATGCAGAAAACATAAGCACACAAAACTCATAAAACTAGAGAGACACAGATATACGCGGTTCACCAAGTTTGGGCTACGTCCACCCCAATCAGCCAGTCCTTCCTTTCTATTATCCAGCAAAATGAAGAGACACAACCTACAACATATTCGCTGTAATATCCTTTGTTCTCTCTCATAGTCTCCCTATCTGTTTCTCACTCCAATAATACACATACAATACACAACCACACTACAATACCCTCATACAAGCGACGGGTTGCCTTCTAGGGAAAAAAACCTTAAAATAAACATAACTTCTACCGTCAAATCTTCCGCCTAATGAACATCCCAAATTGACCAGAAATTACTATATTTTTACAAGGCAATTTTACATTTGTTTTTAGCTTCAGGGGCACTGCCCCTGAAACCCCTCGCCAGAGGGGGGCTCCATAAAGTCTCAGCTACCCCCCCTGGACCCCCCAGATAGCATTTAATTTCTAGCAACGTTTTTTCCCCATTAAGGTATAGGGGTCCAACGTTGTGATACATAATAGACAAGATAATCAGGCTCCACATCCAACAATATCCCTCTTGGAGATTGACTGTAGAAATTTCACTTCCGCTTCATTTGCTGGACAATGACTCCTCTTTGGACCTAGTTGTTTCTCATCTTCATCGTCATTCTTGAAGACCAATTGAAACTGAGCATAATCTCATTTTCCCCCTGGTTACAAATTTTGTTAGCATATATGTAGGATTCTAGCTAGTTTGTACCTTTTCCAGCTTCAACTGTCCATCTTCCAATATTGACCGTATGAAATGGTACTTGAGCTGTATGTGTTTAGTCCTGGAATAAAATGTTGAGTTCTTTGCAAGATGAATGACACTTTGGCTATCACTGTATAACATTCCCATATCATGATTCTTACCCAATTCATCCATAAACCTTTGTAACCAAATCATTTATTTAGTAGCCTCTGTAGCATCAACATGCTTTGCTTCTGTTGTTGAAAGTGAAACAAAACTTTGGATTTTTGAAACCCAACTAACAGTTGTTCCACCTACAGTAAATACATATCCTGTAGTGCTCCTCCTGTTATCTCTGTCACCTGCCATATCTGCATCAACATATCCCTGCCCCGTAGAGAAATGTTTGAACCACCAAAGCATAATGCTTGATTTGTGGTACCTCTCAAATATCTGAGAATCCATTTCACTTCCATCCAATGTTCTTTTCCTGGATTGTTCATGTACCTGCTTACAAATCCCACTGCTTGTGCAATATCAGGCCTTATGCAGATGGCATTGCATACATTAAGCTTCAAACTACTGATGCATATGGAACTTTAGACATATAGTCAATTTATTCTTGGGTCTTGGGGCACATCTCCTTAATAAGTTTGAAATGGCTAGCAAAATTTGTATTAACTGGTTTTTCATTCTGCATATTAAATCTTTTCAACACCTTTTTTATGTACTCATTTTGAGACAATGTTAATTTGAGATTTTTCCTGTCTCTAGTTATTCTCATACCAAGGATTTGTTTTGCAGCTCCAAAATCCTTCATTGCAAAGGAATTTTCCAATTTTATTTTGAGCACATTTATTTCCAGTATGTTAGACACTGCAACAACCATGTCATCTACATACAATAACAATATAACATATCTTCCATCATTATGCCTTTTTGTATAAAAACACAATGATCAGAGTGACATCTAGTATAACCTTGTTCAGACATAAACTTGTCAAATTTTAGATACCACTACCTTGGAGCCTGTTTTAAGCCATACAAGCTCTTCTTTAACCTGCACACTAATTTTTCATTCCCTTTGACCTCATATCCTTTTGGTTACTCCATATATATCTCTTCCTACAAATATCCATGGAGAAAGGTTGTCTTTACATCTAACTGTTCAAGATGTAAATCTTCTGCTACTATAAGACTTAAAATAGTTCTGATTGAATTCATCTTAACAACAGGAGAAAATATTTCATCAAAATCAATACCTTTATTTTGTGCAAACCCCTTCACCACAAGTCTAGCTTTGTACCTCTGTTTTCCTCCATCTTCTTCCTTTAGCCTGTAAACCCATTTATTCTGCAATGTAGTTTTACCTGCAGGCAACTTGACTAAGTCCCAAGTCCGGTTATGCATTAAGGAGTCCATCTCTTCTTCCATGGCTAGCTCCCACTTCTTCCTGCTTTCAACCTGCATTGCTTCTTCATAACATTCAGGTTCACCAGAATCAGTCAACAATAAATAATATAATGTAGGAGAGTATCGTTCAGGGGGTCTACTTATCCTGGTAGATCTTCTAACACCACTTTCAGGTGTTTGAGGTGCCTGTTGCTATTGTGGTGGTTGCTGCTGCTGTGGTTGTTGATTATTATTATTTTCAGGCACCTTTACTTTTTCAGATATCTCATTAAGAACCGTTTATTCCTTGCTTTCTTTTTCCTGTTTCTTTTCCTGCAGCTGATTCTTATACAAGACCTTTTCATTGAATATTACGTCTCTGCTCCTAATGATTTTGTGATTTTCATAATCATATAAGCGATAACCAAAATCATTAGCACCATATCCAATAAAGGTACATTTCTTCGATTTTGCCTCAAGCTTTGTTCTGTTTTCTTTATTAATATGGACAAAGGCCTCACAACCAAAAGGCTTTAAAAAAGAGTAGTTTACCTTTTTACCTGTCCATGCTTCCTCTGGAATACCACCATCCAAGGAACTTAAAGGCCCTCTGTTTATTAGATAAACAACAGTATCTACAGCATCTGCCCAAAATTGTAAAGGCAATCCTGCATGCAATCTCATGCACCTTGCACGCTCCATGATTGTTCTGTTCATCCTTTATGACACACCATTTTCTTGTGGTGTTCTTGGAACTGTCTTCTCTCTACGAATTCCATGCTCTGAACAGTACCTATCAAACTCTTTGTTGCAATATTCACCTCCATTGTCTGATCTGAGACACTTCAACTTCTTTCCTGTCTCAATCTCAACCAAAGCTTTCCATTTATTGAAAGTATCAAATACATCAGATTTATTCTGAATACAATAAATCCAAGTTTTTCTAGTTGCATCATCAATAAAAGTAACATAATAACGAGAGCCACCAAGAGATGATACTTGAGAAGGTCCCCATACATCTGTATGCACAAGCTCTAATTTTTCACTCTTCTTTTCTTTCCCAACTCTGAGAAATCTGACTCTCTTCTGTTTTTAATAAATGCAATTCTCACATAAATCCAAATCAACATTCTTCAAACCCGGCAACAAATTTATTGAGTAAAGAACCTTCATCCCCTTCTCACTCATGTGTCTGAGCCTATGCTGCCATAATGCTACATCTACTCCTTTAGAAGTTAAAGCATTAATAGAGTTAGAAATACAATTGCATAAATACATTGTACCAGCCTTTTTGCATTTTTCTATTACCAGTGCTCCTTTGGTGACCTTCCAAGTTTTATTTGTGAAATTTGTGACACAAACTTCACCTCCTAACTTCCCTATTGAAATCAGAATTTTATTCATATATGGAACATGCCTTACCTCCTTTAATAGCCATTGGTTTCCATTCTGCTATTTTACAAGAACCTTACCCATTCCAACAATTTTACCAGGTTTATCATCACCCAAACGGACTTGTCCAAAATCTCCTTGAACATAGTCATGAAAATATTTCTTATCAGGTGTGGCATGGAATGAAGCCCCTGAATCTACTACCTAAGAATCAGTAACATTTTCAAAAGAAAGAATCAAGGCATCTTGTAACACATCACCTGTCACATTTGCTTCATGATTGTTTTCTTGCTATGAGTCTCCTTATTTTCCCTTCCGAGATCTACAGTCTTTCTTCAGGTGTCCTTTCTTTCCAAATTTCCATCACACTATCCCTAATCTGGATTTGGATCTGCCTTTCCTTGATTTACTGCGATATCCTGAGATCTTTCCTCTTTCCATTTTTATTCCCCTAAACTCTGCACTCAAAGCATTACCAGATGTCTCACCAGATCTTTTCTGTTGCATTTCCTCGCTCAGGATAGCAACGAAATCATCATCAAACTTTAAAGTTCTAGATCCAGAGACAGAGTTACTAATGGCCATAAATAAACCATTCCAGCTTTCTGGCAATAAGCACAGAAATAAAAGAGCCCTAAATTCATCATCAAAGTTTACCCCTATAGAACTTAACTAACTAGTAACTGTATTAAAATAATTTAAATTTTCTGCAACAAATCCACCTTCCGACATCTTCATATTAAATAAACATTTCATAAGAAATAACTTGTTTTAGGCCGAGGGTTTTTGATATAATTTCACCAACGCCGTAATCAAACCCTCTGTTTTTGTTTCCTTCGAAATATTGAAGGCTACCGATACGGTGAGGCACAGCCGTATTGTTCCGAGTGCCTTTCTATTGAGAATCTCCCATTCTGCATCTGTCATAGCCGTCGGCTTCTTTGTTTTTCCGTTCAATGGTAGGTACAAATATTTCTGATACAGATAATCTTCCATCTACATCTTCCACAGTGGGAAGTTTTGGATGTTAAATTTATCGACCCTAAATTTACCATCTTCTGTCATTGCTCCCACTCGAACGAGGAACCCTTCTTTCCTGTGAGTTTATCAGCCAAATAGACCTTCGGCTCTCATACTAGTTGTTAGAAAATTAAATATTACAGAGCAATGAAACACATAAAATATGCAGAAAACATAAGCACACAAAACACATAAAACTAGAGAGACAAAAATATATGTGGTTCAGCCAGTTTGGGCTACGTCCACCCCAAACAGCCAATCCTTCCATTCTATTATCCAGCAAAATGAAGAGACACAACCTATAGCAGATCCGCTGTAATATCCTTTGTTATCTCTCACAATCTCCCTATATTTTTCTCGCTTCAACAATACACATACAATACACAGCCGCAATACAATACCCTCATACAAGAAATGGGTTGCCTTCTAGGGCAAAAAACTCTAAACTAAACATAACTTCTATTGTCACATCATCCTCCTAATGAACGGTCTAGATTGACTAGAAATTACTATATTTTTACAAGGAAATTTTACATCTGTTTTTAGCTTCGGGGGCACTGCCCCTAAAACCCCCCGTCAGGGGGGGCTCCATAAAGTCACAGCCACCCCCCCTGGACCTCTGAAGTAGCGTTTAATTTTTGGAGGCATTGCCGCCCCATTAAGGTACAAGGGTCCAATACTGTGATACAAAATAAACAAGATAATTAGGCTCCACAGCCAACAATTTATTAAAACATGGTGGTTGAAATTTGTTGGCAAAGGGTAAGTGGAGAGAGGAGTCAACACTACATGGTATATTTTATGAAATAAAGAAAAAATACAATTTTTTTCAAGCTCACAGAGGAAGCTTTGAGGCCATAATTTGAAGAAGTTTTTTCTATCTTGAATGGAGAAGGCATCATATAATTGGAAAATAACACTATTGGTACATTTGGAGAAGGTACTACAGATCCAAAGGGAATATACCATGATAGAATTGATGTATAATGAGATCTAGATGTTTTTCTCAAGCAAAAGAGTCTCAAAACATATGTGGTGTGTTTCAGTGGTTCTCCCATTTATAACACCTACAATTATTATGATAAATAATTTCATGGAAAATAGAGAAGGCTATAAATGAGGGTCGATAATTATGGTGAATGGCCCTGTCCTATGTTATTCAAGGTTGTCATTGATGTCAATATGGAATTGTTTGTGATGGCAAATTCTTGTGATGCGTGATGATGTCCTTACTCTTGATGTTGAATGATTGCTGAAGACCATATGATAACACACTTGATAATAACATGAATGATGACACTCTTGATGATATGAATGATGGTTGGAGACCACTCTTGAGGTCCTAATAAAATTACCCTAACCCTCATTCTAGTCACATTGACCTTATACATAAAAAATCCAAATAAACCCAAGGTTTGCACTAAAAAGTTCCAAACAATCATAAAGAAAATTACTTTTTGACATCTTGAAGACATCAGTTTTCAATGGCTCCTTAGCTATCTTGCAGAGGACTCTTTCTTCTCTCTAATGAGCCCTCACCTTCCTCATAACTCCCAATACTCTAAGAGAAACCGGATTTTTAAGTTGACATATCATATATTTTTCTCTCCAACCAACCCATACTCAGTCTCTCAAGTTGGCCTCCAACCAAGAGACATGTCTCCTTATTAAAGGTCGAAATATACTATAAATTGACATTAAAACACTTCATCTTAGCATAAATGTTTCAGTGATTTCTCAGAGATAAGATACAAAACAGGTATGGGGTTGAGGATAATGTTTTAAGCACTGTTTGGGCTAGATTTCAACAAGGAACAACTGTATATATCTCAGATTTTCTTTTACAGCACTTTAGATTTGGGTTTTGTGACCTTCAACAGTTCGTACTTAGCTTTTTGGGTGTATATCTACACCTCCGGTGGCTTATATTAGTGGCTAGCTTCTTAGACAAGAAACCTTGTCATATTTGGATTGCTCCCTTGAACCAGTGATAGGTGTGAACATAATTCTTAAAGTAACTCAAACCTTACCACAGACCAATTTCAGGACAATTAGAAATTTTAGTACTCAGTTTAGACTTATTGTTTGCTGTTATATCAAATATTCAGACTTATTTGAGCTTAGTTTTATTACTATACTACAGTTCGGATTATAGTAATATCTCAGTGCCTTAGAAAGCAAACTCGATTGAAGACTTAAGGACTGTGGTTAAACTTTTGTGGTTTGACTATTGGAGAACGTGTGGAAAAATTGGATCATGGTGGAAGGTCCATTGAAGTATTTTAAAATTGAGATCTGACACCTATAAAAGATCTCACTAAGTAAGGTTTGAAGTGGTGGAATCTTGAACAATACTTTGAAAAGTGTTGAAGGATATCATAGAGAAAATTGGAAGGAAGTTTGAAGCATTCCTTTGGGCATCGATTGGAGGACAACACTTTAGCATCAAGGCATACCATTGAACTAATTTGTGACACCATTGATGCAGAATACAGGAGTATAGAAAAAGGGATTTGTAGCCTTGCAAATATGGAGCAGGTATTCAATTAAAAGTTAAGAGGGTAGTTTGGGCTTACTTTTAGACATGACTAAGTCTATTGAAGCAGCCTACTGACCCCTTGTTGGAGCAGACTTGTTGAGAAGCTTCGAAGCCTTGTAAAATTAGCATTGAATATCTATGGAAGTCCTCTTGAGAATATTTGAAGATCATCTAGTATATTGGAAGAAGATTATGCTAAATTCAAGCAGCAAACCTTGGAAAACCACTAAGGCCATTTGCAAAATAATTTTTAGATAGTTATTTGAGACACCTTGAAGCATTGTTCAAGACTCCCTTGGAGATTTTTTGAAGAAGCCCTCGAAGAGGCTTAGAGAAGGTGCAAAACTTGGGCTCCTTGGTGAAAATACCTTGAAGGATGCTTGAAGATATTTGGAAGACTTATAGAAGATGGAAGATGGTATTGGAGATATCAGTGGAGAACATGATGCATTAGCCATCATGATGTAACCATGGAGAAAGTGTTTGGGCGACATGAAGAATAGTGGAGACACCTTCATGTGAAGAAAAAGGTTGTCATTGATGAAGTGACGCAGAGACTAAGTGAGGGGATATCTGAAGATTATCATGGCTCATTGAAGAAGACACTGGGACCCATGAAATATAACCAAATATATCTTGATGAATTGAAGAAGGGGGTTGGAGCCTCTTAGAGACAAGGTTGGTGACTTAGAAGATAGGGTTGGAGCCCGAGAGGATAGGAGTCCTCAAGAGACCAGGTTGGAGCCCTAGAGGTTGGTGTCTCAAATTGACAAGGTTGGAGCCTTGGAAAGGCCAAGTCAGTGCTTGGCACAATATAGGTTGGAGCCTGGAAGATTGGAGTCTTCATCTAGGTTTTGGAGCCCTATATCATTATTGTAATTTACTTATTATAAATAATAAATTAATAAAAGTATCCATTCCATCATTGCTCATTTTTTGTTCTAAATATAAGTGATTTAACTGGTAAAATTAACAATTGAAAATAAATACTAATTCACCCCCCTCTTTGTAATTCCAACATCCTGGAAATTTTTTGGTAGAAATTTAGTTTGATCATTGAAAAATTAGTCACTACCTTATGTCCAGGTCTACATTCAGGCACCACTCCACCTTGAGGTTACTCTTGTTAAGTTAAATAGTGAACTTAGCAGTGAACACGTGAATGTTATAAAAAAGGGAGAATGGTCGGATAGAAACATTATAGTTGAATTTTCTGGAAGGACTAAAGCAAACTCTTGTGGTTAAATCATCTCAACATGTATAAGGGAGTAGTAGACAAGAAATCAATGTGAGCCGTGAGTTTCTTCTGGGGCGAAATGCCCATGTGCATGTTTGTCTACATTTTGGGGTCATTGTGTTGATGTGGTTATGCTCTTATATGCTCCCATTGTGTTGGGGTCATTGTGCCGAGAGGTATATTGCTGTAAAAATGTTTAATCCATGTCTATTAATAAAAAAGTAATCATCGACGGCAGGTCGAGATAAAAATAATACGAGGGGCCCATGACTCCATAATTGGAAAATGTGTCTTGATGAAAAGGTAACATTATGATATTATAATATAATATTATAATACTAAATAAAGGAAAAATATATTTATAATAGGGATAATTTGGTTGCTCAGGAGGGCATTCAGCCTTTGTGATTGATTCAACGAGTGGTGGGAGTTACACCCTAAAACTAACTAGTTGGGGAGCATCTGAGTTTTTGTGGGCCCTTCTGACCCCGAGAGCTTGGTAGCTCATGAGAGCTTGTTGGCTTTGCTTATGAGTTGATGGCCATGGATTTGTAGGAACTTGTGTTAGATATAGTCAATGAGTCCTGGGATTTGACTCTGTAACTAACTAACAAGTTGTTGATCCTTGTGCTTGGACTCTGTAACTGACTGAGGCATAGCTATTCAGTTAACCATGTCATAGAGTATGCATCCTATGTGAGAGCCTTGGTGGTTACGGTTATGGCTCGAGAATCCATGGAGTTGAGGCCCCAACTCAGGGATGATAGATTGATGAAATACAATGAACAACGAGGTTAATGGTTGGGTGGAACGTTAGAGGGCTGTAGCCAGCCGACAACATTCACAGATGAGTATTTTATAAAATGTTATCGTTCATTCTGTTGCATTTACATATGGTTTTGTAATCTTGTGGTTGACTGTGCTTAATATCATACTTTATGGTTAAGTTAATCATATATTTTCGGTTATACTTGGGAAAAACATAATCGATTAAATTAATCTGTTCAATTCACATAATTGTAATTTTTTTTAAAAATTTCCTAGGGTTATGTATTTATGTTATACCTATGCGTGGAAATATTTTTATGGTTAATTATGTGTATGTATATATATTCCTGGTTATATTTGAAATTTATATCAACTTTATCCATTAGGGTTTGGCAGTGTGCAGGAATTTAATGTTGTGGTTAAATTATGTTTTTGTTTTTGGTAAATTTTGGAGGAATTTGGGGGTTTGTGTGAGTGGTGCCCCCTAGAGGTGTCTAAGGATGGTACAATGGTATCAAAGACCCAAAGTTGCAATATTGGGCATGCAT
Organism: Pinus albicaulis; assembly: GCA_034641835.2. Taxonomy (NCBI): domain Eukaryota; kingdom Viridiplantae; phylum Streptophyta; class Pinopsida; order Pinales; family Pinaceae; genus Pinus; species Pinus albicaulis. The sequence goes on along the minus strand of CM076578.1, from coordinate 1,349,505,506 downwards.
GGGTTGTTTTATTGCCTAAATCTACCTCAGGATGAAGGAAGGCAGAGTCTAGGGTAACATCAAAACACGCTTAATCTGGTAGCTAGCCCTACCAGTTCAGGAGAGGGATCTCTCCGGGTCAATCTCAGCAAAAATAATCAATGAGGATAGAGATGAGTTGAAATAAAGGCTGATTTTAGGCTAGGTATATATGTAAAAGAGTTTGATTTGATTTTGAAGGTGTTTGTTGGATCAAATGGAAAGGCCGATTTTGGGTCTGGGAAATGAGCAGTTTTGCAGAGATCTGAATGGGGCAAGGTAGGCACTTGATTTGAAACTTTAAATTTGTAGGAAGTGAGGAGTTTTGAGAAAGGTAAAGGGCTGAAGAGGGCAAGAAACCTTCAATTATCCTCTCCAAATAGCTGAAAACATAAAAAATTAAACAAACTCTAGGTAGAGCACTGCAAACCCTAATGAATTCTACCTTTAACCTTGTTCGTTTAACTTAAGAAAAAGTAAGAAGGAAAATGGTATACATGAAACATCAGTAAACTTACAATCACAGAGAAAAACAAACCATCAAAACATAGAGCCACATGGATCTTTAAGAGTGCAGCAAACCCTGGTCTATTCCTTTGCCAAAATGCAGAGATGAAATGTACAATGAAGCTCTAAGCAATCCCAAGTATCCAACTCTGACAAATGACTCATAAACTACAAGATATAGACAAGCATAACTCATCCCCATACCTCTAGGGGTCAAGCTCACTATTTTAGGAGCTGTTTCAACAAGATCTAAACTAAGAACTTGAAAATAAGTAGTGGAACAGCTTGCCTCTATAAGATAGGAAGCTGATTCATTCAATTATAATTCACCTTTTGATGAATGAATCTAATTCCATGACTAAAACTTGATCAAAATTACATCAAAGCCATGAAATTACATCAAGTTACATCAAGATCTGTACATTTGGAAGTAAGAAAGTCAAACTGGCCAAAACTAGGCGAAAAACAGAGTTACTGAGTAAAAACTAGGCCAAAATCCCCAATGCGTCGCGCCTGAAATCTCTATGCATCGTGCCACTTTGGAGCTGATTTTGAGGGCCTTCCAGGAGTCCAAATTGAGTGTAGGATATCTTTTTGGAAAGCTATTCCTGTCTAATTTCCAACCCAAGAAGAATTTATGAATTTGGTTTTCGTTTTCCCCTCCAAAAATGAGTTTTCCCAACACTGCCTCCTGTGTGTCCAAAAGAGGGCAGAAAGGTCATTTTTAGGGTGTTTTTGACCCTTCAGGCAACCCAAAATTTGTCAAAATCCTTACGCAATGGGTAGGCATGCATAAATTTTGATGAAAAATCAAGAAATACAAATTTTTCTCCAAGAGGAGGTGCCAATTATAAGTGCGCGCCAAGTGGCGCGACGCGTCGGGCAGGAAAATCTGTGTTAAGGCCAAAAAATTCAAAATTTACAAAATGTTTCCCAAATTTCCTGAAATTTGGTCTGAGTGTCCTCCATCATGCACTATGTTGAGCTAAGGAAGCTTCAGCCAAAATTTGGAGTCTATCATGCCTTTTGCGATGATTTAATGCCCTCTTTAACTTTGTCTTCAGGATCTTGGTTCGTGCCTTGCAAACATGATTTCTTGCCCAATAATGGTTCGCCATGTGCCTCAACATGTTATTTTCTTTGTTATCTTTCTCCAACAGCTTTTGGTCTTTTGGTGCATGCAATTCGGTTGTAAAGTCACTGTGTTTCCTTCATTTCGGTCACAAGAGGAATTTGTCTCTATGATTTCCAAAGTCTGTCTTGTCTTGGATGAAAATGAGAATTTTAGTGTCTTTGATTTTGTTGCCAAATATGTGATAAAAAGTGAGGGACTATGGAGGGATAGGGTAGTGGAAATGATAGACTATTGCCAAGTGAAATTTGTCAATTGAATATTTTTGGAGAAGTTACTTGGTTTGTTGGAATAACATTGGGGTTTGGGAAATTCATAATTGGGATGTGGATAATGGGAATGGGTAGGAATGAGTAACTAGGGATATAAGGTGAACAGTGAAATGGGCTGTTGTGAGGATATAAACAATGAGAAGGGATTAAAAAGGTGAAGAAAGGAAGTATTTGGCACAAAACAAGTTTCAAAACCCTAAAGGAAGCAATCCTCAAACAAGAGAATAGGGTTTGAGTTTTTGCATTTAAATTCTCATAATAAATACCATACACATGTTCATGGAAAAGGAGAGTTCACATGAACTTACTAGAAAAAGAAGGGACTGAGTCAATTTGATGATTTGGAAGAACTAGCAAAACATTTGCTCTTTGCCATGTGCATCGCGCGCCTAACCCAGTGCGCTGCGCCTCCCTGATGCATCGCGCAAATGTATTTTTTACACTGAGGAGGCCGACCTAATGCACTGTGCCTGCCCAATGCACTGGGACAATCACCCAATGCATCGCGCACCCAAATTTGCGTAGTTTTTATTCAAACTTGCTCTTTGTCTTCAACATGACTTTCTTTGGTTTCAATCTTTCTCGTTTGAGTGAAAATAAGCTTTTTTTTTTAACATGACCAATGAATTATATAAAGAAAACTTTATTTTTCACTTCATAAAACTCACTTTTGTAATGTTTACATTGGCAATTTTTTTTTCAAGCTCTGTTTCGCTTCATTTTGGCTTTTTGACTAAATGATGTCCTTTCTGTTTGTTCTTGCAGGGTATGAATTTTTTGGAGCTCGACAAAGGCGACCAAGGTTGCCAATGAAAGTATTATTACAACTGAAAAAACTGGAAATCACATTACATTTATACATAAAGATGAGAAAGTCTATTTTTAGCAGTGAAACCTTATTTCAAACTTACTCATGTGTCTGCTGACCATTATAGGGCATTCTGAAGACCTTACTAATGAAACCCTAGACCTAATGACACTAAAACCCTAAACAAGACTCTTTGCGAACAAAAAATGACTCTTTGTGACTGCAAATGATCTTAATGGAAGGGAATGGGCCAGCAGGAGAAGGACATGAGAGACATGAGGAACAAGCCCCTACCGTCAGATGATCCATGCTCCTAATGGAATGCAGCTGACTGAGTGAGACACCTAATATGCAATGCAACAAGAGGATTTGATCACTGATGGAGGGATGAAGATACCGACACTAACATTGGCTCCAATGGGGATGGTAGCTCCTTGGAGGTGCCAAGAACTACAGATCTTTGGGAGAGCAGAAAAGTGCCTTTATCCATTGGGCAATGGAAAAAACTCAAGTTGAAATGCATGACTGAAAACTGATGACTTGACTACACAAACTGACTCTCACTCAACTAAAAAGTGACTCTATACTTAAACACAACTGACAAACTGGAAATATGCTCAATATGAAGCTTATTCAATACAACCTACACTATTTGTTCCATTCATCACCTAATCAAGTGAAATGAAACAACCAATGCAACCAGGTAAGTATTCCATCTACTGTTTTAATTCTCCGCAAGTGCTCATTTATGAATAACAAGAGAGAACTACTAAAAGGCAACTCCCATGAAAACTTGGAAACAGATCCGTTGAATACTATGGATTCTCTATCTACCTCCAAAAAAACTACATAAGGATCTTGAAGTTCATGCACACTGGGACTTAGCTCATCCAATGGATTACTTTTCTTCTCCTCATACCATGAATGAAAACTTTGTTTTGAGCTTTGTGACGAGACTCCTGCTAAAAATGACAAAGAGACCGGCTTCCAAATCAATTTTATATCAGCACACATCTCAAGCTACCATATAGTCAATGGAGAAAGACTTTGACTGCAGACATCATCCAACACATCAACTATTCAATCATGAAAAACTTGAAAAGACTACTGCAACCCATTTTCTATTGTTTCTGATGAGATTACACGATTTTCTACAAGCTGCTCATTTGAAGATATACTATGCAATTTACCCTTCAAAAACTGAAATGATTCAAAACGAAATGGTACGGAATCATCTTGTATCATTTGATCATATGTGCCAGCTTCCGAGTCTTCATCTGCAACTTGAAAATCAATGGCATTCGGGGGCTGCAAATCCGGATATGAGAAGTCTTGAAAAAGGTTTTCATTGCGCTCAAGATGGTCTAGATCAAGACTTGTTGACAGTTGATTTCTGATTGAATGGAAGTTGTATTTGATGAACTGAAACAAATCAAAACAAGAAGGCAAAGATCCTTTAGTTACTTCAAAATTTGCTGCACTTTCCTCATCACTGTCATAGCTGATATGCATCGGTTGATCACTGTACTCGAGCTACTGAAAGTGAACTTCCTCCTCCCACCAACTAGCTGTTGATTTGTCTGCAAGATTAGCTTCTGTTTGGAGAACATAATCATCATCATACTGATCAAAATGAGGCAAATCATCAGTATAAAACACATCATCAAGCATACATGTCAAATCAACAGATCTCTCTTCTCCAAGATGATCTACAAAAAAATCATTATCAGATCTATGACGACTAGGATAAGAAAGAAGGTGTTTTGGATTAGCAACTTGTTCTTCTTCAATCAGTGAGCGATGGGCTTGAACATTATACTCATTTCTTGTGATGATCCTCTACATCATCTCTTCCACTGCACTTACCAAAATGTCAAGCTTTACCTCTAGAGATGTTGATTTCTCCAGATCTATGTTTTTCATCTCTTCTTCCTTCAACTTTGCCCTTCGGATCAGAAAATGAGCCTCTACATCTACTGCACTGTTCTTCATCTCTTCAAGTGTTGCAAGATTCCTTTCTCTCAGTTGAAACTCCATTTCCGGATCAAAGGCACCCGGGTAGTGCAAGAGATTAGATCCAGGAGGAGATCTTATATTAACTGGCACCGAAAAATATACTTTGTTAAATCTAGCAGAAAACTGTTGTACTATCTCCCCTGGCAGTCTTTTCAGCTGGTTATACTCTTCTATAATCAAGAAAGGGTTCTGTCTGATCACCCACCTATTGAGGAAAACTTTGACGAACTGCTGGAAATATAAGATGCTCGCATCAGGAAGGGTTTTGAACCAACTCTTAACTTTCCCTTGCAAAGAAAGAGAAAAAAGCCTAATAATGACATCCTCTTCATCAACTTCAAAAAGGTCAAGAAAAGACTCAAAATTCAGAACATGTCTCTTAGTAGTGATGTTGTCATGTTCACCATCAAATCTTGGTAGATATAGGAGGTAAAATCAGAGGCTTGTATCGATCTGGAATTTTACAAGGTATAGGGGTATGTACAAAAGGTATAGAATCAGTCTTGGTCTCTTGAGGTTCATCAATTTGAAGATGGTCATCACAATATTTGGAAGAAAGGTCTTGATCAAGCTTAAAAGCATGCAACTCTTTGGTATTTACAATCTTCAAAGGGAAGGAATCAAATGTAGGCCGAGGATCTTTTCTCAAATACAATATACTTTGCAAAGCCTTCTTTACATTCTCAAGAAAATAGAAGAAATAATTTATGACAAAGAACATAATGTCTTGGATGAAATTCCAACTTGACTATGTGATCTTTCCATATTGTCCTTTCATATCTCTGCTGGTCAGGTTCATCCTCCAGTGGAGTCCTTGGATCTGATCTCGAAACTGATTTAGAGTCACCAGGTGAATGATTTCAGCCTTGCGGTTTCTGATCGTTTTCCACCATCAACAATCAGATTTGACCTTGATTAGATCTTACTGAGGAAACCATATGTTTAGTTCATAAACTAGGCAAGAGATTGACTGAAGCAGCATTCATCTACTTTCGCTAATGCAAAGAAAGAGTGTTTCGAAGGCTACCTGGCTAACTTCAGGCTCCGTCTGTAGTTTATAAAGAAAAAAAAATAAATTTGAGTCCCCATTATGGTCGCCACTATGTTATGGCCTAAATCTACCTCAGGCTGAAGGAAGGCAGAGTCTAGGGTAACATCAAACCACGCTTAATCTGGTAGCTAGCCCTACCAGATTAGGAGAGGGCTCTCTCCGGGTCAATCTCAGAAAAAATAATCAATGAGGCTAGAGATGACTTGAAATAAAGGCTGATTTTAGGCTAGGTATATATGTAGAAGAGTTTGATTTGATTTTGAAGGTGTTTGTTGGATCAAAGGGAAAGGCAGATTTTGGGTCTTGGAAATGAGCAGTTTTGCAGAGATCTGAATGGGGCAAGGTAGGCACTTGATTTGACACTTTCAATTTGAAGGAAATGAGGAGTTTTGAGAAAGTTAAAGGGCTAAAGAGGGCAAGAAACCTTCAAGGATCCTCTCCAAACAACTGAAAACATAGAAAATTAAACAAACTCTAGGTAGAGCACTCCAAACCCTAATGAATTCTACCTTTTCCCTTGTTCGTTTAACTTAAGAATAAATAAGAAGGAAAATGGTATACATGAAACATCAATAAACTCAAAATCATAGAGAAAAACACACCATAAAAACATAGAGCCACATGGATCCCCAAAGAGTGCTGCAAACCCTGGTCTATTCCTTTGCCAAAATGCAGAGATGAAATGTACAATGAAGCTCTAAGCAATCCCAGGTATCCTACTCTGACAAATGACTCAGAAACTACAAGATATAGACAAGAATAACTCATCTCCATACCTCTAGGGGTCGAGCTCACTAGTTTAGGATTTTTTTCAACAAGATCTAAACTAAGAACTGGAAAATAGGCAGTGGAACAACTTGCCTCTATAAGATAGGAAACTGATTCATTTAGTTATAATTCACCTTTTGATGAATGAATCTACTTCCATGAGTAAAAATTAATCAAAACTACATAAAAACCATGAAATTACATCAAGTTACATCAAGAGCTGTACATTTGGAAGTAAGAAAGTAAAACTGGCCAAAACTAGGCGAAAAACAGAGTTACTGAGTGAAAACTAGGCCAAAATCCACAATGTGCCGCGCCTGAAATCTCTATGCGTCGCGCCACTTTGGAGCTGATTTTGAGAGCCTTCCTGGAGTCCAAATTAAGTTTAGGATAGCTCGTTGGAAAGCTCTTCCTGTCTACTTTCCAAACCAAGTGGAATTTCTGATTTTAGTTGCAATTTGCCCCTCCAAAAATGAGTTTTCCCAACACTTCTTCCTGTGTGTCTAAAAGAGGGCAGAAAGGTCATGTTTAGGGTGTTTTTGACCCTTCAGGCAACCCAAATTTTCTCAAAATCCTTAGGTAATGGGTAGGCATGCATAAATTTTGATGCAAAATCCAGAAATACAAAGTTTTCTCCAAGAGGAGCTGCCAATTATAAGCGCACGCCAAGTGGCGCGACACGTTGGGTAGGAAAATCTGTGTTAAGGCCAAAAAATTCAAAATTGACAAAATGTTTCCCAAATTTCTTGAAATTTTGGCTGAGTGTCCTCCATCATGCGCTATGTTGAGCCAAGGAAGCTTCGGCCAAAATTTGGAGTCTATCATGCCTTTTGCGACGATTTAATGCCCTCTTTAACTTTGCCTTAATGATCTTGATTCGTGCCTTGCAAACATGATTTCTTGCCCAATAATGGTTCGCCATGTGCCTCAACATGTTATTTTCTTTGTTAGCTTTCTCCAACAGCTTTCGGTCTCCTTGGTGCATGCAATTCGGTTGTAAAGTCACTGTGTTTCCTTCATCTCGGTCACAAGAGGAATCTGTCTCCATGATTTCCAAAGTCTATCTTGTCGTGGATGAAAATGAGAAGTTTAGTGTCCTTGATTTTGTTGCCAAATATGTGATAACAAGTGAGGGACTATGGAGGGATAGGGTAGTGGAAATGATAGACTATTTCCAAGTGAAAATTTTCAATTGAATATTTTTGGATAAGTTACTTGGTTTGTTGGAATAACATTGGGGTTTGGGAAATTCATAATTGGGATGTGGATAATGGGAATGGGTAGGAATGAGTATCTAGGGATATAAGGTGAACAATGAAATGGGTTGTTGTGAGGATATAAACAATGAGAAGGGATTAACAAGGTGAAGAAAGGAAGTATTTGGCACAAAACAAGTTTCAAAACCCTAAAGGAAGCAATCCTCAAACAAGAGAATAGGGTTTGAGTTTTTTCATTTAAATTCTCATAATCAATACCATACACATGTTCATGGAAAAGGAGAATTCACATGAACTTACTAGAACAAGAAGGGACCGAGTCGATTTGATGAGTTGGAAGAACTAGCAAAAAAATTTCTCTCTGCTATGTGCGTCGCGCACCTAACCCAGTGTGCCGCGCCTCGCTGATGCATCGCGCCAGTGTATTTTTTACACTGTGGAGGCCGGCCCAATGTGTCGCGCCTTCCCAATGCATCGCGACAGTCACCCAACGCGCCGCGCACCCAAATTTTCCCAGTTTTTATTCAAACTTTCTCTTTGTCTTCAACATGACTTTCTTTGGTTTCAATCTTTCTCTTTTGAGTGCAAATAAGCTTTTTTTTGAACATGACCAATGACTTACATACAGAAAAATTTAATTTTCACTTCATAAAACTCATTTTTGTAATGTTTACATTGGCACTTTTTTTTTCAAGCTCTGTTTTGCTTCATTTTGGCTTTTTGACTAAATGATGTCCTTTCTGTTTATTCTTGCAGGGTATGAATCTGTTGGAGCTTGACAAAGGCGACTAGGGTTGCTAGTGAAAGCATTTTTACAACTGAAAAAACTGGAAATCACATTACATTTATACATAAAGATGAGAAAGTCTATTTTTAGCAGTGAAACCATATTTCAAACTTACTCATGTGCCTGCTGACCATTATAGGACATTCTGAAGCCCTTGTTAATGAAACCCTAGACCTAATGACACTAAAACCCTAAACAAGACTCTTTGCAAACTAAAAATGAATCTTTGTGACTGCAAATGATCTTAATGGAAGGGAATGGGCCAGCAGGTGAAGGACATGAGAGACATGAGGAACAAGCCCCTACCATCAGATGATCCATGCTCCTATTGGAATACAGATGACTGAGTGAGACACCTAATATGCAATGCAACAAGATGATTTGATCACTAACGGAGGGATGAAGATACCGACACTAACAGGTTGAAAACTTATAACACAATAAAATTTATTGAGTGTGGTTGCAAGCCATTTCAAAAATGCCAAAGATGGATTATAGAAGGGTTATAAATACCAACACAGAAGAGGATTCTCTTTGGAAACTTTTGTTGAGGATACTCTTATATGGTAGGTGCCATAACTTAGAGTATGCTTACCTATTGCTTGACATAATGCTTGTAAAAAATTAATGAAATCTTGGATGGTTGTATTTATAGGTATTGATGGCAGTCTCACTATGTATCCTATATGTTTGTTGATTGGATTCAGACACCAAACCATAAAACCATTCACTACAACAACAAATACAACTATGAATACTAGCATGATTACGAGGATACCTTCTTCTAATATAAATTTAGAATTTCAGATTTTCAATGAAACATATGCCACTAACACACATGCCTATTACTTCTTGTTGCACAAATGTATCAACAAGGAAACCCTATTAGAATGCCATAAATTCAACACACAAATTCTCGTTGTGGAAGTATTAACCCAAAGTGTTTTCCTTTTAATTAGCCTTGTCCGCATGTATGGTTATGGAGATCACAAAAAAAAGAAATGGAGGTTGAACCAAACCTTTATGGAGATTATGATTCTCAACTTGGTATGGCCAGTAAACATTATTTGGACAAGAAACAACACTTACACCATCCAAGAGAAATACAATTGACACTTCATTTAATATTTGAAAGTGGAAGGTATGGGTCCTTAGGATAGGAGGATAATGGTAGGCATGAGAAGGATGATGGAACCAAAACTTCCACTAAGCCTACATTTAAATTTCTAGGTGAAGATGCACTAGATATGGCTATGCAAGTATCGAAATAAGTGAAGCAAGAAATGGAAGAGAAATAGATTTTGGAAACAGATACAAGCCATCAAACCATGGCCATATAAAAATATAATGCAGAGTCTCAAGTTGCTAAGAAATGAAAACTGAATCTCTTAAGTTATTGGAAGGATGTTGACAACACTGATATGGGTATGCATAGCCAGCTTGATGAGACCTTAAGTGCAATGAATGCATTAACTTGTAAGGTGGGGGAAGGGAACACTGAAAAGTGTGATGACAAAGCGATGGAGCACCCCACATCGTGTCCTCCTTGCAAAGAAAGAGAAAATTCATCTTTCATCTTTGAATCTTTTGATGATTGGCCACACGAGCCAAATAAGCTCAAACATGTTACTGATGAGGCCCAACATGGCTTCCCATATTCATCCATGCCATTTCAAATCACAATATGAAATATTTTCCTAAAGTTTTGGAAGTTCTAAATAGTGCCAGGAGTAGGACAATTACTCCACACAATACCATGAAGGTTGCATCATTTACTGATATTGAAGAACCAGAAAAGCATAAATTTGACTTGAATGAAGGAATCATGTTAGATGAAGGCCCACGAGAGCTGGCCGAAGTTTCTTATCATGTTTCTTTTGTTCCAAGATGACCAGTTGTTTCTCATTTTGTGGTTTCTTCTTCAATCTTAAGTGTTCCAATTGCATTTTTAGCTTCTACAAAAGGAGCATTTATACCTCCAGTGATTCCTCTTAAAGGAAAAGGTGAGATGGGCTAGAGAGGATATGCAAACAGATTATTGTTCCCCTGTTGAACCTCAAAGAACTCCATATAGGAATCGAGATGAGTGCCAAAATGCAATTGAAGTGGATGGAATAATAATAGATAGAAATTTAGATAGGTTCCAAGTTGCAAATGAACTGGAAGGACTTCATACATGTGCCAAGATGCAAGTGAAACAAATATACCATTGGCTCCAGTAAAAAGAGCATCTCAATCTCTTTTTTATTTCAATCTCAATGTCACTGATGAGGGTCTACTGGAAGAAGAGACAACAGTTACTACAAAATTTCCAATGCATATTTCATCATTGGCCACCCTAAGAAATGCACACTCGAGTGTGAAAATTGATTTGGATATGAATTGTGCAGAAGAGAGTGAAGGGAATGGATAAGGCTTAATTTCAAATCATTGGGAGACTAGAGTAGTGGACATCTCTAACAGAAAGAATGGTTCTTGTGGTGGAGAAAAATGCATTGAGCATAATTTTGACTTGAATGATGGCCTCTGTATGGAGAACAAAATAGTTGCAGAAGATTCTATTGCTTCTCGGGGAAATACACGAGTTGTGGGCAATCAAGATTCCTCCATTCTAGGCCTTAAACTGGCTGGTGAAATGAAATATGACACTTTGATCTCAAGTTGGAGGACTAATTCCTGTAGTTGCAATGCTAGCATATGCATCTTTGAGGTAAAAATATCCATTTTTTGTCATTGTTCCCTAGACATTATTCATTGTAGGGGAAGAAAAATGATTCCTTCATTCCATGCAGATATATATAGGTCGCCTACTGGATTTTCGTCATCTACAACTGCAACATTTTCATATCCAATACAGTCACCTGGTTTTCTGTACACTGGGCACCTCTCTGGATTCAGCTCTGCCTATTTTCCTTCTACGTTTGCATCTTTCTCAGACTATTCAAGTTCTCACCCATTCACTCCAAGTACTTCTCAAATTTTGACCTCTGATGAAATTCTTCTGCCCCATATTCGACAGCCTTAAAGGGATTGACAAAAATTCCAACTTCCAACAATGATAGAATCTGGTCCAGGCCAAACTTAGATTTGAATTGTGGCCCAGAGACTTGTGAGCCAGAGGGTAAAGAAGAAAGAGTAGGATCAAAACATGCAGTAGTTTTGGAGGGTCCTCTGATAACAGATGGGAAAACTACAGTCATCCAAGAATCATCGGCATCAATAGACACTTCTAAATAAGGTGGTATTTAAATAGATTTGAAAACAAAAAAGAGGTATAAAGATAGCCAGGTTCTGCAGGTGTTGGTAGCATTTTTTTCATGGGTATATCTCACCCAAAGGGTGTTGCTTATTGGGCACATTAAGTTGTACTTGAATCCCAATGTGATGTTGATAGAGTTGTTTAATCCCAAATCACTTAAGTTGTAGATAAAGGTGTACTGGCTTGAATCTGAGATCGATACAAGGCCAGAATTGCTCATGCAGATTGAAATTCCCATATCACTAATTTTCCTCTTTTCGGTCGATCCTACTGCACTTTCTACACTTATGCTTATTATAGAAGTATGAAGGGCACAAGCTCGGTGTTTGACAAAATTACCAAGAAAAATGTTACCGCATGGAATGTTATTATTAGAGGTTGTGTTAGGGATGCACACTACCAGGAAGCCCTCAAGCTACATTACCAAACACAACAGGGAGGAATTAGTGGAGACACACCTTTCCAATTGTCCTCAAGGCGCACACTGAGATTGTGGCGCTAGATAAGGGTAGGGAAATCCATAGTTCCATGGAACACCTTGACTACAGGATATTTCTAAATTAGAAATTATGAAGAGGCAGGAAAGGTACTTGAAGAAATGTAGCTGGGAAGGTCAAAACCCAATGTGGTAAATTGGAGTGTGATGATATCCAAGTATGAGTTGAATGGCCACAACAATGGTGTAGTGAGATATTTTCTAAAATGCAGTTGGCTGGAGCGAAATCCAATTCAGTCACTGTTCGCCAGTGCTCTTGCTTCTTGTGAAAAATTAGCAGCATTGCACAAAAAAAAATGGATGATGCATATGAAGTGTTTGTCAATATGCCAAAGAGGGATCTAATTTCATGGAATGCAATAATTTCTTGTTATGAATTGAATGGATATTGTGATGAGGTGTTGTGGCTCTTTTATCAAATTCAAAATGAAAAAATTGAACCCAGATGTAATTAAATGGAGTGCAGATATTGTGAGGTATACTCAATTTGGTCATAGTGTTGAATCCATGGAAATATTCAGTTGAATGCAAGTTGCAGAGGTGAAGCCTAAATATATTACCATAGCAATTATTTTTCTTTCATGTGCTAATTAGTACCTCTGTAGTGTGGGTATCGAATGCATGGGCATGAGGAAAATGCCCTGACACTCTTTTATGAAATACAAGAAGTAGGCATTAAGGTAGTCCATATCACCTTCATTGCTATTTTATTTGCCTGCGGCCATGCAGGACCATTAGATGAAGGCTAGCATCATTTCAATCAAATTATTAGAAAGTTTGAATTCAAGCCTAGGGTGGACCATCATGTGTGCATGGTTGAAGTCCTTGGTCACTCGAGACACTTTAATAGAGCATATGTGACATTGTCAAATATCTATGCTACTTCTACGGGATGATGTAGCCAACGTGAAAAAGATAATGTTAGATAAGGGAATTGAAAAAAAAGAAACTAACATCTCATTTTCATGGACAATTCCAGTTGCTGCTAACTTAGGATGTTTTGAAAAATATCATGGAAACTCTTCGACCGTGTTATTGAGTTTCAATGATAATACACCCTCTTCATTTGCATTTTGCCTCTCCAAAACCATGGAGAGGAGAGACATGGAGTAGTTACAACCATGCATACTTCCTTAACAACCACCAAGGTGGATGGAAATACATAATCATGAAAAGATCCAAGCGTTGGACAAGTCTTGGTTGAAGCCTTATGTTGTAAAATATGAATCAATCAGGTAAGTTTTGGGCCAATTTTGGGACTTCGCTGAGGAGTTCCGCCGCATTTCGAAATTAACCCAAGTTTTTCTATAGTGCTTGGTTATATAAAATCAATGGAACAAAAAAAGAAGAAGACATTTTCAGGGAAACATGCCTACCTATCATAGGCCAAAAGTTGGGTCACTGGTTTGAAAACATGAATTTCTTTGTCAAGCAAATTGGATGGAGAGGCCAGAAAAGGAACATGACAAGTTGTTGCTTCAGACTTGCATTATTTTGTGAGCTTTTTTGTCTATATTCAAGGTGTTTTTGTGGTCAGAGAACCACATAGGAGTGCGTGATTTGGTCCTGCAACACATTTTGGGAGGAACTATACTTTTTTTAGGTGATATTATTTCTTATTCAATTGAGGACTATGCCATGAAAGGACTCATCTATGAAGGAAAAAAATTCCATGGATGTTATAGGGATTTGAATAGAGGCTGGGAAGGTCTAGGAGACTATGGAAGTGCAAATACGCTTTTTATTGATACTTCAATAAAAATGGAGACCTCATGCACCTCTACAAAGCATTTCTACGCTGCCTCACATCTATTTGTTGGGAAAAATACTGAGAGGGGGGGTGAATCAGTATTTACTGCATATTCAAAATTTTTTACGTTTTCACTCTCTAAAACCCATACGCTACTTTCCTTTATTAAACTCGCGTATACACGCAGATACAACTCACGTATTAGCAGAGATCTAAACATGCAGATATTTATTAACTTAGTTCTTTGCACTATTCATTCATATGATGTTATGTTAACAGTAAACATGTGTAGTAACAACAGAATAAACCATCACACAAAGCATCACATATGAACACCAGGATTTTAGGTGGAAACCCAAGTCGGGAGAAAACCACCGTTGCAGTTGCTCAGCCTTCAATATTTTATTATAGAGAAAACATCTTACAACATACAAGTCACAGCACTTACCAAAGCACAGCACCCACCCGCGCTCGCTACCAACCTCCCGGAAGGGAGCCACGACCCCTACGACCCCTCGCTCTCATTTACCGGGGCCCTCTCCGGAAGGGAGCTACGACCGATCTCGTTTTGTCACCCTCACCTCGGAAGCGGGAGCTACAACCCCCTGACTGAAGGCTACAACCCTCAGCACCTCTATGGACCACGTTTCATCAATTTTCATACTGGATCCAAATCTTCCTTTAGGACACCACTTGCAGGCCACGTTTCATCATATTTTCAGACTGGAATCTTTCCATACTTTTAACCACAGTCAACCATTAAATAGATACATATAACTCACTGACAGATATCAGTAAACCAGCAAAAAAGATCAAACATTTCTTACCACAGACCTCAACAAACCCTAGTTTGCATACGTGCTTTCCTTTCACTGATGTCGTGTATATACGCGCTTCCGTTCACATAAACCAGCGTATACTTCTATACATATTACAGATCCAATTTCATTGCGCATACGTGCTTTTTCTTCAGCGAAGCCATGTATATACTTGCTTCCCCTTCGACGAACTAGCGTATGGTTCTTCAAACTTTTATGTCATTGCAATTCTTCACAACAAATACATCACTTCAGATTTTACCCTTTACCTCAGACAGATGTTCGCCTCATCACAGATCTAATCACTCCATAAACAGATCTAGCAAATACAAGTGTATTTCAGATCTAGATCCCCTTCTTCATCACTCCTTCATCGGTGCATCATACATTCAGATCTTTCATTCAACTGTAACCCTTTCCATTCAGATATACTCCAGAGAGAAGCATTCATTCAAGCTCAGACATCTTGCACCCACACCCCCTCCTTTTCATAATGAATTTCTTCTCTTTATATAGGTTTACCCTTTTTCAATACCATGAGCCCCTTTTTCAATACCATGAGCCCAAAACTACATTACTTCCGATGGTGTATCTCCCGTATTGCATTGGCTTGTATTTAATCATTACCCAATACAATGGGTCAATACCATGGTGGTTACCCTTGGTTTTTCACTTTATGAGCGCTTTTGCCCATACGCGACTTGGCACGTTGTTTCCCGCGTGCATACGCGACTTCTCCTAGACATATCCGCATATTCCTTGAGACATACTCTTTTCACCATAGATTTAGCACATGCTGAATTCCTTTCTTCATTGCCTTCTGTACTCACTGTAGATACATCATATTTAGTTCATCAAGACATATTCTATCAAGCACAACTTCATCAAGTAAGTTTCCATCATCTTCATCAAGTGGGTTTCCATTCAAGGACAACACTCATCATCATATTGCTAACAAACATCATTTCATATCATATTTACATCATTTACCAAGTCCATCAGGTCAAGAATAACTTCATCAGGTGGTTCGCCATCAAGGAAAACACATGTCAATAGTCACATGTCTTCATCTTTATTCAGTGGGTTGCCATCAAGGACAACACTCCGCATCATATTGCCAACAATCTCTCCCTTTTTGGACTTGATGGCAACCACGATGGTATTTAAGTCACCACAACAGATAGGTACATTAAGAATACAATGACACCATGTCACTCTCTCCAATTCTTTGACACCATTCTTTCTCTTTATTCAAACACCATGTCACTCTCCCCTTTGACATCAAGGGCAAAGGGCGGATCAAAAACCAACATTCTCCCCCTTTTCTCCTCATGTGGAAGAAACAGTCTGCAGATCTGATATGTGCTGAAGTGGCCAAGCTCCCCCTGAGTCCATGCTGAATCTTCAAACATATATGTCAATGAAGTACATGACTCTATGAACGTCCTATCACCAAAGACTCATACTTACATCAAATATCCAAACAAGTGGATTTACATATAAGACTCAAGTACCCAACCAAGTGGGTTTACAAAATTTGACTCAGCTACCCAACCGAGTGGGTTTACAAAATTTGACTCAGCTACCCAACCAAGTGGGTTTACAAATTTTGACAAGTCCTTACATGACTGAAAAATACAATTTTACATCATGGGTCTCAACGTGACCTTTTCATCAAGATACAAATATGACTTTTCATAACCAACACCAGAAATTCCTCAAGAAGGAGAACATATTTCAGAACCATCATAGTGCCAACAATACATTATACTCAGCAAAGCTAATGGTCCCCCTGAAACTGTGCATCCAAGCAACTTTTTCATATGACTAAGGCTCCCCCTTAGTTTGTGCATCCTGAACATTTTCACCAACAAATCATCAAGGCATCTTTCTAAAAACATTAGAAATAGAATTATGAGAGCTCGAACACCACCAGAGATACCAAACAGTATCCGAAATACCAAGCAGCACTGCAGCTGTGCTGAAGAGAGCTGACTCCAAACAGAAAATTGTTAGCAATCAGACATACGCGGTTTTCTGTGCATGAACTCGCGTATATACGTGACTGTGTTTTAGGAAACCCGCGTATCCAATAAAATCTTCTATATTTATAAAAATTTGTTCTTTTGACTGGCAGAGAACACTCCCATCTTCTGTCTTAGATACTCAAATGCTTCCCTGGGCAGAGGTTTGGTAAAGATATCAGCAACTTGTTCTTTGGAGGGAACATACTCCAACTTCACCTTTGCTCAAGCACTTGTTCACGTAAGAAGTGATACTTGATGGGAATGTGCTTGGTCTTCGAAAATGCATAACAGGATTCTTGAAATAATTAATGCACTCTGTTTTCACACTTAATGGGGGACAAAGAGTACATTTGATTTGGAAAATTTGCAAGGTTTTGCATCATCCAAAGGAGTTGAGTGAAGCAAGATGCGTGCCTACATATTCGCTTCTGCCGAGATAAAGCAATAGAATTTTGTCATTTAACCAAGATACCAAATTCAAGTCCCATATAGAATGTACCCACCACTAGTGCTTCCCATCATCAACACTTCCGGCCCTCAACCGTACCGTGTAAGCATGAAGAGCAAGACGCATCCTTTGGATACCATAGACCAAAGTCTTGAGTTCCTTGTAGATATTTGAATATCCTTTTGACAGCCTGAAGGTGAGACTCTTTTTGATTAGCTTGGAATCGTCCAACAATCCCAACAGCATGCATAATGTCTGGTCTGGTCCCAGTGAGATAAAGTAGACTTCCAATCATCGATCTGTATTCTGGTTGATTCACAGTGGGAGAATCATCATTAGAACTGAGACTGCATCCAGTTATCATTGGTGTACTTACAGGTCTGCATTCTTCCATGCCACTTCTTCGCAATTTGCTTAAGATATTTTGCTTGAGATAGGAATATACCATCTGCAGTTTGATGCACTTGTAAGCCAAGAAAGAATGTTAGTTCCTCAAGTAAAGACATTTCAAATTCTTGCTGCATGACAGAAGCAAATTTTTGACTCATAGATTCTTCGTTACTCCCAAAAATGATAGCATCAACATATACAACCACAATCAATAGTTTATCATTTTCAAATTTTGTGTATAAATTGCTATCAGCAGACCCCTTTGAAAAACCTTGTTGATGAAGATATTTGTCAAGACAATAATACCATGCCCTTGGAGCTTGTTTGAGACCATATAAAGCCTTTTTAAGTCTACAAACAAGATTTTCATCATTGCCAAAAATGAATCCTTCCGGTTGTTCTATATAAACTTCTTCTTCTAGATCACCATTGAGAAAAGCAGATTTAACATCCATTTGATAAACTTTGATTTGTTGATAACTTGAAAAAGCAAGAAACATTCTTATGGCTTCAAGTCTAGCCACAGAGCAAAAGTTTCTTCAAAGTCTATACCTTCTTGTTGAGTATACCCTTTGCAAACCGGGCCCAGTTTTGTTTTACAACATCCCCATTCTCATTTAACTTGTTCTTGAAGATCCATTTAGTTCCAATGACATTTTTATCATGTGGTCTTGGTACCAAATCCCAAGTGTCATTCTTTTCAATTTGATCAATCTCTTCATTCATGGCTTGGTTCCAACATTTATCTTTGCTAGCTTGATTGACATTGAGTGGTTCAATTGTGGATAGAAGTGCCTGATGACTAGAAGATCCCACACAAGTTCTCCTTGTTCGTACACCTGATTCCTTGTCTCCCAAAATCTGAGATTCAGGATGATTCTTTTGAACGTACCTGGATGGAGCTTTTTCAGATAGATCATTTTCAGGTTCTTCATTGGATTCACTGTCTATATCATTTCTATTTACTGTAGAAGGAAATAAGTCATCATCATCTTCTTCAGTTGTTTGTTTTTCCTCTTTAGGGGCTGCAGGAGACTCATCAATACATTCAACAATCTTTCGAAGCCTTTCATTATAACACTTGTATGCTTTGCTTGAAGATGAGTAACCAAGAAATATTCCTTTATCTGATCTAGATTCAAACTTTCCAAGCTTTTCATCATTATTTTTGATAAAGCATTTACTTCCAAAAACTCTAAAATGCTTCACAGTGGGAGAATTACCATACCAGAGTTCGTATGGAGTTTTGTCACTATTTACCCGAACATGAGCCTTGTTGAGAATGTTAACTGCTGTATGTGCTACTTCATTCCAGAACATGTTAGGAATACCAGAATCAGCAAGCATAGCTCTAGCCATTTGAACAATTGTTCTATTCATTCTTTCTGCTACACCATTTTGTTGTGGAGTGCCTGCTACAGAGAACTGTCTTTTTATGCCATGTTGTTCACAAAATTCAAAGAATTCATTTGATGAGTATTCTCCTCCTCGATCAGATCTAAGACACTTGATTTTTAGATCTAATTCATTTTCTGCCAATGCTTTGAAGCTCTGAAATTTTTCAAGTGCTTGATCTTTGTGTTTAATGAACCCGATCCAACACATTCTAGAGTAGTCATCGATAAATAAGATATAGTATTCTTCCCCACGTAATGACCTTTTCCTCATAGGTCCACAGATATCAGTATGAATGAGTTCAAGAGGCTTACTTGATGATCCTTCTTTGGCATTAAATCGTACTCTGGTCTGCTTACCAAATTGACAAGATTTGCATATGGTACTTTCCGGAAGATTGACCTTGGGAAGATCACGAACGGCTTGAAGTCTGCTTGCTTTGTTGATTTGAGAGAAACTCAGATGCCCCAGCCTTCTATGCCATAGCCAATTTTCTGAAGACTTGCTTAAGTAACATTGATCTATGCCGTTTAGTACATACAAGTTGCTTGGATTTCTTTTTCCTTTTATAATGATTTTACCTGTATCAAGATCACGAACCACACATTCTTTTGAACTAAAGACCACTTCTGTTCCTTGATCACACATTTGACTTACACTTAACAGGTTATGCCTTAATCCATCCACATACATGACATCCTTAGCCTTCACCTTTTCTTTTAGAAACACGGACCCTTTTCCTTTAATTACAGCAGGAGAATCATTTCCAAAAGTTACTTTCTTTTCTTTTTCTAGAGCATTATATGTAAGGAGTTTGCTTTTGTCACCAATCATGTGTCTTGAGCATCCACTATCAATGTACCATTGATTTTCTTCACCTTCTGCAAATAATTCTATCCCACAATTTTCAACCTGTAATTCCTTCTTTTTCCATACTTTGGAACTTGAGGGAAAGTGTTGTTTTGGCTGGACTTTGCTCCTGCATTCAGATTCTTCATGGCCAAAGTTATTGCAATAAGCACATTCAACTTCATTTTGAAGAGGAGAAAATTTGTTATAGGTATTCTTCTTTGGTTCAGTATCCAACCTTTTCTTTCTTGCTTCTCTTGTCATGATGGTTTTGTAGGCAACACATTGAACAGCTTTATGACCAAAATTGTGACATGTAAAACATTGTCCATTGAAATAGACATTTTTGTAATTATGAAATTTTCTATTTGGATTTACCTGCTGGTTGGACCTTCTTTGAAAGTTATTCCTGTCAGTGTTCCTTGAAGAGAGATGATCCTGCTTTACCTGTAAAGAATCCTTTCTTCCTTGTTGAGAGGCAGAATATTGTAAACCAGTAGTTGCTGCCTTTAGATAGTTCGGTGTTGAAGCCTGAGAGGATTCTCCAATATATCCAAGACCTGTTTTTATGAGAGGAGAACGTTGTGCCTTGATAATTTCATCTAAGGTATCTGATCCTTTAGCAAATCTGAGATTCAGAGTCTGAACTTTCTCTAATTCTTTTCTTAGACTTACCACTTCACATTCTGCTTTCTCCCTGTGCTTCTTTTCTTCTTCAATCTGATTTTTCAGTGATTCTATGATGATCTTATTTTCTTCTAGGTATACTTTGAGTTGATTGTTTTCTTCAAGAAAATCATTGTCCTCTAGAGCATCCACAAAAGTATCATTTTCTTCTCTTTGTTCAAATGCCATGAGAAGTCTAAGATCTTCTTCACATTCTTCCTCACTATCAGATGACCCATCACTATCTTCATTAGTATAGTAACTTTTCTTAGAGCTAGATCGGTTCTTATTCCTTCTTGCTAATTCTTTTCCTTTAGCAGATGTTTCTTTATAAGGACATTTTGCAACATAATGACCAACTTTTCCACACTTAAAACATTTGAAGGGAAGCTTACCTTTGAACCTTCCAGTACCTAGTTGGAGTTTTCTCACAAAATTCGCTTCTTCTTATTCGGATATATAGCTGGGTTCTTTGACAACTTCCTTTTCTTTTCCTCTTGCAGATACCTTAAAAGCAGCTTCTCTGATTTGAGAAGGACCTCCTTGTCTCATTTCAAAAGCAGTCAGAATACCATGTAATTGAACAATAGTAAGAGTTTGCAGATCTTGCCTTTCTTCAATAGCTGAGACTTTAGAGTCAAATTTTGAAGTCAAGGATCTTAAAACTTTTTCCACCAGAGTAGTATCGGTTATGGTTTCACCCAAATTTCTCATCCGATTTACAATATCATCTAGACGAAGAAAGAAACTGGCAACACTTTCATCACTATGCATCTTCAAATTTTCATATTCAATTCTAAGAGTTTTGAGTTTTGCACTTTTTACCTTTGTATCTCCTTCATAGCTCAGAATGATTTTGTCCCATATTTCTTTTGCTGAATGTAGCTGCATCACTTTAGCAAATTCTAATTCAGACATGCTTCCTAATAAGACATTCACTGCTTTGGCATTGATTTCATACTTCTTCCTTTCTGCTGCATCAGTAGGAATACTTGCTGGATATTGATAACCTTCTTCCACGATTGCCCATACATCTGCACCAAGACTTTGTAGATATTCTTTTGTTCGTACCTTCCAGAATATCAGATTGCTTCCATTGAATAGAGGTGGCTTTATAGACATTACTCCTTCTTGACTTCCCATTGCGACGGATCTCCTTCAAGCGATCAAGCTTCTGCAGAAGGACCTCCTCTGATACCAATTGTTGGGAAAAATACTGAGAGGGGGGGGTGAATTAGTATTTACTGCATATTCAAAACTTTTTACTTTTTCACTCTCTAAAACCCATACGCTACTTAGCTTTAGTAAACTCGCATATACACGCTGATATCCTTCATACAACTCGCGTATTAGCAGAGATCTAAATATGCAGATATTTATTAACTTAGTTCTTTGCACTATTCATTCATCTGATGTTAAGTTAACAGTAAACATGTGTAGTAACAATAGAATAAACCATCACACAAAGCATCACACATGAACACCAGGATTTTTAGGTGGAAACCCAAGTCGGGAGAAAACCACCGCTGCAGTTGCTCGGCCTTCAATATTTTATTATAGAGAAAACATCTTACAACATATGTGCTGGCGCAGACTTGACCAGCACGCAGGCACCCACCTGCGCTCGTTTACCAGCCTCTCCTGGAAGGGAGCTCCAACCCCCTGACTCGTTTACCAGCCTCTCCTGGAAGGGAGCTACGACCCCCCTGATCTCGTTTACCAGCCTCACCTGGAAGGGAGCTACAACCCCCTGACTGAAGGCTACAACCCTCAGCACCTCTATGGACCACGTTTCATTAATTTTCACACTGGATCCAAAGCTTCCTTTAGGACACCACTTGCAGGCCACGTTTCATCATATTTTCAGACTGGACCCACTCCATACTTTTAAGCACAGTCAAACATGAAACTGATACATATAACTCACTGACATATATCAGTAAACCAGCAGAACAGATCAGACATTTCTTACCACAGACTTCAGCAAACCCTAGTTTGCATACGCGCTTTCCTTTCACTGATGTCGCGTATATACGCGCTTCCGTCCACATCAACCAGCGTATACTTCAGTACTTATTATAGAGCAAATTTGATTGCGCATACGCGCTTTTTCTTCAGCGAAGCCACGTATATACGCGCTTCTTCTGCGGCAAAGTAGCGTATAGATCTTCAACCATTACAGAGCTGCATACTTCTTCAGATCAGACATTCAGTTCAGATTCAACCCTTTACTTCAGACAGATGTTCGCCTCATCTCGGATCTAATCATTCCATAAACAGATCTAGAAAATACAAGTGCATTTCAGATCTAGATCCCCTTCTTCATCACTCCTTCATTGGTGCATCATACATTCAGATCTTTCATTCAACTGTAACCCTTTTCATTCAGATATACTTCAGAGGGAAGCATTCATTCAAGCTTAGACATCTTGCACCCATACTCATGATTTGCACAATGAATTTCTTCTCTTTATATAGGTTTACCCTTTTTCAATACCATGAGCCAAAACAATACCATGGGCCCAAAACTACATTACTTCCGATGGTATTCCTGGACGGGGTCATTTAGACTAATCATTACCCAATACAATGGGTCAATACCATGGTGGTTACCCCTGGTTTTGAACTTTATGAGCGCTTTTGCCCATACGCGACTTCTCCTAGACAGATCCACGTATTCCTTGAGACATACTCTTTACTCCATAGATTTAGCACATGCTGAATTCCTTTCTTCATTGCCTTCTGTACACACTGTAGATACATCATATTTAGTTCATCAAGACATATTCTATCAAGCACAAGTTCATCCAGTAATTTGCCATTATCTTCATCAAGTGGGTTGCCTTTCAAGGACAACACTCAACATCATATTGCTAACAAACATCATTTACCAAGTCCATCAAGTCAAGAATAACTTCATCAGGTGAATTGCCATCAAGGACAACACATGTCAACACTCGCATGTCTTCATCTTCATTCAGTGGGTTGCCATCAAGGACAACACTCTGCATCATATTTCCAACACTATTGTAGCTATTGCAAAACTCTCATATATGCTTGAACATGGGAGGAACACAATCACAAATTACAATATTATTTTTTTTCCATTCATTCTCTTCCTCTATGAATTTCATGGCAATTTAAATCATCACTTTCTTCTTTTATTTGAGCATTATATGGAAGGCTTCATGTAGTTGTTTCACAAGGTGCCATAATTTATTTTCAAGAAATGGCTATTCAGCAAAATTTGATTTATGAGTCCTACTGGATCTTGTTACAAATAATACTTGAATATATAATTCCACAAATTCTCTTCTTTCGAGGTTTTAAATCATCATATCTTTTCCCAAGACAAGAGCAGGTGACTGATTTCATAAGAAAGGTATTTGAGATGCTAGTTGGAGTGTCTAGAAAGGTTCTTCCACAATTGAAACAAGGTGTACAGGGATGCTTGATATAATAGAAGACTTCTTGAACTTATTATATTTTTTATATTATCGAATGGATGGGAGAACTTCAACATTAGAAAAGAAACATTGAATAAAGAACTTTAGTATCCTAGATAACGAAATTTTTACTTTTCTTATTTCAACTGAGGCAGTGGGTTGGGAGGGTTTTGAATCAATTTTCCAAGTGAAGATATAATTTATTATATATATGATCTATATTTCAGTAATTTTTTTCTTTTATGAGCTCAGTCATGATCTCACAGTATAGGACAAGAGAAACCAATGATTGTATATCATTTGCTAATAAAGTGTATTGTTGAGGAGAGAATATTGCATCAGTGTAAAAAGATTGGTTTAGAGAATCTAGTCATGAATCTTTGTAAAAATGAAAGTTTAAAGAGTTATCTAGATAAAAAAGAACCTATATATTGTGCTTTTCAAAATGAAGTTAATGCTATTTGTTTTGTTTTCTCTCATTTTGTTGTCATGCAATTTTTTTACTGTTATGTTTATTATCTAGCATGCATATGCCTAGACAATGACCTCTTTCCTTAATTGAAAAGAGAAAATATGTAGTACCTATATCCAATTACTGTAGTTGCTGGAAAAAAGAAATTCATAATAATTTAATATGAAAATAACTTATTTTACATATACTTCTCCTTTGTGAGTTTCAAAACACCTCAAGTGCCCAAGTAGGAACTTTAAATTTCACTCTAACAACCCCATAATGCATTAATTTATGGAAACTTACATTGCATACCAGTATTGGATACAAACATGACAGGATTCCTCATTTCCAATATGGTGCCAACAAAATTTTTGCCATCTCAATGATCCAGATTCATGCAGGAACGCAATAGAATAAACACATAACCATAAATACAGAGATTCAACGGAAATAACACTTCATTTCATTAAAATCAAAAAAATGAAATTTGCTTACAGACAGAATGGAAATAAAACTAGCTAGGGCGCTGGTAGCTATCTCTGAGAAGAGATGTGGTGGCTACAGGCCTCTGAACTAAGTTACAATGAGGCTCAAGGGCCTATTTATTATTGAGAAACAATGGAGAACTCTAAACATCCAAAAACATAACCCTAGGAGATGAAGCGCCAAAACTATGGGCCCTGTTTGGGTAAATTGGTGTTTCAACTTCCCAGGGACGTAACTTTTGCATACTATCTCCGTTTTACACACATGATACATCATTAGAAAGATCTATCCGAGGACTACAACTTCAGCCACAAATATCCATTCTAAAATAGAATGATATTGTCTAGAAGCGTGATGCCCAAAAAGCGTTGTTTATGGCCTCAAAACAGCTCCAAAAGTTTAGGACCTGAAAAACCGCTAAAAATAGTAAGTTGTGTCGAAACTAAAAAACTGAAAGAGGAAATGGTGGGGCCCCAAGTGGAATATGTGGGTGGCCACCAATATCCACCTGGATCACTCAATGGTTTAGGATTTTTTTTAATACAAGACCCCAACAAAGTTTCATTATTTTACTTTGTTAACCAAACCAGGTTTCATGAGTCTAAAAAGTACATCTGACATTCTAATAGCTCACTGCATGTGTTTGTACTACCTATTTCTTCTACTCAAGGTAATATGTATAGAAAATATAAATATGATAATAGATCAAAAAATAGGTGGGGGGTCCTCTTAAAAGTGAGGAGTATTTGGGAATAAACTCTCATTTACAATAGACAAGCTCCAGGAGTCCATTTCCAAAAATGGGAAATAATGCTCTGATAGGTGCATTGGCAAGAATGTTTGTAAGTATTTCTTCATCATTTATTTATACTCCTAGTGAGTGTATTAAACAACATATGAAAATTAATTTATAGTATTGCAACAACTAGTATCTATATTGGAAGTGGAGTATCCATTGCCAGAAATGGATCTCCAACAGCAAGAAAGTAACGTCAAGACAACATATACCACTTGAGTAGATTAGAATGGAACAAAAATGAATAAAATTAAATGCTATGTTCTAGAAATTGTTAAGTGGTGAGAAATATAATAAGAAGGAATGCTTTTAGTTACTTGACATCACCATGTTGTGCTAGATGAATACTTCTACTACATGATCAACTGGGCAAGAGTTGGCATAGGTATCAATTTTTATCAAACTACAAGTACCATTTTGTTAATTTTGGGCAACTAGGTCCCAACTCCATGTTGCATTTCTCATACGATGATGATGATATTTTTGTTGGATTCCTCTTTCGAAGAGGTGAAAGATTGATCTAAATATCATCTTTTTTGGATGAAAAGAACTTATATTTTGATTTTATTTTCCACACATGTGCAAATTGTCAAGGTCGGCCAGAATTGTAATGTAGGCTTGCAAACCCAATAGATGTCTCACACACCCTCATTGATGGATATAAATTGGAGACATATGATGTCCATTTCATCATCAACTCATCACACATTTCCTCTTGTGATATGATTGGTTCATTCAGCCTTTGAAGGCCTCTCTCTCTCACAGGTGCAGATCTGAAGTGAAAGGGGTGTGGACTGTTTTTAGGGCTTGTTGCTGGTGTGTTGACTAGCCTTGACCGTGGGTCAATGCTTGGAGTTTGACCTCCATTGTGTAGTAAATCCAATTCTTGAGGCCGCATTAGAGGGCACAAATATCGAGGAGAAGGGTGACCTTTGACCACAGCCCTAGACTGCAGTGTTGACCAACATTGACATTTTTCTATTAACCAACGTTGACCTTTTTAAAGCTATTTTTGAGGGATGTGTGTGTGACACTTGGAGGATTGGCTGATCTAATGTTGGAGAAGACTTTTCTAGATGGCGCAACCTGTTGATTTTCGTAACAAACTTTCTTCTCGATCTTTGTTGGACAAGAAGAATTGTAAATTCTAATTTATATTATTGGCTTATCTTCTGTTGATCTATTATTATGTTCTATCGGCATTTTAATTTCATGTTTATGCGATTGCTAAATTGACTCAGGCCTATAAGAAATATTGAAGTAAAACAACATTAAGCATACAAAATCCCATGGTTATCTAAATTTAACATGGTATCAGAGCTGAGGTGAAGACAAATCCCAAGCTAGTGTGAAAATAAATCACCAAAGAAGAAGTCTTGTCAAGGACCAATGGCCTCGTCAACCTACAAGGGTTTAAATTCCGATGATAATTTGACAAACAATTTTGATTTTCATGTATGGAAGATATCCTTGGATTTTCCATTAGTATATGAATATGTCATGCATTATGTGCCGAGGAAGATTCATGAGCTCCATCAAATGCACCGGCTGCCACAAAGACGAAGTATAGAAAAGGGGAAATCAAATCAAAGATGATTATCCGGGATTCTATTCATAAGCACTTGGTTTCCTATATCTCCGATCTAAGAACATCTAAAGAGATGTATGATAAGTTGGTTAGCATGTTCAGGGCTAGAAATGTTAATCAAGCTATTTTCTTCAAGAACCAATTGAAGAATATCAAGAAGGGCAAAGAAGAATCCATTCAATCATATTTTATGAGGCTCACTTAAATACTGAATAATATCTTAGCTATTGGAGAAGAAATAGTTGATCTAGAGATGTTTCTCATTGCGCTTTGAGGTCTCCCCTATGATTAGTATGTATTCAACACTCCTATTCTTAATAAAAATGTGATTCTTGATTTTGATGAAATGTTGACGAGATGCACCGAAGAGGAGAAAAGAATGATTGAGAGAGATCATCCATCTAATGGGAATGGAGGTGACCCTACTGCCTTTGATGCTCATGAAAAAAAAAGGAACAATGGTGGTCTAAGAAATCAAAGCCATGAAAGAGTAGGGCCCAAAGGAAGGCAAGGAAGATGTTACACTTGTAACAAGTTTGGTGACTATGCAAGAGAGTGCCCCAATAGAAGGGACTCTCCTAGGGATGATGAAAACAACAACCTCAGGGGGAATGTATATCAAAGGAACAATAGGTTCAAAGGAAAGAGGAAGGCTCCCTCTGATCGAGGTGGAAATGGGCAACCTTTCAAGAGGTAAAGAAATTCTAGGTACGGCGAGTCTAAAGTTGTTGATAATAAGAAAAATTAATATATTATTTTATCTGATCTCTCTGCTGCATCTCCTCCCGACACCCTAGATGTCTCATTCATTGATAGTGGTTCTTCAAGGCACCTCTCCGGTTATAAATAAGCTCTCTCTAATTTTATTGCGAATGATAATAATTTAGAAATTACCATTGGAGATAATGCCACCTATCTTGTGAAAGGGACAGGCACTGTGACCCTTCATCTATCTCAGGGTCAAGTCCTCTGCTTACAGTATGTGTTGTACGTACCTGTTTTGAAGAAGAACCTTGTGTCTATTTCAGAAATGGAAGAAAAATGATTCAAGGTGGCATCCGTTGATGGAAAGGCATGCATCTGGAAGAAGAACTTCAAAGAAGCTCTTACAATTGGTTTTAGAGTTGATACACTCTACTAGGTTGGAGGAAGTCCATTGGGGACTATGTCATGTGATACAACTCTTCAAACCGAGTTATGGCACTGTAGGTTTGCACACCTTCATTACAAAGCCCTTCCCAAAGCAAGGAAGGTGGTGAAAGGGATGCCCAAGTTTAAATATTATCATGAAGGTATATGTCAGGGTTGTTCCGAACGGAAGCATACAAGGGGACCACTCCCCTCAAGTGTCATAAAGACATCTGATATCTTCCAATTGATACATTCTGATTTATCAGGTATGCTACCCGTAACATATTTGGAGGATGTTCCTATTACATGACTTTTATAGATGACTTCTCCCTCAAGACCTAGATATATTTCTTAAAGAAGAAAGACAAAGAATTCAAATGGTTTTGTACCTTCAAGGCCTTGGTGGAAAATCTAACTAGGAAGAAAATAAAAAATCTGAGGACTGATAATGGGACTGAATATGAGTCCAAACATTTCAATGAATTTTGTAGGGAAGCTTCCATTAAGAGGGAGACCACAACTGTGTATACTCCTGAGAAAAATGGTTTTGTTGAAATGAAGAATAGAACCATCATGGAAGTTGTTCGTACCATTGTGTATGTTCAAAATATATGCCTGCATTCTGCATTGGACTCCAAGACTCCCGAAAAATTCTTCTCTGGTAAGAAGCATGAGGTCTCCTACTTTAGGTTTTTTGGAATTATTTTTTATTTTCATGTGCTGAAAGAAAAGAGAAGCAAGCTAGATGCTTCTGGAAAGAAGGGAATGTTTGTGGGCTACAGTGAAAATTCGAAGGCGTATAGAATCTATGTGCCTAGTGAAAGAGAAGTGGAGATATGCCATGATGTCACCTTTGATTAGGATGTTTCCCTCAATAAAGTTAGGAATATTCCTAGCTCAAAGGAAGACAAAGAAGAAGAAGAAGCAGGGAAGAAGGAAAAGTCAAAGGATGAACCTTTGCTCCATGTTAAAGGACCAATGGACCCTATTGATCCACCTCCTTCAAATAAGAGGAGACCCTCATGGCTCAGGGACACGCTCGAAGGTTCCGAGAGACATATTTCCCCAAGGGGGACATTTCATGAAAGAAAGAAGCCAAATAGGTACCAAGGGTACCTAGCAGTCATGAGTACAATTGTACAATCTAAGCTTGGATCATTTGAAAAATCCGTAAAGCATCAAGTTTGGAAGGATGTTCTGCACGAAGAATATGACTCCATTATGAAGAATGATGTCTGGGAAGTGGTCCCAAGACCGAAGAAAAAATCTGTTTTCACCTTGAAATGGCTCTTCAAGATCAAGCATGGAGCCAATGGAAGTGCTAAAAAGTGCAAGGCAAGATTTGTTTCCCGAGGCTTCTCTCAAAAAGAAGGCATAGATTATGATGATTTAAATGCACCTAGGGAGTCGAGTCAACCTAATAACCACCTTTTTTGGGCTGGGGATGTGAGGGGTGTGTTACAATATCTTGGCTATTATTAATTTTTTCGCAGTGTATCCAAGCTCTGGTTTTCTCTAGTTTGTTTGGTTAAGGAAAGATTGGGCGGAAGAAGTCCTCCTTGAGGTTATAAACCCTAACCAACATATCAAGGCACTTACTCATTAAGAAGAATTTGGTATGTGAATCTTCTAGGGTTTATTTGAGGACAAAAAAGGTGCAATTGAGGCTCATTCTAGGTACAGTGAGAAAAAAACAAAGGACCAAAATTAGTTTGAGATTGTTTTTAAGGCAACAACCTAGGAGGTTTGTGGATAACCACATACTATAACAGACAACTGCTCCATTCCTACAGCCATTCTATGACTATATATTGTACAAATAGTTGATCAAGGTACCCATCTAGGCTGCAGGTACCCACAGGAAAGGCAGTCAAGCTCCTATTCTCTAAGCCTATGGATTATCTTCAGAATTCAGTACAGTCAAACTCCTATGCATAAATCTAGAATACATAGTAGATAGTAGATTAATATAGTTCACCTAATTTTTATTGACATATCATAATTGCAGTTGTATCTAGTTTCCTAAGTTTTTAATATTGCAAATAAATTTGTACTGGTGAACATATTACATGGTTTCATTGAGCAGTGAACCCTACTTATTGTGGTTTTCAGAAGAATCATATTGTTGTTGTTAGTATTTATATCATTCATCCATATACATTGTTTATGAATGTGTAACACTAATCTATTGAAAAAACCTAGACATAATAGAAACCCTAAGTGAAAATTTACCATAGAGAATTACAGTTTCTACCAGATGTGGGTCATCAGCAAGGCAAAAGGATTGCAAGTACTTAATCTCTATTTCTTAGAGCATTATTTCATTGTAAATTTTACCTAATTTACTTAATTTCTTAGATATGATGAGTTAGTTGATGGATTTAAAGGAATGTCTAAATATATATTATATATAACACCCTTCCAGCTAGCTATGTTGGAAATACTCCTACAGTAAACAACAATGTGCTTGAATAAAGGTTCTTTATAGAAACTATATGTCAAACTATGAAATGAGGTGTATTATAGGTGTCAATTGTCAGAATGTCAAATTTTAACCGTTTATAACCCATTAGCAACAAAAGAAATAGAAAGGTATATTGATTAGGAAAACAAAATCTTTTTTATTTTATTTTATTTGTTCCTTATTCAATTGGAATTTTAATTGGTACTCTGGAAAGTGGCAATTTCCAATATGCCGGTATCATTTTAAAATTGCATAACTTCCAAGCCACGGTGAGTATGTGGTGCCAAATAGCAGGAATTTATGTCTTAGCCCTCAGTTCTGATGGCTCAAACTTCAGAAATTGTGGAGCTATATAATTGCAAGTTCAAATTGGAAAGTAAGAGTAAGACACTAAGTTTAAATGCCTGCCCTATCTTATTCATTGGCTCAGGATCGAGAATGCACACTCATTCCACCCCGATAAAGTTTCTCTAAAATGTCAAGGTCATTTGAATATTGGGGGCATTTGGGTTTGCAGCTGAGTCAAAGGAACAATATGCCACCTTGGTGGCAAGCAGGCCATCATGATAAGGAATTGCTGAAGGGTGTACTGGCACATGGTTTTTGGAATTGGGAGGCTATCTTCGAAGACCTAAACTTTAGAATTTCTGATTATTTTTCAGAGGTTGGTAATCACCTAGATCCTAAATATTGTATGAAGTGCCTCAGATTCATCGGAAGCCATCAGTGTCGTCGCCTTCGTAAGCTCAAGGCTCGGCGTAAGTGACATTTTTTTATGACAAGGAGAACGAAATCTCCACAGAGCCTAGACGTTCCGAGTGTTCTCGTCCTAGCATTACACGAACTCTAGATGGGAGGCCTACTCTTCCCCTTGCTCTAACAAAAGGTCTTACCATTTTGGATCTTGGGACAACTGAATATAAATGTGCTGGATTTAATACATACCGACACATATTCCCTATTGACTATAAATCTATAAGAAACTATGCCAATATGGTGGAAAAGGATGGACAAACTACATACACCTGTACAATTCTTTACGGTGGAAGTGCAGGTCCTATTTTTCATGTAGTTCCAGGTCACAGCCCTGAAAAGTTCATTGAAAGAGATTCTACATCTGGTGCATGGGATGTTATTTGTGGAACTGGCAGAACACGATAAGATCACTATTAGCAGGACGGAGATGTTCGGCCTCTCACATCCTACAGTTATTCAATTACTATGTGAGCTCCCTGTAGCAGAGTATTCTTCTACCTTCTTCTCTGACTATCCCAATTTTGGATCTCAATCTCGAATAAAATCAATTAGTACCCCAGTAATTCCTTCCGTTCAAGATGGTTCCGAATTCAGAGAGAACCAGGTGAAGCAAAAGCCAATGAGTAGCTTTGGAGATCAATCAGAGCAATCATTATCTGACTCATCTGAATAAACAGACAGCAGCGATTCATCTGATGAAATGGATGGTTCTTATCAAGGTGTCACTTCAGATAAGATGGTTGAAGATAAAAGTTTCAGTAGAAGAAACATGTTAGTTCATTTTGGTGTTGTTTCCTGATTTTGTTTTATGGTGAATTTTCCAGACAGGAGTGTTTGGAAGTGAGATTCTGTGGGGAATTTTTTGAATACCAGTGTGATCATTTAGGATCATTGCCTATGGCTACAAGAACCTTGGTGTGACTTTCATTTAAGCATTGAGGTATTAGACTGACTTATAAAACCGATCCACATAACTAGTCATCACCCTGAAAATTCTCTTTGGGTGGTGGTGTTTATTGTTTATGGAGACTTCTACTAATGTTATACCTAATATGTGCATTGATGATTCATTACAAACATGTGTTAGAAATTGTAGGGAAACTTTCAACTAATTTCTATCACATTTGATCGATAAATTTCAATCAAAACAATGTGTATCATTATGATCTATTAAAACTCTATTTAGTCTAGCTTCTAACTAGCTAGATTTGAGGTTCATGCTGAAGAATCTTTCCTATTATCAAAACACTGGTCATACAAAACATGGAATTCAAATAAAGGAATACCACGTTTATCCCAAGTCCCAAAATGCCTCGAAACTAAGCAGCCTGGAACTATGGCATTCAATAATGAAAAGGCTGATGAATCATCAAAAAAATCGAGTAAATGAAAAGAAAATCTACAAAACCATGAGAAAACCCTAAAAAGCACTTGCATAAAATTAAGGATAGCTAGTCTTGACTTTTTCCTGAGCCAATTTCTGCAACTTTGGAATCTCTCCATGCAATTTGGCCTTAAATGCATCGAATTTCAGCACTCAGGGTCATGACCACTGCTTGTTCTTCTACTTCGCGACATCATCGACTTTCTGGTACCAAAAAAGCCAAATAATTTAGCAGATTTTCCGGGCATTTTAATTATCGAGCCAGGAGAAATGGAGGGTTTACTAACCTACTTAGAAGTGTCAGTATCGAGCTTGACAATGCTATAAATCCTCACGAAGGCGTCGTTGCCGAAGATCCGATTCTCCCTTTGTTTGTCAATGTTGTACTTTTCATACTCGCTACCTGGCTGGAACCAAATCAATATTTATCACCGTAATGGATGAACCAATGGGAGAGGAAAAATGAAAGTGATAAGGCTTTTTGAATCTGTCAGTCTATGTAACCTTCCCCTAGTTGTGCCAGAATCATGCCAATAGCTATGCCTAAAGCGTCAACATTAACATGTAATATCCTAGT
This sequence comes from Pinus albicaulis, assembly GCA_034641835.2. NCBI lineage: Eukaryota > Viridiplantae > Streptophyta > Pinopsida > Pinales > Pinaceae > Pinus > Pinus albicaulis. Next base: position 1,349,471,750 of record CM076578.1, on the reverse strand, counting down.
GAATAGTTGCCTATAAATAATACACAATGACCACGAATAATTGGCTACGATTGGTCGTGAACGCATCAGGTTCTCACCTCATGGGTTCGATCAGCTCTCGGTTCTTCGACCAGCTAGTCTCGTTTCTTCTCAAAGCCATGCTGTCGGTACATTATTCTTGTAGATGGCGTCTACCCACGTGAGAATGTCGATTATGCTCATCTGCGCAATGATCAGAGAATGTCGAAGATGCTCATCTGAGATATCATGTGCTCGACGCCTGGTTTTTCGGATCTGTGTTTTCCTTCCGAATTCCTTCCTGATATTGATTAAACAAATTTGACTAAAAAATTGACTAAACAACCTTGATTTAAAGTTCGTAGAGTGGTTGATTATTAACGTACAACAAATTTTAGGAAGAGATAGCACATTGTTAGATGGTGACATTGTGTAGGAATTTGGAATTGTAGGTTGAATAAAGTTTTGGTTATAGATGGGAATTTTTGGTTATGGACTCGTAAATTTTGTGTAATGTTATCTTACTATAGTTCTAGTGTTGTTGGAAATGAATAGAAATACAAGTGACATCCTAAAAATATGTAATGTGATCTTACTATGGTTTGTGATGTTAGAAATGGAGAAATACAAGGGCCATCCTTAAAAAAATGCAAGGCCATCTTATTATGGTTTTCAATGTTGTTATAAATGAAGAAAAATTAATGGTGTGGACATTTAACATGTCATTATGCTATGATATGATTAGTGATGGTTTAATTCATCTTTTATCTATAATTGTTTTCTTATTATTTTTTCACTATTGTGGGTGATATGGGTAACTATAGGCTTATTATTTTCTTTTGAGGTGTGAGTGGACTAGGTTATTATAACCTGTGATGAATGAATAGATTGAATGTCTTAACTTCTATTTCCTTATGTGAGAGTACTATCAAATACAACTGTTTATTGTTCCCCTTGCATGGCAATCCATTCTCCTCTACGTGATGGTTAGTTTATTCATTTGTTCGAGATTCGTAAACTAAGCTTGGGGAAATCCAACTAAACACCTCATTTGTCTTCTTTAAGGTCCAACATAGAGACATCAAGCAACTGGACCTATAGTCAACAGGGCATTTCCTTTGTAGAGTGCAAAGTCCTTTGCTTGTTGCTTTGCTTGTCCCTACACTCTTCGCTAGTTGTTATGCTCGATGCTAAGTGTAGGCCTTTGCCTTAATCTTCACTAAGCACAATGCTTCGTCTTGTCATTGAGCGCATTCACCAAGTAAAGCAAGTTTTCTCACTATGTCTACATTTGGGAAAAATTCTTCTTTTTAATTCCCTTTGCTTGATAATGCACCTTTCTTTTCTTAGTGATATTGTACTTAACTATAATTAGCTTGTCATTCTACCATGAAATGCACAATATGATGAAAGATGTGGTTGAGATACTCCTTTAAATGAAATATATTGCACATTAATGTAGAGATGAAATAAGCATTGTTGGTCCATTTATTGAATAGGATGATGTGTTTGTGCTTGAATTTGTCTCCTACATTTTAAAGCCCCAATTTCAACAAAATACATTGTCCATTGGTCTTTTCCCCATTGACAACAGAAAAAAATAAGGAATGTCCAATGACCTTTGACAATGGGCCCTAGAGTGGTATCAAATTATTGTGATGTTAAAATCCTTAATGATAAAGAAAAATGAATGAGTTCTTTTCCCCCATATTTGTGGTGAAATCCCCTAGATTCAAGTAAATCATAGACAAAGGTGTGAGCCCCAAGAAAGTGTTGGAAGAGAAATAGAGAAAAGTGGTAAGTATAAGGGATGGAGCAAAGGTTATGTGTTTAGAGCCCTTACTCACCAAGTACCCAAAGTGTGTGCTTAGTGGATGAGGAAGCATAGGTTATTGAGTACAAATTAGTAGGTTCCCGAGCAAGGGGAAGGCAAGCACTAAGAAAAATATGACCATGAGAGGTATAAATTAATTATCCCATTGAGAAAAAATTTCATTGCTCATGGCTATTGCTTAACAATGAGTACATGGCTTGTGGTCGACAAATTGAAGAGCAATGCGAGACATAGTGCAACATAAAAATGCAGGTTAAGTAGTCTAATTAAAGGTTATGAGCTCCATCATTGTTGAACTTGCATGTTTTTCAAAGGAGAAGTGCTTAAGTATGCCATTGATTGAAGCTCCCATGATACTTTGTTTAGCTCAAAGAAGGCCACAAAGGAGGGTTAAAAAGCTAAACAAAGGACCCTAAAAGTCAACATAATCAAACGAAAAGAAAGGCCATGGATTGAAGATCAAAGTAGGAGGAAATTCTAGTGAGCATTCAACAAGTAAATGCATAAAATGGATGAATCAATCATAGATTGGGGGAAATTAAATATTTGAGTACACAGGAGAGAAAGTAAAATATATAATTGGTTTAAATATATGAATGTTGGGAAAAGGGGCATAAAATTTATAGTCATGTTCTAAAAAAATGGTTTTGAGGGCTCATTCCACTACATTTAGGAAAGGAACTCCACATCAACAAAGAAGGCATTCTTGGTTTCCCTATCAAAATCGAAGGGCCACAAAGGAAAGGAAATCAATGAGAAAAAGGAAACCAAGTAAAGGCCCACTTGCTTGATGAACCTATGTTGAATGAATAAGAAACAATGGGTATCATTCTGTTGGGAATCACAATTTTCGGTAAACCAAAACCTCCAGGTGTTAGTCATTGATCACATCGCTAGAGATAAGGATCCATGAGAGGAATTTAGTCCATGTTGTGAAACACATGGGGAGCATTGCTTTATCCAATGTCCAACAATATCCCCCCCCCTAACACGAGTTATTTTTGTATCGAACACGTGACGTATGCTTTGATACCACTTGTTGGGAATCACAGTTGTCGTTAAAACAAAAACCTGCATGTGTTAGTTAGCGATCACATCACGAGAGATAAGGATCCATGAGAGTAGCTATTCCATGTCGCAAAACACATGGGGAGCATTGGTTTATCAAATTTCCAACACATTCAAGCCCTAAGCAAAATGAAATACTAATCCCTTGGTAAGAGGAGATCTCATGTATCAGGAAAAAAAGGGGCATGAGAACAAATTGCATGTTATGGGTAAGGTGGTATTAGACAAGTGTAGGAATGTGTGGATGTTTGATTCCCTTAAATTAGTGATGCACATAGAAGCAAGTTGAGAAAATGGAGAGACTAAGGCAACCCCACTAGTTATATGTGCACCAACCAACCATTTCCATGTAGCACTAGGGCCTGTGACTTGAAAGTGCATGTTGGCACCCTTTTCTCCATCTTAATTTAAATGGATCCAATCTCACCAGATATTGTTGATTAGAATGCATGGGAAACATTTTTAATAATCTTCCATGATTTCGTTTAACTAATTTTTGAAATTTTCTTCCAAGATTAGATAGCACAATGGGCTATCGTGTTCAATTTTGCAAGGGTGGAGGTGATGACCTGCATTGTGTTGGGACAAGAGATAAATAAGTGTGAAGAAATATCATCTTATGAATTGCATAAAGGATAGATGTTGGGGTGATTTGTAAGCTATCATGGATATTTCTCGTGAAAAAAATGTGTTGTTATTCCAATCCAAGTAGATATTGTTAATTAGAATGCATGGGGAACCTTTCTAATAATCTTCCATGATGTTGTGTAACTAAGTTTTGAAATTTTCTTCCAAGCTTAGATACTACCACAAGCCTATCATGTTCAATTTTGCAAGGGTGGTGGTGATGACCTGCATTGTGTTGGGACAAAATATAAATAAGTGTGAAGAAATATCATTATATGAATTGCATAAAGGATATATGTTGGGGTGATTCGTAAACTATCATGGATATTTCTCGTGAACAAAATTTGTTTTTGTTCCATTCCCACCAAATATTTTTTTTTAGAATGCATGGGAAACCTTTGTAATAATCTTCCATTATATTGAGTAACTATGTTTTGAAATTTTCTTCAAGATTAGATAGGAATACAAGCCTATCATGTTAAATTTTGAAAGGGTGGTGGTGATGATCTACACTTTGTTGGGACAAGAGATAAATAAGTGTGAAGAAATATCATCATATGGCTTGCATAAAGGATATATGTTGAGGTGATTCATAAACTATCATGGCTATTTCTCGTGAAAAAAATGTATTTTTGTTCCAATCCCACCAGATATTGCTGATTAGAATGCATGGGAAAACTTTTATAATAATATTCCATCATGTTGTGTAACTAAGTTTTGGGATGATTCGTAAAATATCATGGATATTCCACTAGACAACTCATCATAACAGACCAAATAAAACTATATTAAAAAATGAATGAATAAGAGTTTGTGACAGGAAGTGCCGGTCAGTTTCGGGTGTGCTAAAGAGGAAGTGACGTTAAGGTATGATAGGCAATGTTAAGGCATGCTAGAGGCCAGGGAAACATGCCAAGATGTGCCAGGTGCCAGGGTGTTCCAATGCATGCTAGGCCAGAGTGTTTGGGAGTGCCAAGGAAAAACAAGGGAGCACTAGTCTCAAATGCATGGAAATGAATGAATAATAATGTGCGACAGGGAGTATCAACAAATTATAGGTGTCCTAAGGAGGGAGTTTAAAGGTATGCTAGGTGTGCCAAAGAATTCTAGAGTGCCAGGGTGACATGCTAGGATGTGCCAAGTGCTAGGGTCTGTCAATGTGTGCTAGGGAGTGCCATGGAAAGACAAGGGACAACTTGGCCCCCTGTGTTCCCATTTGGTGTCAAAGGCCTTTCATCAAGGACCATTTTGGAATCCATGTTCCCAAAGGATTTTAGGGATTGATAAATTCCTTCATAAGTCTTATTCTTCTCCCTCAACCCTTCAATCCCCCTCATCTCTCCCTATAAGATCAAGTCCCTTGCTTAAAAGGCAAGCATGTCCCACTCTTTATTCTATCTTAGGGAAATGGTTTCTAGGGCCACTTCCCACCTATTCATTAACCTATAATCTACAAGTGACTTCCTAAATTGTCGGGACTCCTCCCATTGGTGAAATTTCTTGAAGAGAAAGGAGCCTTAACTATGGTGATAATGGGATAAGCCTCCACTGTTTCCATTGTCCTAGCGGTTTCCCTCTTAAGAACCCCTTTTAGGTCCACTACTAGTTTTAGTGGTAAAAAGTTGTTCAAAAATCTATTTGTGAACAACTCTTTGGTATGCCCACTTTTTCCATACTACAACTCCAAGATTAGAAGTCTAGGGCTATGGAGGTTGCCCTTCTTCTCACTGAATTAATCCTCTACGATATAGTGAACTAGGGCTATTTGGTTGGCCCACTTGACTGCTAATTTAGTCCTTCAAATTCTGAACATCCTTAGGCCCTATACACCTTCCCTTCTACCAATATTGTTGTCCTTCACAAGTACAAGAGTTAGTGCTCTTCTTTGACAGTCACTTAACAACCCTCCAACTATACTTTCACTACCATCAATCAGCCAAACCACAGTCAATTATTTTAATTGATATAGGGCTTGCAATACTGTCTTCATCTAAGGTTCTTCAAATATTCCACATAACAATGGTTTGAGTCCTCTTATTGTGTATCGACAATTTGATCTTTGTTGTCCAATCTATGAACAAATTTGAACTACTCCTCTTATCATACTTCTAACAATTTATAGATGACTGAACTAGGGTCACAAATCATCCATTAACAGTCCATTCACTAATTTTTTATAGGTTGCTTCAGATATATATATATATATAAATCTATGGATATTCCACCAAAATAAAATCCTATGCATGTCAATCCATTCTTCATATGGCACATTTCTTCTGCATGCTACATATTATTCTCAGGTTCCACCCTCCTTTGGATCTACTATCTCCACACCTACTGAATATACAAACCATCTTCCAGATCTATGTTCTATATTACAGAAATAAACCTCTCTCTAAGGGTCACAGCCGCTCTTCTTCTACGCAAAATTTTCACACTCTTAAGGGCATACCTTATGAACTAAACATGCTAGGAAATTTTCCCAACTAGGGCACTATACTTATGTACTTATAATTTTTGTAGAAAAAACCCTATCCACCCATAGAAACAACATTGACTCTTGCCTCCATAAGAGACTCGACCTAGCTCATATGGATCCATAGGTTTTGGGCATTTCTTTGACCAAATCTTGACATGAAATTCAGATCTCAATGTCGACCCTCAAACTAGGGTTACCTCATTCAATATTATGCCTACATCTACTTCTTTTCTGACTCTAAATTACAGTGCAAGCCCTCCTCCATTTATTTTTTCCTTTATCATAGACCTTGTAGCCTACTAAGCACCACAATACAAGATCGTATCAACCCTCTCTTCTATTTCATGTAGAAAATCTAACCAACGGGATTAAATCTGATCTTGTAATGTACTAAAACAAGATATTGAATCCTTCCTACAATTTGTAGAAACAAAAGACGATCGCACAATCACATATAAGTAAGAGAAATAAATCATCAATCACACAACAAAATATGTATATGGGGAAAGAAACTGCTCAAAACCCCTCTATCTTTATTATGTATTCAGTCAAGGAATCATGAAACAATAAAATGCTTAATCTCTCATGAGATTCTCCAGCACTCTGCCAATTTTCTCCTACTAATCTAGGCAAAATCGGTCGAGTACTTAGCCAATTATCAACCTTCCTTCAGCTTGCCTTGCTCATACAATTCCTAGGGAATTAAGTCCCTATTAATTAGGAATATCAACCTTCCTTGATTGCGCAATCCATCATGGCATCCCAATGACTTTATAATTGCACATGGGAAATTTTGTATAAATACAACTTATTTATTGCAATTTATTTATGTCCAATTTATTTAAGGGAAAAATAAATTAGACACCCCACATTCCTCACTCCTGGTGCCTCAAAATTTGTCACCAGTGTTGGTGCATTTTTTTTTTTATCATTTTTGGTTTCCAATTTCAATGTTTCTTGTTGCAAATTTCAACATTTCAGAAATTGATGCACCCTTCACACAAAGACACCATTGAAATCACATGCCCAAATTCTCATGAGAAACCTATATTAATCTTGATCTTCCATAAGAGAACCAATAATATGCAATCCTACTTCCTAGCTCGAACCTACCATTAAGATATGAAACATTATTGTGAACCCTCACATGATGATATTGCTCTTCGAGGATGATCATGGCCTCCCTTTAGCAACCCTTATGCGGCCCTCTTACTCGACCTAATTTAGGACTACATCTCTCTTTTCCCCCTTGATCAAATGAGTTCCTTGTCACTTGATTTTATTTCCTTCATCCTAAGGCATCCTTAAATAGTTTTTCCTAGAACTCTTAGGAACCCTCTAGAACTTATGGGTTTTATCCACTTAGACCTTACGAAATATTGATTTTAATTTTTAATTTCTTTTAGATTTTAAACCCCGTCTTGGGTCCAAAATCCCTTTTCTTGACTTCTTTGCCCACAAAGCCTTTTGTGAAAAAACTCACAAATACCCATATCACTAGGCTTGTGGAGTACCTCCCAAGCTACAAAATTCAACAAAATAGTCTAGTTGTTGTAACCGTAACTTGGTCAAGCTCTTGTAGTGAAGCGAGGGCTTGGTTGGGTTCGAAAGTTGCAAATTAAGGGTATTTGTGAGTGAATGATAGATAGGGAGGGTCAAGGCATGCACATTATGAATGAGAAGGCATTCTAACACATTTCAGACAATGTCAATGCATGCTGAAGAGTGTTAGGGAGTGTCGAGGCATATCGAGGGAAAACTAGGTCACAATTCATGTAAAGGAACGAATAAGAGTGTGTGCTATGGAGTGTCATCGAATTCAAGTGTGCTAAGGATGAAGTGTGTTAGGATAAGTTCATAATAGTATTTACAGGAGGCAAGCCTACAATTTTTATACATGGCTCGGCATAACAGTTTTTGACAAAGGGAGATCACTTTGTGCTAGGCACAACATTTTTTTTTTCCTTTAGCTATTTTTTTATATGAGATGTGGCACACTTTGGCTATATGTTCATGTTTTAAACTATTCTAGATAATTTAATATTTTACATTTTTGTGTATAATTTTTGGGGCACTCGACTTGTGTCGGCGTATATCTTGTGTGCCTTGTGCATATTATGGTTCTTGCAAACTCTCAGTTAATGTTAAGCTGTTTATATGAACTAAACATACATGTGAAATATTTCCTATGTAAACTATGTTGCTTCATTGTTTTATGGCCATGGCTAGATCATGTGATCCTTGTATTGGTAACTACTCAAGTGGGACAAGTTGAGCTTCGACATGAGTGGCATAAGATGAGTTATAAGAAATTATTAGGTGAAGAAGCTGGCACAATCTACTTGTAGTAGGTGCAATTGGTCAAGTTGTTGCGGTTGAAGCAAGCTAATTTTTTCACATGAACTACAGTAGCCAAGGAATTGATTGGGTTCCCAAGTCGTGAAAAAATTTAAATTCTAAATGTGAGGACATGAGTTCCAAGGAATGCTAGGGAATGCTAATATGTGTAAGATAGTGCGAATGCATGTCAAACATGCTAAGGTGTGCCAAGTGATAAGGCATGCAAAGATGTGAAAGGGTGTGTCAATGCATGCCAGGGACTGTCAAGGCAACAAAAGGGAGAAACAAGTTAAACTACAAGTAAATGAACACATAATAGGGTTAATAAGTCATCAATTTACCTTTTCCAAGAGAGGCATGCTAGGCACACCAACACTAGGCATCAATAGGTGCCAAGTGCAAAGTCTTAGTGAATTCTAAGTGCCAAGTCTTCCTTTGCTGCTTCTCATCTACTTTCCAATAGCTGATCTCAAATAAATTTAATATTAAACCATGTCAAATTATGCCAAGGCATGTCAACGTATTCCATACATGCTAAGACTTTCCAAGCACCAACATGTCCCAAGTGCCAATATGTGTCACATTGTGTTATGCATGCTATGAAGTGGGAGGGCATGTTGAAGAGTGCTAAGGTGTGCTAGAGAGTGCTAATGCATGTTGAGGAGTGTTAAGGAGTAGTAGGAGAAAAAATTAAGGGGGCACTAGGTCAAAATTCATGGAAGTTAATGAATGCGAGGAACGTGTGCCAAGAACTAGTGTTAATGAGTGCTAGCTGTAATGTCGCGGAGGGAGTGATAAGGATTGGTAAGGAATGCTAGGGAATATAAAAGAATGCTAAGAAGTATTAAAGTGTGCTTTGGAGTTCTAGGGTGTGCTAATTATATGTGCCAAATAGTGCTAAGTTATGCAAATACATGCTAGGTGCTAAGGATGTTCATGGTGCTAGGGTATGTCAATATGTGTCAAGAAGTTTCAAGGAAACAAAAGGAAGAACCAATAAGAGGGTTAATAAGTTGGGACTTTATATTTTTCAAAAGGGCCATGCTAATCACACTAATAATAGGTCCCAATACATGCCAAGTGGAATTGTGTGCCAAGTGCTAATGTATGTCAATGCATTCAACCAAGGTGTTTCAGGGAATGCTAGGTACTACATGCATGCCGACACATGCTAGGAGAGTTCTATGTTTTCCTAGCGCATTCCACCATGTGCTTGGGTGTCAATATCATGACAATATGTCATAGGTACAAAGATGTTCCGATACATGTGAGGTACTAAGAAATGTTAGTGTGTGCCAAAGCATTAATTTAAGGTGCACTTGGATTGTTGAGGAGTGTTAGGTCTTTCTCATTAATAGAATCGACAGAGCATGATTATGTATTAAATAATATATTTCCTACACACACTAGTGGGACTTTATATACAGGGAATTTTCTAGATAATAAACTTAATAGATATGAATCATGTGTTGACCCATAGGAAAACTCTATTCAACTAGTCATTACTTGAGGGAAATGATACACACTAATTATTTCTTAAAAATTGGTTGACTCTAACCACTATGGCATTAGAAATATTATAAAAAATAATCCACAATAATGGTATTAAATCATTATCTTTTGACAAAAGATAAATTAACAAGAACATAACGTCATCAAAAACTCATTGGAATGATCAATGGTGACGAAAATTTGTTTACCGTCATCAAAAGTAACAAAAATAGCATCGGTGAGGGTCATTAAAAGTCCATCACTAGAAGTGTCCCCAAACAGAGAATTAGTGATGGGCCTTTAATGACCTTCAGCAAAAGTTTCATTGAAAATGGCTTTGGTGATGGAGATTAAAGGACCATCACTATATACACCTACAACAACGATTTTTTAAGGACCGTCACCATATGTGACATTGGTGACGGACCTTAAAGGTCCATCACAAGCATGAACCTCACCAATGTTCATTTTTCTTGTAGTGCAGCAAGGGATTTGTGTGGACCCCCTCAAGGCGTAAGCCATCAAAGAGGTACTACCACCTCGAACCCTCAGGCAATGACAAATCCTGTAGGGGAAGGCCAATTTTCAGAGATGCTTCATCTCAGATTATGTCACCTACGCTCAAGGGTTCCTGCATCTCTTTCACTAAGACATCCCATTCAAATGGGAAAATTAGACCCAACAAGAATTTTATGCACTAAAATAAACATCATCTTTAGCACCACTCATTAGTACCCTAGACTATGACAAAGATTATATCCTGTATCTATCAGCTTCCAAGTCCACAGTAGCTGGAGTTTTAATCTAGGAAGGCCCAGATGGGAAGGAACGCATAATATATTACATCAGCAAAACCTTATAGGGCCCAAAATTAAGATATGAGTCTGAATAAAAGACTTCCCTCGCATCAACACATGCAGTCCAGAAGCTTCACCACTACATCATCTTAAAAACTAGTACGGTCATCACAGATATTAATCACATCAATACCTACTCACATGCTGCCTAATAGACCATAAGTATGCCTGCTAGATAGTAATTCTCAAAGAATATTACTTACAATTTCACTCCCCTAAACGAAAAAAGGCGCTTACCTTAGAAGAGTTCATTACGGATCTTCCAGGAGATAACAAGGGATCACCAGTGAATGATTCACTACTAGATGAACATCTCTTCTTTGTACCAAATGATGACCCTTGGTAAAAATACATTCTCTTGTTCCTGCAAACTCAAAAGTCCATACCTCATCTCACGTAGAAGATCGTCAGCGCATATGCCAGCAGGCCCCCCGATATATCCTCATGGGAGATGTCCTGTATAGACGGGGCATCGATACCATTTTACGTCGATGCCTCACTCACGACCAAGAGGAACAAGCCCTTAAAGACTTCCACATAGGTGCTTGTAGCGGCCACCTATCTGGAATGGCCACCGCCCAAAAAATCCTACGGGTAAACTATTTTTGGCCCTCCCTCTTTCACGATTGCATTACTATAGTTAAGATATGCGAGCGATGCCAACGCTTCACCAAAAAAGTAAGAGAACCTTTCTCTCCTCTTCATCCAGTCATTGTCGCCAACCCCTTTTGTAAATGGGGAATTGAATTCATGACTTGAAACCCCGCATCATCGGGCAACCATAAATATATCATCGTGGCTGTCGATTATTTCACCAAGTGGGAAGAGGTCATGCCCACATATGACAACACCACAGGAAATTGCCGCTCGATTTCTATTTAACCATGTGATCTCCCAGTTTGGCATTACTAAAGAGTTAATCTCCGACCATGGGAAACACTTCGAGAATGAAGTTTTTGAGGATTTATCTCACCACCTCTGATTCACCCATGAATTCGATTCACCATAATACCCACAGTTCAGTGGACAAGTAGAAGATGTAAACAAAGTACTCAAGACTATGTTACAACGCATGGTGAAGAACCATAAAACCAACTAGCACCACATTATCTTTTCCGCCCTATGGGCATACCGCATGGCTATAAATATGTCCACTAGTTTCACTCCCTTCCACTTGGTATACGAGGTCGAGGCTGTGATTCCCATAGAACGCAAGACCCCAAATTTGCATGTCGCTATCGAACTCCTCGATGATACCCAGCCTCTAGAACAACAACTAGTACAACTAGAGCTCGTCGATGAAATTTGATGACAGTCACTGCAACACAATGAGGCCCATAATAAAAGGGTAAAAGCATCATTCGACCATCACATCAACCCTCTCTTATTCACCGAGGGAGAACTAGTCCTCCGCTATGATGTTGCAAAAGAAGCCCTAGGGCCAGGAAGGTTCGAAACCTTATGGAAAGTACGCTACATCGTAAAACATTGCCTCCATGAGGGAGCATAAATCATGACAGAACCGGATAGGGCATGCCTCAACAACCCTGTCAATGACCTTTACCTCAAGAAATTCTACCCATAAGGGCCAAGATGGCCCTGCCCTAGAGTTAACGTACACAAACACCACCACTTTAATTTTTTGACTAAAAGAATTATTAAAAAATGCACTCGAGGGGCGTAATGGATTACCAACCAAAACCTTACTTTGGATTTTTTTGATGGAGCATCAAGATAGTCTCAAAGTTTGGGAGCAATTGCATGGGTCATTTGTCACCCTGACCGATCACCACTCTACACAAATGGTGTGTGCATCAATTCAGCAACAAGAAATCAGGTAGAATATGATGTCATCATCAGATTTATGTGAGATGCCCTCCATCGGGGCATACACCATATAGATGTGTACCTCGATTCCCAGTTAGTAGTGTCACAGTTAAAAAAAAAAATTGAGACAAGAGATTCACATCTATTTAGAAAATATTTTCTTGCAGAAAGTTTAAGCATACAATTTGACTGCATCACATTTACATATGCACCAAGGAGTCAGAACCAAAAAATTGATCACATAGCTAACAATATTCTAAACTGGAACGCCTCTCGAATAAACTGTTATACATAAAAAACAAAAAACATAGACATCCATTAGTATAACATCATCCATAAACATAAATAGGGGGAACAACATGTAGAGCTGCAAAAAATATCGCTCATATATATATCATAGCGTATATGTCTGAGTACAAAAATAGTTTCACTGGCCTATTGGCTAGCACAAGATACACAAAAAAGACATCAAAAATAGGGGAAGAATCCTCATAATGGGTGCTTTCCCCATGTACAAGTAAACTCTAGGGTAGTGCTCCCCCAGGTGGGGTACCTAGACCCACAGCTGCTCCCGGTACCACTATTGGAGCCACCTTCAAAACTTAGACTGCCACCCGACATAAAATAGGCTGATAGGACATCTCCTGGGCCATCACCGTCTCCTACCAGACCTCCTCGAGGTTAACCAAAACACCTCGAGAAGGCATCCCCTGGATCAAGCGGTCCAATCGACCCCAGACATCCTCTAGAAATCACACCTGAGTAGTCATCTCAGCAATGCGAGCCTCCGCCGCATCAGCATGCACCGCCTCTGCATCGCCACAATCGTGCTTGGTCGTAACCTCGGTAGCAGCTAAGCTTCTACCATGTCCCGAAGGGCCAGCACCACCACCAAGTCCACCACCCTGAAGTTGTGTGGCAGCTCCTCCCAGCTCCCCACAACTGCCCCAAGGCCTCCGAAGTGGACCATGGTCAACCAATCGAGCCACGGGGTGACCTACCTCGCAAACATATCCAAGAGTAACCGAAACTATATCAGTGTCACCATTAGAACACATAAGAACATATATACTCAAATAAAGGTAGAAAACATAAAAACATACTTGTTGGCACCCAAGTATAACCAAGAGGGAGACCCATCTCTGGATCCCCCTGGAAGTCCCTCCGTACATATGGGAATGGCAGAAAAATCTGGGGTTTGACCTCAAACCAGGCCTTCGTCTTGGTGTTTCGGTAACGCCCCATCATACCCCTACTCCCTCGCGGCATCACCAGATCCCACATCCTCATGCAAGGCTCCCATGGCCACCCAAGATGCAGTGCCACCACTAGTCTCAACAACACTACCCTATCGTACATAGTACTACATAGAATACTAGCATACGGAAATAAATTTGATCCATTCTGGACCTCGTTAAGCTCCGTTATCATCCCATCATAGTAGAAGCAGGAAAAGTCAAAGAAGTGCCTGGACCTCAACCAGCGCAAGACTCCAACCTATGGGCCTAATGCTTGATGAGGAGTCGATGACCCTGTGAGTTGCACAATAGCTACCAGAGCATACAGCTCAGCCTAGTGTATCACCAAAGCAATGCTGATGCACCCATCTGTAAGGGGCGCCCCGCCACAATGACGTTCCTGGAACCTCTATAAATCCACCCTCCCAGAAGGGAGTGGATACTGCAATGCCTCACCGTGAGGCAGTAGCCCAGTAATAAAGTGAGCATCCGTCTCAGGACAGATAACAAGGTTAGTCCCATGCAACACAAACATGTTGCGCCTCATGTGCCAATGTGGGATCAAGTCCTGAGATAGAAGAAGCTCGTTCTCCACGAACTTCAGGAGCCCCCATTAGGCCAACTATTGGTGCGGCTAACCTTCAAATTCTAATGCAGTACGAAGCTCAAGCCAAACCTGCTCCCTCCACAACAACTTGTCATCCAAACAAGAACCCATCATCAACAAAAAAAAACATCCAAAAGTAGGCAAAAATTTCAAAAAAAATTCCTCAACCTTTTGCGCGCCTCTCCCTCAGACATGTGTGCTCAAGGCATGCCCGTATCTCTCACAGGCACCCAAAAAATGGGGAACAGAGCGCTTAAGGTGCAAAAAATCCCAAAAAACACACAGAGGGTGCACTATTACCTCGATTTCCCATGCAATCTAGGGTAAAAATTACTCTGAATCTGTAGAAACCAATTTTGTACGGACCCCAACACCCTCAGACTGAAAAAATTAAAGTGCAGGACGTCATGGAGGTTACCTGGGCATGATATTGCTAATCCCTAGTACTAAGGCTAACAAAAACAACAAGAAATGCTCAGAAGAACCCTCTGACCTCTAAAAAACTCAACAAGTACAAATGAATTGAATTAGGGCCATATTCACCTATATATATCGCCCTTTTCAAAAACTTTGGAGGACCATAACGAGAGATCAGAAGGTCTGTTCTCCAAACCGAAACCAACATCGTGATCAGCACTCCAGAATGAACAGAGGCGATGCCACACATTCACACTCTAGAAAAAACAAATTTTCATCACTGACAGGTATGCCCTCTCTCATATTCTTTTTTAAAGCTTATGACTTTAAATAATATTTGATAAATAAGATGCTTTCACTTGGGTTAGTTGTTTTTGCAGGAAATATCCCAAACCATCCACAAATCCATCCATTGAAAGCTTCAAGAGCATGTATCATTCTACCCCTAGCATGATAGAGTCTCAAAAAAAATCTACATATCTTGACATCATTTTTCCATCAGAAATCAACCATAGGTTCCACATATCTAACCATGTTTATCATCACCTTGCCCTGCACATGATAAACATCCTCGTTGGTCAGTAGAGCCTCCCCTCCATGCCTGCCTCGTAAATCCATGTATATTTCAGATCTAATTTTTTTATTGATATATTTTCTTTATAATTTATGAATCATTTTGTAGATCTGATGTAGTAGATCTCAGATCTACTCTTGTACATTCATGTTTTGTTGAAAACCCCAAGGGGATCTGAAAGAGGAGAATTTCTATTGTATAGATCTGAAACGAATCTAAATTTTTGTACACATATCTTCTCTAGATATAATATGTAATAACCAGTTGCTATATTCTTTGGAAAATAACATTGTCAAGGTTTTACAGTGAAATACAACTGTTGCAACACCTCTTTTAGAGGGTTTTTCTCATAAAAGTATTCTTTCTTCCTATTATATTGTATGAGAAACACTATGAATCTGATTTAATCATTTTTATACCATATTTCATCTAACACCTCTAGAAAATCACACTGCATAAGCTTCAGTAATTTCTGCATACCACAAGTCATGGGGATTGGATGTTTTTAAGTTGTATCGAGAGTGGGAGATCTGTTTAACATATCTAGAGTTATGTGTTTCAGCTCAAATTTGGTATGTAAGTCCCTCATGACCTAAGATATGAGATCCCACTGTCACTTTCCCTTATGTTTACACACATCTCTGAAATTAAGCTTTTTAGGGCATAATTCACTGCTTTTCCCCATATTTTGGATCATAGATCAGAATATAAGTTGATTTTGTATTTAAAAATGATGTATATGTTTCTATTGAACTTATTTTAAGCTTATTCATCATCACAATACCGTTATACAGTTTATGTATAGCTGAATCCCTCTTTTGGGATATTACAGTGGTATCAAAGCATGATCTCTGGCTTAGCCTGTGAGATCCAGCTATCAGAAGAATAATAAGAAGAAGCAGAAAAAAAATTATGGAGAGTATAATATTACTCTCATCATTTTTCAGATCTAGAAAGGACCTCCCCAAGGAGGTTAAGAAAACAGAAGAGGGAGGAGAGGAAGGACCATCCACTTCCTACTCTCACAAAGAAAAAGATAAGAAGCATGAAAAACACTTGGAATCTGAAGTTATAAGTGAATATATTTCTGAATACCGAGCTAAACCCAGAGCCTTCAAAGAGACTCTAGCTTTACCACAATTTATTTAGCCAAAGGAAGAGAGAATACCCTACAACTGTGGGATGATGAGAGGCAATAGATTTCTATTGTCCACTTGTGATGGATCACTCACATGTGCAGCAGAGGCTTGGGTGATGAAGATAGATGCTTTCTTCCTGCTACATCCTGTAGTAGATAGAACAACTGTAGAAATTGTAGCGCTGCACCTTGAAGGTGAAGCAAACATTTGGTGGTTCATCCATTTGAGCCGTGCAAGGGTTTCTACTCTTGCTGATTTTTCTCAAAGGATGATCAGGAGATTTGGAAAAATGATGGAGGAACCCTCACCACCAGTTGAAGAGGCATGTACCAATACTGTTGTATCCATGGAGGAGAGACCTTCATCTTCAACTGTTTGGGAAGCCAACACATATGAAGAGGAAACTCTTGCAGCCCTACAAGGAGCTTCCAAATTTCACCAAGGTATGCTTAAATGGCCATCTCTTGTCATTTTAGCAGACATTATGGATGGGTCCACATCACTGCATACTGTCGACTTAGAGCAACAGAATTGCACTACGCTATACAAGAGCAATGATGAAGAAGAGAGGAATCATTACTCATGGGATCATTCACATGGTAGCTTCATTCATGAAGCAATGGAGGAAGGAATGGTAGATGGTAGACATATTGAAGTGAGAAACCCTTTCTCCTTTCTAGATGACACATTCTCAATGAGCACTCCCCAGCTCAAAGAGAAACTTATACCTGCAGCAGATCCAAGGCCTCTTTGGTTTTCTAAGGCCACGCATGAAGAGGAAATCTCATGGAGAGATTTCATTGGAGGTGCACTTCAACACATCATGAAGTGCAAGGTTCTTCAATAGTCTGAGGAGTCTCTTTCCTTCTCACACTTGGATCTTCATGGTTTCAAGGAGGAACATATAGATGATGGACGACATCTTCGGATGGATAACATCTCTCATGTTTGTGTTGGACACTTCTTGTTCCATACACATCATGATGGGAAGTTTTTTCCTACCACCTATTTGGGTCCTTATGGGATCAAATTTATCCTTGAGGAGATTGCATTTCAACATCCCATGAAATACAAGAGCAGAAATATGATTTGGGAGAATGATAGCCTTCCTTGGGAGAGTGCTAAGGAAGAACAAGATGGAAGGAACCCACATATGGATGGATGGGAGTGGATGATGTGCAAGGAGCTAGAAAGCTACTTGCAAATCTATGATACTGGACATCAGGATGCAAGACTGTGTTGGTTACTCTTGAAGGAGTTTGGTTATCATCCTCTTTCTAAGGGTATGTGGCGGGACACTTACATCAAATGGCAGCAAGGAGTTTGGGTATATTGGAGTGATGTGATCTCTTTCATATCTTTTACTATGTTGTTGCTCCATGATATATATGATGATGGTGTGAGGAGGCAACTAGAGTTGTTGTTGCTTTGGTTGTTATTGACAGAGTATGGGCTGATCTCATTCCATACTTTGCATGATGTTGCAAGAGTAGGAGATGGCACTATCGTGGTGCAAAGGGGCTACTCTTTGGCTTTGGAGGATGATAAGGTATTGCCACTTTGGGAGGGATCTCTCACATACAACATCATTATGTTTGATGATGACTTTGACATATGGGATGTCAAAAGGAGAAGCTATGAGATGACAAAAGCTTCAATGCAAGAGCTAATAACACTGTCACTTGGGAGATTGGATTGTTTGATGGAGTGTTCCCAGGATCACTTCACATATGATGAACTATGGAAGCATGTAGGAGAGGAGTATGATGGAGTAGTGGATGGAGACATCTATTACATTATTATGATCTTATTTTCTATGATTTTCCTAACTTGGATTTTCAAGCATAAGGAGAGATATCCACATGCAGCATTGGCGAGATTTATTCCCATAAATTCTAATGCATACCATTCTTTACTAGATGAGTTCACTTGGGAGGGCATCCAACTAGATGTATATCAGCATATGGAGAGATGCATAGCTTGGAAGATGATGAAGAAGTTGGCACAACCACTTCCCTACTCATTTGAAGTGAGGGAGAACTTGCAATTGAGCCATTTCAGCTCAATGACCAAAGTACATGATGGAGGATGTATATTTTTTCTTTATGATTTGTACTCCTTCATATTTTTTAGCAGCATATTGTACCAAGGAGGGTCTTTCCTTCTTTTTTATTTTATTATGATGTACTTGAGGCCATTTTCAGCATTGATGTTGGCCATTTTATTTGTGGTTTGTTGGGGAATGCCACATGATTTATGGTGTGCACCATTGGCACGAAATTGTAATTTCATGATCTCATCTTATAAGATGAATGTGGCAGCAAAAAAGTTTCTGAAAAGACACTTGTTTCACTATGATATGAGGTAGGCAAGGGATGCCCTGCGCTAGTTCCACATATGGAACAATATTCCACCCCCTGGTTGTCACATGGAAACTTGTTTTCATTTCTTCATGCTTCCATATACTGATGATGTTCTTATGATTATGGGAAGCTCTATTGGGGGAGTGGCACAAGAGATAAAGGTGACCATTAGGAGTATGATTCTCCATACTTCAAATGTTTCATGTTTTAGGAGAAACAATGGGCAGACCATGATTGCCATGGTACACCTCTTGTCTTCTTATGGGAGGAACCATCTGGAGATCTTGAGTTATTTGAGGAGGCATATCATGGGTGATATATTTCATGGAGAGACTTGGGTCATATTTGAGGACCGTTATATTTCAGCCCAAGGTCAGCATCAGATCCACACATATCATAAGTGGAGAGAGAAGCAGAGTGGGATGGATAGTTTGATCCCACAAATTCAGCCATGCAACCCACCTTCTTTGCAGGAGCTTAAGGTGGAAGAGATGTTTCATGAGTTACTGTGTTGGAGGGTAACTCACTTTTTGTGGATGATAGCTTGGGGGAGGAGCATTCACATGGGGATGATGATTCCCAACATATTTTTGATTCCATGCCTCAAGAAGGCCTCTATATAACATATTTTTGTTTCCATGTATGTTCTACTTTTTCATGATGAGAGCCATTTGGGAATTTTACCAAAGGCATGCTTATACACATGGGAGGAAAAAATTGAGGGCATATTGTTGAGAAGGCACATTGTCCTTTGGAGGAACATATCATTTGAAGATGCTACAAGAAGAAGAGGAGAGGCTCTTCAGTTTTATCCTTACAATTGCTTCAGGACAAGCAACATTTGGGAGGAGAGGAATGTAATATTCCTAAATTAGCCTAAGCTAATAAGAATATTCAATTTTTCTTTGTTTTGCTTTTCTTTTCATGTTGATGAATAAAAATGCAAAGGAGGACATCTAAAACTCTTAAAGCTATGAATAAATGAATGCCACATGTGAAAAAAGACATATCTCGGCTATTTACATTAAAATACCCTTATGTGTGAAGGGGATTGAACTATTTGACTAGGTCAACATGCCCAAATCACAACGTTGTCTAGATTCATTGAACCTCCTAGATAAACAACGCAGATCAAGTTGGAGACTGTTCATGTGAATAGGGCTAATTCATTTGAGATGGTTTAGGGTTTGCAAGGACTCTATCTTATAAAAGGAAGAGAAGGAAAACAAGAGAGTGTTGTCGATGACCATACGATTTCGGAATATATTGTCGGTTTAAACATTACTTATTATCTTGGTTGTTTAGCAAAGAATAGTGTTGTCTAGCACTTGGTTGTTCCTAATCGGGAATCCCACCTCTTCCATTGAGTAGCTCTTGGAGGAGCCTGGAATTTCTTGTCCACTATCAGGCTTTAGTCCAAGCTTCATCTTCTAACCACAATTTAGATCCTGTTGAGGGTTTGATTGTTTTTGCAAGCTGCAATAGTGGAAGCTAGATCTATCCGGATCTAGGAAAATCTATTGCCTCTTCTCAGTTAATGTGTCTTTTAACCTTCTGGAAGAGTGTATTGCATCATTAGAGCTACACTTTCAGATCTAGGCATCAGGCCTACTCAATACTGAAGCTAACAATACATTTTCTCTCCTATAATTGCGTTATCTGCAAGAGGGATGTTGTAGGGTGTTTGAGCAACTATTTGGAGGAGAGATATCTGGTGTTAAGGAGCCTTCCTTACGCTCTGGTGATCCATGGAATGGCCATCCAATCGATGTATGTTTCAGATCTGAATTTTTTATTGATATATCTGCTTCATAATTTCTGATTCATTCTGTAGATCTTCTGTAGTAGATCTGAGATCTACTCTTGTACATTCATGTTTTGATGAAAACCCCAAGCGGGTCTGAAAGAGGAGCCTTTATAGTGTATAGATCTGATATGGATCTAAATTTCTGTACACAGATCTACTCTATATCTAATATGTAATCACCAACTACTATATGCTTCAGAAAATAATGCTGTCATTTTTTTACAGTGAAGTACAATTGTTGTAGCACCTTTTTTAGAGGGTTTTTCTCATAAAATTCTTCATTCTTCCTCTTATATTGTAAGAGAAAAAATATGAATCTGATTTACTGATTTTTATACCATATTTCCTATATCACCTTCAGAAAATAACGCTGCATAAGCTTCAGTAATTTCTGCATACCACAAGTCATGCGGATTGGGTGTTTTTAAACCGTATCGGGAGTGGGAGATTTGTTTAACATAGCTAGAGTCATTTGTTTCAGCTCAAATTTGGTATGTAAGTCCCTCATGACCTAATATACGATATCCCTCCATCACTTGCCCTTATTTTTACACACATTTCTGAAATTAAGCTTTTTAGGGCATAAATCATTGCTTTTCCCCATCTTTTGGATCATAGATCAGAATATAAGTTGATGTTGTACTACCAAATGATGTATATGTCTCTATTAACTTATTTTAAGCTTATTAATCATCACAATACATTTATAGAGTTTATGTATAGCTGAATCCCTCTTTTGGGATATTACACTAGACCTCACACATTAGGGGGGAACTTTTAACACTGGAAAATCGTACAAGAAAAGACGACATTATTTAATTTTAGGAAGAAGGATTTACAGGGCTAAAAGAAATTAGAGAATCTGGAAAGTATTTAGAAATGTCTAAGGTCTGAGGAAAAATAAAATTTGAGCAAGTCATAATTTTTTTTGCGCAAAAAATCCTTCAATAAGAGCGCCTTTTCGGGCCTTTTGACCTGAAAGCGCGCAATCCTAGGAGTGGTGGAATTCACTTTCTGGGACCACAAAAAGCACACTCCAAGATAGTGATTTCACATTTGAAGCCACCTAAGGACAGGCACCAAAGCCTCCTTAGGACATCAAGGGAGTACACAATGGAATCATCCCCCTCTCCTGGGTCACCATCCACAATGTACCAAGAGAGGGAAGGAGGATTTTAATTCTCCTATAAAAGGCCACCAAGAGATGAAAAAATAGAGAGAACATTTTTATGTTGGCCAGAATTTCCCCAAGCAATACCAACAGTGTGTGATCCGGACCAGAGATAGAGGGGACTCAATTGTTGGCAATCTAACAAGTTCAGTCCACCATAGTAGAGAGAGCTATACTTTGCATTGAGGCAAGCTATGAAGTAAAGACATCCTTGCATCAGGACTTAGAACCCCAAGTTCTAAGGGCCCCTTGGGAAGTGGTTTAAATTTCCATCCTCATTTCCTACCAGCATGCAATAAGAGGGGACGTAAGAGCCACCATTTGGATTAATACAGTTGTTTGACTCTATTTAGATCTTTTGTATTATTTGTTTTAGTTTTAGTTTAATTTTTATGTTTAAATATGCATGCTATTTCTCTATCTAGTATGTTTATGTTCTAGCATGTTTCGTTGACTTTCTTGACTCCATATCTTTTATGCCTATGACCAATAACTTATGAGGGTAAACCACACCCCTTAAGTTGGTTTTATTTCATACATGCATCCACCAAACACACTAACACAAACTGTATTCTCCTTTCCAGGCCTATCCAAAATAGTAATGTTTAATTCTTGTAACAACAATATCCATCTTGTAACTCTACCATTAGCAATATATTTATTCATTAAATATTTAATTGCAAAGTGATTTGTGTGAAAAAAAATTCATAACCAGTGATATAATGTCGAAACTTATTAATAACATGTACAAAAGCTAAAAACTCCTTTTCTGTTACTGTATAATTCAACTCTGCAGAAGTTAAATTTTTACTCGTGTAATAAATGGCATATGGAGTAAAATATTTATGTCCCAATACAACTCCTAAAATTTTATCTTAAGCATCAATAGAAATATGAAAACTGAGCCTCCAATTTTTTACTCTTAAGATGGGTGCTTCAGAAATCTGTTCTTTCAATGTTTCAAAATCTTTTTAGCAATTATAATTCCAAATGAATTCACAATATTTTTTAAGAAATTTTAAATGTGGAGAGGCTAGCTTCATCCTTTTTTCCTAGAAGCACTCAATAAGAGGGGACATAAGTGCAGTCGTTTGGATTATTGCAGTTGTTTGACTGTATTTAGAGCTTTTGTCTTATTTGTTTTAGTTTTAGTTTAATTTTTACATTTGAATATGCATGTTATTTCTCTATTTAGTATGTTTATGTTCTAGCATGTTCCATTGAATTGCTTGAATCCATATCTTTTCTGTCTGTGACCAATAACTTAAGAGGGTAAACCACACCCCTTAAGTTGGTGTGATTTCTTACATGCGTGCACAAACACACTAACACAAACTGTATTCTCCTTTCCAGGCCTATCCAAAATAGTAATATCTAATTCTTGTAACAACAATATCCATCTTGTAACTTTGCCATTAGTAATATATTTATTCATTAAATATTTAATTGCAGAGTGATCCATGTGAAAAAAAATTCATAATCCATGCTATAATGTCAAAATTTATTAATAACATGTACAAAAGCTAAAAACTCCTTTTCTGTTATAGTATAATTCAACTCCACGGCAGATAAATTTTAACTCGTGTAATAAATGGAATATGGAGTAAAATATTTGTGTCCCAATAAAACTCCTAAAGTTGTATCTTAAGCATCAACTGAAATATGAAAACTGACCCTCCAATTTTTTACTCTTAAGATGGGTGCTTCAAAAATCTGTTCTTTCAATGTTTCAAAATCTTTTTGGAAATTATAGTTCCAAATGAATTCAGAATATTTTGTAGGAAATTTGAAAAGTGGAGAGGCTAGCTTGGTGAATTTGTTTATATATCTTCTGTAATAACCACTAAAATGAAGAAAACTTCTAACATATTTTTAAGTTGGAATTGATAATTTGGAAATAACTTCTACTTTATATTCATCCAATGTAATTCCATCTCTTGAAATGTAGTGGCATAAAAAAGTTCCCTCTTTGAACATCATAAAACAATTTTCATGGCTTAAAGAGAGGTTTGTTTCTTTACATCTAATGAGGAATTCTTCTAGAATTTCAAGATATTTCTCAAAACAATTCCCATAGACCATCAAATCATCCATATAAACTTCCACACAATCATGAATTAGATCATAAAAAAAAGCCTAGAACTATCCTCCAAAATGTTGCAGGTGCATTTGATAATCCAAAAGGAAGTAATTTGCAAGCATAATTTCCCATGGATAGGTGAAAGTTGTTTTTTCTTGATCTTGTTGAGGTACTTGGATTTGGTTATATTTACTAAAACCATCCAAGAATGAAAAATAAATTTTCCCTGCCAATGTATGAAGGACTTGATCTATAAATGGAAGCGGAAAATCATCTTTCATGGTGGTTTTATTCAATTCCCTATCATCAATGCATACTCTCCATTTTCCATTTTTCTTTGGAACAATCACTAATGGTGAGACCCACTGACTATTAGATATTGGATAAATGAAATTCACATTAAAAAAAATTTGTAACTCCTCTATAACAAATTACCTTAGATTTGGATTCATCGTCCTTTGAGGTTGTTGAATTGGTATAAAAATTTCATTAATATAGATATGATGCATACAAGTGTAGGGATCAATTACTTTCATATAAGTGTGTTCCCATGTATAAGAAGAGGAATGTTATTGTAACATATGTATGAATGTTTTATTTTGAGATTCTTCCAAATTATTATTAATATTCAAAGCTTTTTACTTGAAATAATTCTATTAAAGAATTTTAAAATTTCTCCATAGAATGTAAATCCATTTGATGAGATGATAAATACTCAATATTTTATTGTTCTTTAAAACCTTGATCTTGTTCACAATATGAGGAACAGTCATTGTTATTCATCAAATTTAAAATATGACCTTCTTCATCTATTTGTGAGGTAGTAAATATTGATTTTATATCAAATTATTCATTGTCATCTATCAAAACTTCAGTTTCTATGATCCAGGTGGATATTGGTGGCCACCCACCTATTCTACTTGGGGTCCCACCATTGTTTCTTTCAGTTTTTTAGTTTCCTTAATTATACCACAATTTACTATTTTTAGTAGTTTGTTGGGTCTTGAACATCTGGAGCCATTTTTAGTTCCTAAACGACATTTTTTGGGAAAACCGTGAGTAACATGGGTCATGGAACAATTTTTCTCACTCAAAAGTCACAGTCCTTGGATAGATCTTTCTAACCTAGTATGGTGTGCGTCAAACGAAGATCGTATGCCAAAGTTACATCCCCGAGAAGTTGATGTACCAATTTACCCAAACAAGGCCCATAGTTTTAGCTCTTCATCTCCTAGGGTTAGGTTTTTGGATTTTTAGGGTTTTTAATTATTTCTAAATAATAAATAGGCCCTCAAGCCTCATTACAACACAATTCATAGGACCATAGCCACCACATCTCTTCTCAGACATCAGCTACCAATGCCATAGGAAGTTTATTTACATTATGTCTGTAAACAAATTTCAGTTCTTTGATATTAATGAATTGAAGTGTTATTTCTGCTGAATTTTTGTATTTATGGTTATATGTGTATTCTGTTGTGTTGCTTCACAAATCCATCTGAGTGGTATCAGAGTGGTAAGATCTCTATCAATCATTCTTTCACTATTCCAAATGAGGTTGGGGTATAAGGAGTGAGGACTGTTATAGCATCATTTTTCACCCTCATGTGATTCATGATTGTCTCTATGGCCTTGGGCACCCATTCCCACAGACTTGAATAAAATTCATAAAAAACAGTGTTAAAAATCCCATACGCGGGTATGCCCAGACTTTTCCGCGTGTATACGCAAGTCCACATGTACTTTTCCGCGTATGCCATTAAATCATTAAAAAACATATAAAAATTCCCTATTTTCGGGCTGGGTTGATGGTTACTCCAGTAGTTCAACCACCCCAGCATGTGGCCAACTGTTTCCAACTGATTGAAACTACTTTGAGGGATTATAAAAGCCCCTCATGTGTATGGCCTAAGGGAGAGAGAAATTTTATAGATATTATACTCTATTGGAATCCCAATTCAAGTCTGAATTCCCGTGCCTCCTGCACTTTCCCAGATTTTCACAGGAAACCCTTGTTTCCTAGAGATGTTCATTCATTTATATGCCATCTCGAGTGATCCGGATGACGGTATGTTCGAAGATCATGGAAGGATTCAGGTGATCTCTTCACTTTTTACTATTGTACATGCTGTTCGTAATAATGAAGAACCATCTTGTTCCTAAACATATGTGTTAATATATATTTTCATATGTGAAAAGATTGATTATTAAGCATTTATTATGGTTTATACAATGTTTCACATGGATTACACTAACGTTTAGGAGAAATATATGCTATACAACTAGGTTTCCGTGCATGTTCTTTCTTGTTTGCCAGGTTGAAGAGGAAGAAGGGTTGCTGGGGGTTTTGACCCCGCAGGATCTACATCGAATGTAGGACTACGGGTGAGTTCTACTATCATTGTTATCTAGTTTTTAGCATTTAAGTGTGGTTGTGTGTGAGTCCTTCTGAATAGCATGCCCTGATCTATGGAGGTTTTAACCCAACAAACATCTAGGGTGTTTTTCCCCGAAACAGAACTGGCGACTCCGCTGGGGATCACATTCTTGTGATTCCCCTGTTGGGTGGTTTCAGCGGTTTGAAAGGTTTCCAACAGTTTTAACTTTTATTTCCAGTCCAGTTAACTCTTTCTCAGTCAGACTGAAGACCTGGTTCCTTATCCAGGCTTGATCTTTTTTATTTTTTATTATTTACCTTTTCATACACGAGTTTGTCTATACACAGATGCATATACACGCAGTTTTTGTTAAAGGGAGTCGCGTATGCACGCTTGTTTTAAAACTGTCAAGTACGTATGCCTGGGTAAATTTTGAAATTTTTGATTTCTTGAATTTTTAGTCTTGTCTGGCTGGGGATACTTGTTCCTGCAATGTCTTTATATCTTCTGGATTGTGTTGAAAGTGGTCATTGGTCTTTTCTCTCTCTTGTTTGGTTGAAAACTAGCTTATCTGGAAAATCTTGTTTCTTGTGCTTGCATTTCTGGTTCGAGTACCAAGATCTCTTCCTGGGGATTCTTGGTTGTTCTGCTTAATCAGAACAGAGAGATTTTGCTCATATACTCTTTCCTAGCCTTGTGTCTTGCTTTGCACTTCGATTTTTGCCCATTTTTTGTTAGTTTTCTTGAGTTTAGTTGACTAGGTCTTGTTGCAACTTTTGAAGAGTCTTTCTTGGTTCTTTGAAGTTTTTGTTTGCTGCAAGGTTGTACTATTCTTCTAGGCTGAGTTACTGAGTTTCTTGTCTTCTTTTTCTCATACGAATCTTGCTACTAAAGTGGCACTATAAGATTTGGAGCATTTTTGAAGTTTTTCTTTAAATTCAAGAGTTGTTTGGCTTGGGATTTGATAGTCTTCTTGGTCTCTTCGAGCTCTTCTTTTTATAAAATTCAAAAGCTCAAAAAACATTTTGTTTTGTCAGTTGCTTTTGTTTTGCATTTTTGTTTTCGTTTTGTTACATCTGTTGAAGCTTTGTTGAGATTTCTTGCCTTTGGTTTTTGACTTGATTTTGGAAAGGAATTGTCATTGGTTTCTTCCTCTTGTTTTCAAGCATATTTTGATGTCTTCATATTGAGAGTTTCTGCTTTTGCGAACTAGTTTTATGGAAAATCAAAAATTGATAAAACTGAAGGATGTTTGGGAAATTTCTCTCTGCTTTAGTAGATTTTGCATCTTAGAATTTGCATACTCGTAGTTATTTGCATCAGGTGCACTTAAGCATTTAGTCATTTTCATAGTTTTTGCGAGTGTGAAGTTCGTTATTTGAAAAAGAAAAAATATATATAATCTCGTAGAACCTCTGTAGAAATTTCTTTTCATCGAAAGGCAATTACTGCATTTGCATGTAGTTTGGTTTTTATTAATTTCTTCTCTGCGTCCAAAACACCACGAGTTTCATTTCCGTATCCCTTTGACTTAATATAATAGCCAATTAAAATAAGCGCTATAATTTAAAAACAACTAGCAATTTTTTTATTAAGTGTCATACACCAACTAGCTAGGTTGTAGGGCCTTGGATTAGGTGAGTGGAGAGTTAACTCTCCAAGGCCGCTCAAACAAAAACATAGAAGTTTATTAATTGAGCGAAATCCAAATTCGTTAGGTGGACCGGGAAATCTCTCCTCCAGAGAGTCAAGCGCGAGGGGAAGTGAAGGCCGAGAAGAGAGATACCCCCTCTCTGATTTGCTGGATCTGACCTCAAGACCGTTCTGCCTAGCTTCTGACATGGATTGGTGCCCATAGTTGCCACTCCTAGGTTCCACATAGGTGACTACGGGGGGGAATACCCATGGTACCTGAGGCAGACGTCGTATCACTTCCAGCAGTACTTCTGGGGGGTGCCCTTGTGAAGCTTGGGTACTTGTGCTGGCAAAGGCTATTATTAGGAGGTCAACGTAACTATTTTTGTTACCTTCGCTAGTAGGCCTGGGCCGTAATTATCCTAGACTACTTTTGGGAGGTCCTATTCTTCGCTTTCTTGTATTTTGGTGTCCGGTCCTAAGCACCCGGAGCGGAAATACCTGAAGGCTATTTTCTTGATTGTATCTCAGGGATTTTTTGGTAGTGAGTGCTCTTTGCTCCTAGCTTTCCTAGCTTTATACTTTATTGAGTCTAATTAAAATTTGTTAAAGTGGCTGATCAAGCGCCTCGTCGATCGAGGAGAATCCGGGGGTTATCTCCTGAGAGTCCAGAGCCTTCTTCGAGAAGGCGTAGGAGTAATTTAGCAGGTGAGTATCACCCTGTGGCATCTGATGCAGTGGAGAGAGATCCTCCACAAGGGATTGAAGGTTTCATATTTGGTTCTGGTGTTGGTTCTGAGAGGAGCGCTCCGCTCACCTCGAGAGTCTTATTTCCGCAGGATGAAGAAGTACAAGTAGATGAAGTGTCTCAACCCTCTGAGTCACTTCCATCTCCTCTTCCTCCTGATTATCCATTCTTTGTTGAATACATTGGACCTGAGTTAGAGAGACCAGAAGATCCTCCATATTACTCATACCTTTTGATGGCCACGACTGGGAACGCGGCTTCTGCTGTGAGTGCTACAAGCATTCAGACTCCTGCTTCTGTAGAAGGAGGAGGCACTATTGCTATATCTTCGATTGCTTCTAGTATTGTTGTGTTTGGCTCTGGTTTCACCCAAGCACATGCTTCTCAATTTGGTCCCTTTTGTTTTGGAATGCCCACTAGTGGGATTCCTTCTTTTTCCTTTTCCGCTGTTGCAGCTGCATTTACACCCATGTCTTCCATGGCTAGTGGATTAGCTTCTTTTCAAGGGTTCCCCTTCAGAACTGGGAATATTCCTAGTTCGAATCCTTCTTCAGGGTCCTTTCTGTTCACTTCTTAGACTCAGAGTTTCAACCCTTGGTCTGGTCGTCAGAATTGAACTACTTTTACAGGTTGGAACCCTGTATTCACTACAGCGGGGGCAGAGAATCATTTTTACGCTGGTCACCAAGGGAATACTTCTTTCCCTTCGTCGAGTGCTTATCAGACCTTTTCCCCTCTTTCTAATGCCTGGAACCCCTACCAGGGGCTTTCCTCTTCATTCCATACTTCAGGAGGGGGAACTGGTCCGGTATTTGGTAAATCTTCGTTGGGAGGAGGTTCTTCTCCTTTTTCTATGAGTTCTTTCTGGAAACCTGGTGCCTTATCAAATCCAGGGTATTCTTTTCAGAATGTAGGGAATTCATCCCATTAGATGGAATCCTCAGGCTCCACCTCGTTTATCTTTTCTGGCAACGTTAAACTTGCCAGATCTGTCAAAATTGACGAATGATCCAATCTGGTACAGTCTGGGGTGGCCTCCGGTTCCCACCAAACTTCCTTTAGACATTCCAAAGTTTAAAGGTAAGAATGGAGAAGATCTGGCTGACCATATCACCACGTTCCATTTATGGTGCTCTTCTAACTCCCTGATCGATGATTCGATTAGGTTGAGATTGTTTCAATGCACCTTAACTGGAAACGCTGCCAAGTGGTATATTGAGTTAACCGGGGGCAGTTTTGCTACATTTGGAGAGCTGGCTGTTACATTTCTAAATAATTTCCAATTTCCCATCCGTTATGATGCCGGGACTGAACTCCTAGATAATTTTAAGCAAGATGATGCAACCCACATTTCTGACCATATTCAGGAATGGTGGAGAAGGAAGAGGCTTATTAAATCTCATATTGTAGGAGAATTCCTTTTGGAATGGTTTCTGAAATCTCTGTAGTTAGACATTTCTAAAGATGTATCCCTGTCTGGGGTATTTTCTGAGGAACAGGATATTTTTAGGGCCCAACAACTAGAATTGATATATTCTCAGTCTCGAGTCCTTCATAAGTATTTTCCCAATGCTCCTCGCTCCAAATTAGATTTATCCAAGATTAATCCTGGTCCTCCTGGTGATGGACTTATTGGGTCGATCAATAGTGGTGTAGCTAACCAACTTACTCAATTGCAGTAGTTGTCTATACAATCTACTCCTTCTGGTCAGGCTGTGCCTGCTGAGTCATCGCCCTCCCAATCTTTGTCGGTAAATGCCATCCAAACTTCCGATCCCAAAGGAAATCAACAATCCGAAGGGAAGAAGAAGGGACGGAATAATAAGAAAAAGGGCAATAATGGGAAGGGTAATGCGAATAAAACCAACGAGCATGTTGGTGAGGGTCCAAAGGATAAAAAGAAAGTGAATTTTCCATGCAAGTTGTGTGATGGAGACCATCTTACCCACATTTGCCCTAAAATTCAGGATATGCAGCGCTTGTTAGCTTAGCAGGGTTCTTCCAGTTCCTAGGCTGTGTTGACAAACCCTTTTCCCCAAGGGCAACAGCTAGTTGTTGGCGCGAATCAAAATACTGGGGCTTCCTCTAGGGGCACCCAGGAAGGGGAAATTCCATCAAACATATACATGATGAGTGCTCACGTGGATGTTGCTACGAGATCCCGTGATTATGGCAAAGAAGAGTCTTCAAAAGCTAAGGGTGCTCCTGATGCTACTGAGCCGCTTCATATTACGAGGCCTACTGTTGAGCCTATACCTCGGATGCCAAAAGCATCTACTAAGCATATGATTATTAATCCAAATGCTAGGGCTGTCCAGAACTACTCTATTGTGGAAGATCTAGCGCAGAATCCTTGTGCCATGTCGGCTCTTGAGGTGCTCTAGTCTTGTCTGGCTCAGCGCAATGCTCTGCTCACTGCTCTTTGGGCTATCGATCCAAAGAACTCTCCTATGATCACTTTCGATATGACTAATTTTAAAAATAGACTCCCCCATCATATGCCTTTTCATATTAAATCATCGTACCGGAAATCCAATATTTTTCGGACGGTCGTTGATGAGGGTGCTTCCACATGTGTGATGTCTCTCACATGCTGGAAGGGAATTGGATCTCCCACAACTGTTCCATTTGCTACTCTTCTGACTGCGTTTGATGGTCATTCTCACAGACTGCATGGTATTTTCCCAGCTTTGCCCATCTGTGTTGGGGGCAAAACTGTAAATATAGAGGTTGAGATAGTTGATGCAAGCTTGGACAACAGCCTTCTGTTGGGGAGAAACTGGATTTATGAGATGGATGCCATTGCATCTTCATTGTTTCAGATTATTTGTTTCCCTCACGAAGGGAGGATTGTTACAGTGGACCAACTGGACTATCCTCTTGTAGACCCGAATGCATCTACTGACTCAAGTATTCCAAAGTTGGATAGCACGAAGGCGCCTGTTGAGAATTTAAGGGTTGGAATGTATTCTTCCTTGATGGTTACTTTTGATATTCCACCTCCTATGGTTCATATAAATGCAATTTCATCCTCCAGGGCTCCTCTTCGAAGAGAATTCTTCAGAACTCATTATTTTTCGGACCCTTGGACCTTACCTTCCCCTACCTCCACCTTAGCGGAAGGTCAAGTGGGTGGAATGACATTTCCAATGTCTGCAGCTGAGATTGCTTATCAATCTATTGTTGACTCTGCAGAATCCATCCTAGCTCCTCTTTCACCGGAAGAGTTGGATAGAGATGTGGCTTCGGCTTGCACACTTAGTTCTTCTTCTGCCTAGGATTGCCTTGATACCACTCTTCCATCTGAAGAGGCCATCCTGGAAGCTATGACTGGTATAGATAGACCGTGGGATGATTTGCATCATCGGTCTTACTTTTTACTTGATTTGAATGAAGTTGAAACGAGTTTTCCAAGTCCTCCGTCTCCTGGTCCTGTTCGTCTAGTCCTGAACCCTTTAGCACCAACACAGGTTTATGCTGAAGGGAACATGGCTATGATTTCTCCAACTATCCCGGTGAACATCTCCAGGGATCCCAATGTTATTGAGAATGTCTTCATCAGAGCTGAATGTTCCCCTAAAGAGATTCAGATTTACACCGATATCTTTAAAGAGTATAGGGATGTGTTCGCTTGGTCTTATGAGGAAATGCCTGGTATAGATCCATCTATTGTCCAGCATGAGATCAAGACATACGAAAATTCTAAGCCAGTGAGGAAAAAAATTCGTCTGGTCAATCCTAAGAAGGCAACATCTATCAAAGCTGAGGTGGAGAAGCTGCTTAAGGTGGGATTCATTTTCCCTGTTCCTTTGACTGAATGGGTTTCAAACCCTGTTCCCGTAGATTAAAAAAGGGAACAATTCGAGTTTGCATTGATTTCAGAGACCTTAATAAAGCATGTCCTAAAGATAATTACCCCACACCATTTATAGATCAGATCATTGATGAGTGTGCCGGTAATGAGATTTTCTCCTTCATGGACAATTTCTCTGGATATAATCAAATTAATATCCGTTCTGAAGATCAGCATAAGACTGCCTTTATTTTTCCCCGGGGTACTTTTGCATACAAGAAGATGCCTTTTGGTCTTAAAAATGCTGGGGCTACATTTCAGCGGGCCATTTCATATGCCTTCCACGACATCAAACAGATTATCGAGGCATATTTGGATGATTTAGCTGCTCATTCTCGAAAGAGGATGGATCATCCGGCTCACCTTCGTCAAATATTTGAACGATGCCGTTTCTACAAGATTAGGTTGAATCCGAACAAGTGCATTTTAGTAGTTACATTTGGTCGGTTATTGGGATTCATTGTGTCTAGGGAAGGGATTAGGGTAGATCCCTTGAAGGTTGAGGCAATACTTCGGTTGCCTCCCCCGTCCTCTATTCGTCAACTTCAAAGTCTACAAGGAAAGGCTAATTTTCTTCGGAGATTTATCATAAATTATGCTGAAGTTACCAAGGGATTTATGAGATTGTTGAAGAAGGGAGTTCCATTTTTTTGGGATGACTTCGCTCAACGCTCATTCGATGCTTTGAAAAAAGCATTGACCTCTGCTCCTTTATTGAGTCCACCTGATTATAGCAGGGATTTCCTTTTGTATCTGGCAGCAACAGAATCTACTATTGGTATGGTTCTGGTTCAGGAAGATGATGCTCTTGCAAAGCATGTTATATACTATCTTAGTTGAGGATTGGTAGGTCCTGAGCTCCGGTATACTCCGATAGAAAAGTTAGCTTTAGCAGTAGTTCATGCTGTACAACGACTCCGACATTACATTCTTCTACGAAAAACTTATGTTTTGGCAGCCGCCAATCCATTTCATTTTTTCCTCAGTAGGCGAATGATTGGGGGAAAATACAATAGATGGATTGTGATTTTGCAGGAATTTGATCTTGAGTTTATGTCTGCCAAGTCCAAGAAATCATTGGTTTTCGCAGAATTGATCTCCGAGTTTCCCTGTGGGGAAGAGATAGTCTATGATGAATCCTTCCCGGATGAACATTTGTTTCTTATCTCTCCACAGGATCCTTGGTACGGAGATATCATTTTGTATCTTCAGACTGCTAAGTTTCCCTCTACTTTTTTGAAAGATGAGCGTCATAAGTTGCGTCACTTGGCTAAGAATTACTTGATCATTGGTGATGCTTTATACCGTCGAGGGGTTGATTCAATCCTGAGAAGTTGCTTAACTCTCGAAGAAGCCGAGGCTGTGATGAATGATTGCCACAGTGGAGCTTGTGGTGGTCATTTATCTGGGTTTGCTACAGCCGAAAAGATCTTGCGTGCTGGGCACTTTTGGCCTTCGATTTTCAAAGATTGTATGGAGTCGGTCAAAAAGTGTCATCTGCGTCAAGTTTATAATCGAAAAATGCGCGCTCATCCAGCTCCACTTTTTCCAGTCCTTACTGTTGGTCCCTTTACAAAGTGGGGTATTTATTATACTACTTGTAACCTGCCTTCGACTAAAGGTCACAAGTACATTATTGTAGCAGTAGACTACTTTACGAAGTGGGTCGAGGCTATGCCTAATTTTGGGAATGATGGTGAGACTGTAGCTCTTTTTATTTTCAACCAGGTTATTGCTTGTTTTGGTATTCCTAGAGAGATTGTCACTGATCATGGAAGTCATTTTCAGAATAGCATGATGGCTAAGCTGGCTCTAAAATTAGGTTTCCGATAGGAGCATTCATCTCCGTATTATCCTCAAGCCAATGGGCAAGTGGAAGCCGTGAATAAATCCTTGAAGACAATTCTTCAGTGGACAATTGATAAAGTTTGATCCAACTGGCATATCATGCTATATCCTGCACTTTGGGCATACGGGACGTCAGTGAAAACTGCAACTGGCTTTACTCCGTTTCAGCTAGTTCACGGGTTGGAATCCGTATTTCCCATTGAATGTGAGATTCCTTCTCTTAAGTTAGCTGTTGAAATTCTTCCTGACACTTCTAGTATTGAAGAAAGTCTCCTTCATCTGGAACATCTTGATGAGCAGCGTCAGGATGCTGCCACGATGAATGAAGCACATAAAAACCGAGTTAAAGTTCAATACGATAAGGTGGTCAAACCTAGGGTTTTTTTGGAAGGTGACCTTGTTTTGGTCTATGCCCAAGAAAAATATGCCCTGGGGGTAGGAAAGTTTAAGTCTATGTGGTATGGCCCCTTCATCGTTAAAAAAATCCTTAAAAAAGGGGCATATACCTTAGTTGATTTTGAAGGAAACGAGTTGCCGGAGCCCAGAAATGGGCTCTATTTGAAAAATTATTATGCCTAGGCTTCGGCCTGACATTTTTCTTTTGTATATAATAGTTTTTCTTTGTACATATCTGGTTATTTTTTGATCTTTGATGGGATGGTGATGTTTTTGATCTGCTTTGGCAGGTTGTGTCGGATGTCATGAGTCATTTTGGTTTTGCTGATGGTGCTAGTACACACACCCGGAACTTAGCTTCCGTGGATTGCGTGCTTCATTATCCATCCAGTCAGATGTTAGTATCAAGAGGAGTTTGCATTGGTCCTACTTCCAATAATATAGCAGAATACACTGCAGTTATTTATCTACTCTCGCACGCAATATCTTTGGGTGTTGATTCGTTGGTAGTTTTCTTGGACTCTCAGCTGGTAGTGTCACAATTGAACAATACTTATCAGGTTCGAGATCCATTTTTACTCCGGTTGTTCTTGAGGGTACGTTTATTACAAAGATCATTTCAATTTTTAACTTTCAGTCATATTCCTCGAGCTGACAATTGGATGGCAGACTCATTAGCTAATCAAGAAATTGATTGGCATATTAATCATTCTATACAATAAAATTTAATCATCAAAAGCATCATACATTTTTATACATTTGTCACATCACATAAAACATCGTTGTATATATATCATCAGAGTGTTCAAAAAGCCATAAAAAATTTGGATTCATAAGTCATACAAAAAATTTGTGCTTATGCCCGATCATGTTCAGTCTCAAAAAATATATAGTCATCTGATATATCATATCTATCTACTCCTGTGGTCCCTGCCCAGAAGTTGTGTTCCTATAAAACACAATCATGGTGGCAACTCGGCGGAATAACCGTACCCAGTCGCGAGGTACTCCTACTACCTGCCTCTGGATGGCCTCGGGCAGATCTTCCACTGCAGCCATAGGCACTTGGCGGGTTAACCCCTCCAAGTTCCTCTGTATGGCATGGAGGGTTCTGTCTAAGTCTACTGTATCCGCCTCGCCTCTGCGACGCTTATGTCGTGGGTAACCCTCAGGTCGAACTGGTCCAATATCTGTTTCATGGTCATTTTAAAATTGTAAGTCATTTTGAATCCAATCAAAAACATGTTTGTTTTTCACATTTTTTCATACATATTGAAAAAATCCAAAAAAATTATATACGTCAAAAAATTGTAAACTTACCGACTGTGCCCCATGTCGCACCTAGTGGAAGGACAAGGTCTGGATCACCTCGAAAATCCATCCTGGCATAAGGATAGTCTTCCACAGCGATGATTTGTTCTCTCTACCACAGGAAGAACTCATCATCCCAAGTGGTTCGGGGAACTTCACTTCCCCCCAATCTCTTCATCAAGTCAGCCCATCGGGCAATTCTTGGATCTCTCGGGCTGCTGATAGAAGAGATCACTTTGGGTCTCAGCCCAGGAATCTTCTCGAAGAATAATTTCATCAAGATTGTACCATATCCAAAATGTTTTGTCTTTACTTTTCGGATAGAAGTCAATTGTTGCTTCATATTCATTGGTAGAGTTGTGCACCAATCATATAAATGAGTTAAGCATTCCACTGCTATACTCATTTGAGTCCTGGATGCCTGGTGTAGGGAAGCAGATCTTGCCACCCTGCCAATGGTAAAAAGGAGAATTTTTAGGTGCAAGTCTCTTAAATATTTGATCGCAATTTGAGTTCCAAATTTCTTGGAACTCTCTACGCAGTAGATGTGGACGTAATCTTCCACGGTTAGCCCTCCCAAAGGCTTACCATGCAAGTCTACTGGCTCCCCCCTCCGGGAGAGTCCAGTAATAAAATATATATCTTCCACCTCGATGCGTATGGGCATTTGATATATAATGAAGTAGTATTCTTCCGGTTCCCAATAGTTCACAAGCATTTCGAGCAACCGGACATTACTCTTCATATTTGGCATTTTGAAAAACTTGAGCAAACCACAATTTCGGAGAATATTTAGTGATGCTTGGTCCTGCATGACTTCATTGTCAATAGTACTATGTTCACGCTCTCTCCAAGATATAGTCATCCTGCAAAAATTCAATAATTCGTTCATTAGCTACGTATTTTTTCATTTTGGGTTGTGCATACGCGACTGTGATCGACGTATATCATACATTGGTCATTATAAACAACGTATGTACAAACACAGCTGATTTTTAGCAAATGATTCTACGGTGAAAATTCCTAATCTTTAACTTATGAATGGACAAAATGAATAACAAGGATGAATTAAGAGCTTACCTAACAAATTCGGTGAAGTTTGACAGTCGATTGCCCCTATTTTGACGAAAGAGGCTTTTTTCTCCAGAGTATTTTTTCCCAAATCAGTAATGTAACAATGAACCAAATATGAGGTAACTTGTGTATTTCTGCCCAAAATTGAAATTTTTTTGCAAAAATTTGTTATGCTTATTTTTTCAGTCTATCTTAAGCTGCATAACCCGGATGCTTGGAAGTGCCCAAATTGGTATATTTTCAAGTACATTTTGACGAATTTGAGATTTTTCCCGGTTTTTGATCTATGACTGCTGACCCATCATGGCAGGTATATGATCTTCACTGGCATATAGGTTAGGGAATCCGGTTTAGTTTCATTTGCACCACATCCTCCATTCGAGTCCTTTTCATGAGGTCGATCCCATCGGGTCATGATTATTACACCCCCATTTCACTGGAAGTCGATTATTAACCATGACTTGGTGGTAGAGCCTTCCTTTACATGGGATTCCTAGGTAGTTCCTCGCTAGCACTTGTCACCCATGCTGCACTTTACATAGGCTCAGGATTCCTCTTTAGTCCCACCATGACTTATGCATTGAAGCTTCATTATTCTTCTTCTTCACTATGATTTTTCTAGCTATTACCCTAGAGGCTCCCTCGTGTTGTCAAGTTGTATCATTGCATTGCATATTGGCTACTTTTTTATCTTGGCCCTCATCCGGCTTCTTTGGAATCAATGTTTAAGCCATATTTTGACCATGAATCTCTATAAAAGTTGACCATGCAAGCATTAAGCTATCGTGACTTGACACCTTTTTACCCATGGATGGAACGCTCCTTTGAGTATCACTTACCAGTTTCTGCCACCTTGCATTGAGCATAGGATTGTTCCTATCCTAGGAACTAGTACATATGTTTTCTGATACTCATTCTATCCATCCTACTATAGCATTCTTTTATTTTTTTTTAGGCTTGCTATATGAAAAAGACAAAAAAAATCAAATATAACAAAAAAGAGCGGAACGGAATGTCTTCGTAATTTCGATAAGCGATATGGTGTTAGTTTGTAGTATTTGAACAGCATATACACTTATGATTTTTCCTTCATTTGGGATGGTTTTAGTTTTGACCTAGGTTGAGCCTTTTTTTTGCCTTGTTTCACTTGTCGGTCCTCCCAGGTTGGCTATCTCTTCGATCATGTGGAGGTTGTTTTTATCACGTAACGGACTGTGATGTCACCTTTACGCAACGGTCATCACGAGTCGTGCTTTTGTTCAAGGGAAGTCTAACCAGAGTCGGCCATTCTGCGGTGTCTCTTGACTCATTATTCAGTCAGCCTTCCCGGTTTTTTCAGTATCTTGTTCTATCACATTAGATGTCTTGGTCTTCTACTCGTGTTGGTTTGAGAAGGTCTCCATTGACTTCTCGCTGGCGGATTTGTCTCTTATCGACTACGAAACATTGCTCTGAGAGCAAATCTAGAGCCACACCCTGGCCCTATTTCCATCATTGATAGGTGACCTTGTGCTCAGCATTTGATCATCATTATGGGTCTTTGACTGAGTGGTTTCCCCTGTGTTCAACGTCAGCGTACATTATCACACTTGGGATTTGTGCAGTACCTTGATTTCCATTTGACCCTATTGGTGGATATCTCACCTCTGTGTTAGCTTTCATTATTGGTTGGTTCATAGGGTTTCTTCCATGCACTAGCTTCATCTTGTGCATGTCGGAAACGTACTTCGGTTTGAAACGTACTTTGGTTTGCTTCCATCACTCTACTTCACTCAAATTTATTCCAAATGCGGAGCTGTGGATAACACTCGCGTTGGACTGATGTGGGATGCCTATTTTCCTTCCTTCGACAAATCTTTTCCCATCGACTCGCTCATTGCTGGGAATAAGGTCTAGAGTCTTTTTTATCGGTACCTTAGGGTTTGCGATCATCGATTAGAACTCTTCACTATCCATGATGAGATTCATCATTGCCTCGATTGGTAGATTCTTTCAAGTGTTCGACTTCAACTCATTTATTTTCACTTGTTAGATTGTACTGGGGCACCTTGACACTCATTTTCATTATTGGTTGGTTGTCTCGCATTGGTTAACGGTATACATTATTGACCGATAATCCAATGATTTCTCACATGGTCAACTTCAACTCATTTGTTCCCATTGTGTAGAATTGTGCCATAGTGATCGGTGAAGACCTTGGGTTGCATCAACATTTCTCGGTTCACTTTTTGAAAGTCCTTTCAGTTTCTGCTAGTGATGTCGTTCACCCTTATATGTTGCAGTGTCAGTACAACAACATCTTATATGTTGGCTCCCGAGTTGCATGATTGTACCGTTTATTCCACTTCTTATGATTTGGTACTTGGAGATTCAGTTACTTATATGATCAGACATCCAGTTTCAGCATCATTGATCAGCTTGCTATATGTGATACTTAGACATTTATTCTGACTTGTACTTCTGGGCCATGCTCAGATGATTCATTGTGTACTTTCAATTCAGCTATACTTGTATACATGTTGGATCCATTCTGTACTTTCGAT
Organism: Pinus albicaulis; assembly: GCA_034641835.2. Classification (NCBI taxonomy): domain Eukaryota; kingdom Viridiplantae; phylum Streptophyta; class Pinopsida; order Pinales; family Pinaceae; genus Pinus; species Pinus albicaulis. The sequence continues at coordinate 1,349,432,048 of CM076578.1, read as the reverse complement.
ATGATGTATTTTTGACTGAGCATGGGTATGCCTGCCTCAGCATGAGTTGACTCTTTGTTTTCTTTCATTGGTTTTTGACAGGCTGAAATCCGGTGAAGTCCTCTCTTGTCCTTGCAAAGTTCTTTCTCTGTGCATAATACATTTCGGCCATCATGTACCCCTTCGACCTCATATATTAGGGAGACATCTGTTATAGTGTCATTTTTCACCCTCATGTGATTCATGATTGTCTCTATGGCCTTAGGCACCATTCCACGACTTGAAACAAATTCATAAAAACAGTGTTAAAATTCCCATACGCGGGCATGCCCAGAATTTTCCGCGTGTATACGTGAGTCCACATGTACTTTTCCGCGTATGCCATTAAAATCATTAAAAAATATATAAAAATTCCCTATTTTCGGGCTGGGTTGATGGTTACTCCAGTAGTTCAACCACCCCAGTATGTGGCCAATTGTTTCCAACTGATTGAAACTACTTTGGGGGAGTATAAAAGCCCCTCATGTGCATGGCCTAAGGGAGAGAGAAATTTTATAGACATTATACTCTGTTGGAATCCCAATTCAAGTCTGAATTCCCGTGCCTCCTGCACTTTCCCAGATTTATACAGGAAACCCTTGTTTCCTGGAGATGTTCATTCATTTATATGCCATCTCGAGTGCACAAGTCTTGAAAGTATCTTAGCGAGGCAAGGGCGGGATGGATCCGGACGACGGTCTGTTCGAAGATCGTGGAAGGATTCAGGTGATCTCTCCACTTTTTACTACTGTACATGTTGTTCGTAATAATGAAGAACCATCTTGTTCCTAAACTTTTGTGTTAATATATATTTTCATATGTGAAAATATTGATTATTAAGCATTTATTATGGTTTATACAATGTTTCACGTGGATTACACTAACGTTTAGGAGAAATATATGCTATACAACTAGGTTTCCGTGCATGTTCTTTCTTGTTTTCCAGGTTGAAGAGGAAGAAGGGTTGCTGGGGGTTTGGACCCCACGGGATCTACATCGAACGTACGACTATGGGTGAGTTCTACTATCGTTCTTATCTAGTTTTTAGCATTTAAGTGTGGTTGTGTGTGAGTCCTTCTGAATAGCATGCCCTGATCTGTGGAGGTTTTGACCCAACAAACCTCTAGGGTGTTTTTCCCCGAAACAAGGACTCAATCTGGTTGAACATTTTCAAGATTAGCGTCAGAAGCATCGACGATCGCCCATGGTGGATGAAAAGAAATATGAGGGAGTAGGAGATCCTATCAAAATATTTCTCGAGGAGATCCTCAAAACAAAAGGGAACACGATGATGTATAACTTTGCCCAAATCCCTTAAGGACTGCCCACAGGTGGCGCATATGCATCCAACAGCCACTCTGGAGGCATAGCTCCTTTTAAGGTACACGTAAAATTTGAAATTTCCATATTTTAGGGTCAAATATATGCAGGCGCCGTATATATATCTTTCAGTGTATTAGAAGGATATTTCTCAGTTCATGGCATTTCCGACCGGGAGAATATTTTTCTTTCACTCCTCAAAGCTACCGGACATGTCAAGGACATATGGGAAACCTATTGTGAGAAAAAGGACGAGCGGGAAACCTCTCTATTCTCAGCCATACATACTTCAAATTATTTTTGGGATGCCATCATTGAACAATATTATCCCATGGGGTGCTATCAGGACAAGTACATATAATGGACTACGTTGTGATAGCAAAGGGATCAATATGTGCATGAACAGATGAATTTTTTCCATACCCTACATACAAAGTTGGGTATCAAATATTCCAAGAAAAATTTGGTGTAGAAGTATGGTATTTATCTGCACATATAAAGTAAGGAGGAAATGGAGTTCCTCGACATCTCCTCGCTTGGTATGACATACTGGTATGCTGCCAAGATTGAGCAGATATTCAAAGAGAAGAAGCGAGACTTTGGATCTACAAATCAAAAGCAAGGGAAAGGTGCCCCCAAACCGCAAAACAAAGGACAAAACCAAGGCATAGCAACCCAAGAAAACCTATCGAATCCAGAAGCAAATAACAACACCGTGAAGCCAAAGAATGACACAGGAAAGTGGTGTGAGATTCATAAGAGCTCCACTCACAACATAAGTGAATTTTGAGCCGAGAATTCACTGGTGGCCAAGATGAGGGCTTCTAAATAATATGCATGCTCCAAGTGTGAATAAAAACCCAACAAGGGGAATGCCAAAGGGAAGCATATTATTGATGCGGTGCCCAACACCATGATTTCCATTGCAAATATCTAGAAGGAGGAACTCGAAGATCCAGAGGAGGAGGAGTGTCTCTTCCACTCCCATATGTTTGTAAAGGGTTCCCTACTATAGTTCATTGTCGAAAGTGGAAGCCAGAAAAACCTCATTTCAACAGAGGCCATGAAGCGGTTGATCTTTCTGACCATAACACACCCACAACCATACAATATCGGGTGGCTTCACAAAGGACGAGATCTTCGCATTAGCTAGTAGTGCCACCTTCCCTACAATATCAAGCCGTTCACAGATGAGGTACTCTGTGACATTGATCCTCTTGATGTTTTTGATTTATTATTAGGCCAACCATACTTGTTTAAGCAACATGTTTTGTATGAGTCTTGACCGCATGGTGTTATTATTACTTTGGGTAATAATTTTTATAGGATAGTAGAGGTACCACCACCTGCAACTATCTCTTTGGTTAGTGCAAAATAATGCAATAAGCTGATTTCCAAAACCATGATTTTTTTTTTCATTCTGATCCACCTTAAGGGAAAGAAGAAGATTGTGGTCGTGACCTTTAGATAGGTCTCTTTTGCACGAAAACAACAAATGGACAAGGTTGTGGAGGAGTACGAGGACATATTCACCTCACACACAGAGGTTCCTCTACACTTTCAGGTTAAGCACCCCATCGATCTGACTCAGGTACCAATCAATCCATTTGATATGTGGAGGACTTCCTTCAAAGCCAAGTAAGGCCTTTTCAAATGGCTGGTCAGGGTTTTTGGGTTGACGAATACTCCCGCAAGCTTCATGAGTCTAATGGATGACATATTGGAACCATTCAACACCTCGTTTGTAGTAGTGTAGTTGGATGACATCTTGATCTTTAGCCAGACTTGGGAAGAGCACCTCCACCACATTGGACAGGTCCTCCAAACACTGCAACAACACAAGTTGTGTGGTAATTTGGAGAAGCGCACTTTTGGCTTGACCTAGGTTCAGTATCTGGGATACGTTATTGATGAACGAGGAGTGCATGTGGATCCAACCAAGATCCAATTAAGTTGGGATTTTCTAGCCCCAATCACTTTAACAAAGATTCGCAGCTTTCTGGGTCTTGTTAATTTCTACGAAAGGTTCGTGTCAGGATTCTCTCATACCTCTTCGCCCTTGAGTCAAGTCACCAAGGGAGGACTTAAAGAAAAACTATTTTGGTCAGAATCTCAATAGAATGCATTCGTAGAATTGAAACATCGCCTCCCCTCTTCCCTAGTGCTCACATTACCAGACTTGAAACCAACGTTTGAGATCAAGACAGATGCCTATGACTATGCTATTGGGGCAGTTCCTACTCAAGAGGGGAATCAAGTGGCATATCATAGTGATACGTTTTCCAACACAGTCTGTAAGTATCCCACTTATGAAAAAGAAATGTATTCCATTATGCAGGCTTTCCGACAATGGAAGCATTACATTTTGGGGAAGGAAATGACCATCCACATAGACCACCAACCCCTGTATTTCATACAGACACATGAGAAGTTTCAGAATGATTGCCATTAGAAGTGGTCCACATATATGAAAAAATTTCATTTGAACATCAAGTACAAGAAGGGTAGCACAAATCATGTTACAGGCTACCTCAGCCAACCACCGATCATGGCGCTAACCACTGTTCTCAACTCTTGCAGGCATGCAACTTCTAATTGGCTGATTCTCTACAAGAGCGATCCAAAATTCATCAAAACATACAATACACTATTGGAGGGTACACAAGTTCCAAATTTTCACCTCCAGGATGCATTGCTATGTCACCTGGGACACCTTTTCATTCCTTCAACCGAGCGTGCCAAGATGATTTGGGAAGAATACTACAGTCGAGTCATTGGGAATTTCGGGTTTGAGAAAATAGTGGCAGTACTACAGAAGTTGTAGGAATTTATAGGGTAAGTTTCGTAGATCAGGAACCAAAGGTCACCACTCACAAACAGATCACAAATCAGTACACCACTATAATCACATGGTTAGAACCATCAAAGAGGGAAACAGTCCACGGCCCAAAGCAACATGGCCACTTTAGGCAATTTATTAATATAAAAAGAAAAGTTACATATGTTTCTCTCATAAATGGTTATCGAACAAATGACCCTCCATGCTCTTTAAATAGAGATCATGGGCCAATCAGGTGTTAAACCACTGATCAAGTGTCGTTAATATCGAGGTGAGAGATAACTGTCAGATCGCTATAAATCGTGACCACCAAATTATAAGTTACAAATGTACATGGTAAAGAAACAAATTTTACCTAACTCTACACTAGACTAAGTTATTCTTAACTATTTCCTATGTGTCGGAATATCCTAACATCCCCCCTTAAGAACAACTTGGGATAGGATTGACGGATTTACAAAGGTGACACAAAAGGAGCCTATTTCATATGTGTCGAAATATCTTAACATCCCCCCTAAGAACAAATTGGGATAGGATTGAAGGATTTACAAAAGTGACACAATAGGAGAAGGAAGGAGGAATTAGAGCCTATCCCCCCTTAATGAAAACTTTCCTGAACTCCAAGCATGGATCAAAGTTTGGTAAACTTTTCTTCTATGAGAGCCTTCATAAAGATATCGGCTACTTGATCTTTGGTTAGACAGTACTGCACTTCAAGAACACGATCATGAATGAGCTTTCTGATGAAGTGTATGTGGAGTTCAATGTGTTTCATATGCTGATGTTGAAATGGATCTTTACATAGCTGAATGGCACTCTGATTATCACACCAAAGTGTAGTTGGATGCTGCTGATGAAGACCAAATTCAGACAGAATCTGACGAAGCCACATGGCTTTCTTGCTGGCTTCAACTGCACCACGATACTTTGCTTCTGCTGAAGAAAGAGATATGGCACTTTGTTTCTTACAAGATGAAGTAATAGGTCCTCAACCAGAGTGAATACATATCCTGGAGTAGATTTTTGATCATCAGGGTCACCAAACCAATCAAAATCAGTGAAACCAACCAATAATGGAGATGCTCCTACACTGTAATGAATCCCAAATTGAATTGTACCTCAAATATATCGAAGTATTATTTTAGCTTCTTTCCAGTGACTTTCATGAGGTTGGTGCATAAACCGAGCAACAAGACCAACGACAAAGGAAATGTCAGGACATGTATAGGTTAGATATAAAATTTTACCATCAAGTTGATGGTATAAGGTAGCATCAACTTCAGGGGTAGTACAAGTGACTGAAAGCTTGAATCCAAACTGGAAGGGAGAAGGGCCAGGCTTACAATCTTCCACGTGAAAGTGGTGTAGAAGATCACAAACATACTTGGAATGAGAGAGGGTAATGCCTTCCTTGGATTGCAAGACTTGAAGACCAAGGAAATAATGCAAGTGTCATAAGTCTATCATTTAAAACTTCTTTTTAAGGCTAGAATTCACATGGTTTATATGGTTCGGATCACTACCAGTAAGGATAAGATCATAAAAATAAAGAACAATGATGGTGAAGGAATTACCCACTTTCTTGGTGTAGATAGTGTTGTCAGAATGACACCTAGAAAAGCCATTATCTAAGAGAAATATATCCATTTTGGCATACCAAGGCTGAGGAGCTTGTTTGAGACCATACAGAGACTTCCTACGACGACAAACAAGGCTGGAGTATTTTTGGATAAATCCAAGGGGTTGTTCCATGTATATTTCTTAATCCAAATCTCCATGTAAGAAGGTGGATTTAACATCCATATGATGGACTTCCAATTTAAAGGAGGCAGCAAGGGAAAGAACAAGGCCGTTAGAATTCATTTTGGCAATGGGGGAGAAGGCTTTAGTATAGTTAATGCCTTCAACTTGTGAAAATCCTTTAGAAAAAAGACGAGCTTTATGTCTATCCACTTTTCCATCTAGTCCAAACGTGGTTTTGTAAACCCATCTACATATAACAATTTTTCTTCCTTTTGGAAGAGGAACAAGATCCCAAGTATTGTTTGCCAATAAAGAACGATACTCTTCATTCATAGATTCATCTCAATTTGGATGACCAGAGGCTTCTTCAAAGGTTTTTGGATCAAGTTTTTCTAGAACTTGAGCCAATAAGGAAGAGGCTCTTTCAAACTGAGAATGTGTATGTCATTGATTGGTAGGGTCACCTGCAATAGAACCTGTTGCATCCTGAGTAAAGCGGACCCATCTTGGAAGCGGTGGAGTATAAGGAACAATTTCACAAGGTGGAGGAGGATTTTCATCCTCACTATCATCATCTGAACTAGAAGGAATGTTATTAAAAATAGAAGAGAGAAAGAGAGAGGTGGCACATATGCCGAATCAGGCTCGCAGGCCAAAGGTGGCACACTTATCGAACTAGGCTCCCAAGCCGATATATTTTCATCAAATTTTACATCTCTTCTAATGATATTATTTTTGGATTTTGGATGAAGAATTCTATATCCTTTAACATCTTCAGAATATCCAAAAAAATACATTTTTCACTCTTAGGTTCAAAGGCATTGTGTTTCCCATCTGGAATATGGGCCCAAGCATCACTTCCAAAAACACGAAAGTGACATACATCTGGGTTGATTGAGCTCCAAGCTTCTTCTGGAGTTATATTCTTTAAAACCTTAGTAGGAGTGCAATTTACTATGTAATTTGCACATTTAATGGCTTCTGCCCAAAAATTGAGACCAAGTCCTTTAGATTGAAGCATACAATTAGCCATTTCTTTTAAGGTGTGATTCTTTCTTTTAGCTACACCATTTTTTGTGGAGTATATGGAACAATGTATTGCAATTGAATGCCATGCTCAGTGTGGAAGTTGATAAATTTTTTGTTAACATATTCTCCACCATTTTTTAATCTTAACTTAAGAATTTGATGTCCAGATTGTTTCTCAACAAAGGCCTTAAAGGTCAAGAACATGTTAAAAAACTCACTCTTGAGTTTTAAGAAATATACCCAAGTGCGTCTGGAAAAATCATCAATGAAAGTTAAGAAGTACTTGCAACTAGAGAAAGAAACAACAGGAAGTGGACCACAAAAATCACTATGCACAAGATGCAAAGGGGTTGAAGTGTGCCAAAAGGCACGTTTGTCAAAACTATCCCAATGATGTTTTCTGAGTACACATCCGGAGCAAACACCCTCTTGGAAAGATACCATAGGAAGGCTCATCACCATATTTTCCTTACATAGAGTTTTAAGAGAGCGATAGTTTAAGTGACCGAATCACTCATGCCAAAGTTTGCTCACATAATCATTATGAGCAACATAAATAGAGGGAAGTGATGATGACCCAAAGTTGTCAAACTTATACAACCTTGTGGAATCATCAGCAATGCCAGTAGCTAAAATATGTTTAGGATATTTGAGGTCCTTGATTACAACATCATGAGGTGAGAATTCTACTATTTTCCCTTCACCGGAATGAGTTATCTCATAAACATATAGAAGGTTGCATGACAAGGTAGGAACACATAGTACATCATTAAACTGACCATTATCTAGATGAATGGTTCTAGATCCTACAACTGTAAGAGATCTATTGTCACCAACATAAATATGTTTGGTGTTACAATCATTTAAAGAAGAAAACATGGATTTATTTTAGCCATGTGGTAAGAAGCTCCAGAATCAATGAGCCATTCATGAGAAGGAGAAGAGGAAGATACATTTAATGCATAACCAGATCTTGATGCTTGACAACCACAAGCAGAAATTGTCATGCCTGAAGATGAAGGTGAAGAGTGCTCCAAATTGATGTTGTGCTTCTTCATTGCTGCTTCTAAGGCTTCCATCTTCTTAAAACATTTGTATATGACCATCCCGATTGCAAAATTTGCAATTTTTATCTGTCTTCTTCCCTTTGTTTTGATTTGCCTTATTATTTTGGTGATTTGATTTTTCAGTTTGTGGCTGAAATTTCTTAGGGCCCTTGTTTGGTTTGGGACCATATTTTTAGGATACTGCTTCTTGGGATTCTTTTGATATGGCTCTTTTTGGGTTGTTAAGGCTTTCCTAGAAGTGTTTCCAGTAGTGATAAGACCAAGGTGTAAAATGTTTTCTTGTTTTCTTATCAAAGAATCACAAAAGGCATCAAAAGAGGGATTATTGTAGGTGGTTCCTGAAGAAATGATGGCTTCTCTGGTGGAGTGGAAGACAAAAACAAAAACAGAGTATGCAGGTCCAAGCTTAGCAAGAATGCAATAGATGAGGCTACCATCATCCTTTTTGATCTTACAACCTTCTAAAAGAATTTTGAGGGTCTTAAATTTGGACAAAAAATATTCAGTTGAGGAAAAATTACTGGGGTCCAAAGTAAGCAACTCATTTTCAAGCAGGTGGGCCCTGATTTTATTTTGAATGCCGAAAACAATTTTTAGCTTTTCCAGGGCTTCATCAGGGGTGTCAATGTCAAGGATATGAAATCGAAGATCTTGAGCAATGGACATTCCTATCAACCCTCATGCTTGATCTTGTTTATTTTCCCATTTAGTAGCTTTATCATCATTGAAAGGTTTAATTTCTTGTCTTGTGGCTATTCTATAAAGCCCTTTACTTCTAAGTATATCTACCATGTGAGGTAGCCATTGGAAATAATTGGTGCTGTTAAAAAAAAATCGAAGCTGAGAAAAGCTGAAACTAACTGCTCCAAGGGAAATATCTTGAAACATTATGTCGTTTCAAAAAAAATGGCTCGAAAAATGGCTTCTGGATGAAGAAGTTATGCCTTTTGAAAAATTTGCGTTGTAGATGCCGAATAGTTACGAGAACGGGACGAAGTGCAGTTTTAAAAAAAAAAAAATCCGCCCCTTTGAAATTTTTTTTTTTACAAAAGAAGCTTGAGAAGGAGACTTGAACCCAAGACATCTATTCTCATAAACTAACCCCTCACCAAGTGAGATAGTAAAAGGATCACATTATTTTATGAAAGGAAGGAGGGGTTTTTTTCCTTTTCGGTGTACGTGCCTTTTCCTGCACAAAAAAACAAAAAAGCGAGCAAAAAAATAACAAAAAATGAAAATCCTTATGGAATAATGTTAGATTTTTGGTTAGACTTACCGGAAACTATCACTTTTTTCACTATTTCTAATTTCTCGAGATCGCACAGAGATGCGAGGAAAGAGCATACGTAGCAAAAAAAATCCATTTTTCTTGTTTCTGATTTGCTAAGATTGCACAGAGCGCACATCAAAGAGAATACACAGAGAATAGGGTATAGATCCACCAAATAAATAAAACCTTAATACAAAAAATAAACAGAAAAAAACCAAAATAAGCAGAACTATTAACAAATATAACTGCAAAATAGATGCTTTATACCTCCAGATCTAAACTGACATAACTTGGGCAGCCGGAAACCTTTTCGCATGAAACGAAGGGCGTTCCTTATTGTAATAGATGCTCCGGACAAAAATGGGCAGTTCGCCAAGCCCAAAAATGTTCATAAATAGTAGATCTACAAAACGACCTTCGCATTTAGTCAAACAGGCTTCAGATTTTGATCAACAACGGACGCGACCCTCAAAATAGCTCTGATACCATGTAGGAATTTACAGGGTAAGTTCTGTAGATCAAGAAAAAAAGGTCACCGCTCACAAATAGATCACAAATTAGTACACTAGTATAATTATGTGGTTAAAACCCTCGAAGACATATGTTTCTCTCATAAATGGTTACCGAAAAAATGACCCTCCATGCTCTTTAAATAGAGATCATGGACCAATCGGGTGCTAATCCATGGATCAAGTGTCGTTAATACTGAGGTGAGAGATAACCGTTAGATCAATACAAATAATGACTGTTAGATTATAAGTTACAAATGTACATGGTAAAGAAACACACTTTACCTAACTCTACACTAGACGAAGTTATTCTTAAATATTTACTATGTGTCGGAATATCATAATAGAAGAATTTCAATTGTTCGAACCTTTGACAGGATGTTGGGAAGTACATCATATCCTGCACTACTTGCACTATTTCCAAACCGACCATCGAGAAGCAAGGCCTCTACACTCTGCTACCTACCCCTAGTCGACCTTGGGAATCTATCTCCATGTATTACATTTTGGGACATCCTTCTACTAAGCATGGAAATTACTGTGTTTGCGCGGTCGTCGACAGATTCTCGAAGATAGCCATTATGTTTCCCTGCAAGAAGAATCTCACAGCAGAAGCCACTGCTAAACTCTTCTTTGAACAAGCATGGGTGCACTTTGGGATCGCACAATATATCATCTCAGATCAGGACAACAGGTTCCTCAACACATTTTGGTCCAGCCTCTAGTCAATGTGGGACACCAATCTCACCAAGTCCACAACTTTCCATCCCCAAACTGATGGGCAGAGAGAGGTCATCAACAAGATGATTGTACAAATTCCGCACATGTAAAATTCAAAGCATCCACTCACATGGGATGAGAGCCCTCCCTATATAAAACATAATTATAACCGAGCTCTCCACATCTCAACTAAACACCTGAGGTTCTAGCCACTATGTCCCATTAAAGTAGCCATCCCATTTGCAGGTACTGAAAAATTTTTGGCTCATGTCTAGTCCAAAGATAACAAAGAAAAAAGATTCATTGAGCACATTTAGCACATCCACCAATACTTTCATGACATATTGGATAGAGCCAATGCTAATTAAAAGCAACGACAGGATCAACATCGGGTGCCACACAACCTCCAGGTGGGCAACAACGTATGGCTACATTTGAAGAAGGAGCAACTCACTGGACCCCACCATAACCTTCACTCGCTCCGATATGGGTCGTACAACATCACCAAAGCTGTAGGTAACAATTCCTTCAAACTCACTATTCCAACATTCCTTGGTCTGCACCAAATATTCAATGTGGGTCACCTTCGGCCCTACTTCCCAACACTATTAGACACCTCCAACATTGCAAAAAAACTCACACCAATAGACTTAAACCTAGACTGCATGGAACATACCACCATAGATTGTATCATGAACATGAAAATCAAGAACAATAGCCAAAAATAGCCATCTCTATCAGGTTGTCAAGGCTAACTAATTCCTACACAAAGACAAGTGCTTCACCAGGGAACACATTTAGCAAAAGTTTCCTCATCTCATGGAGGAAATAAACAAAATCGGGACCATTGCTTCTGAAGGGGGGAGAAAATATTTAGGTGGATATTGGTGTCCACCCACCAATTCCACTTGGGGGCCCACCATTGTTTCTTTCAGTTTTTTGGTTTCCTTAATTATAGCATAGTTTACTATTTTTAGCAGTTTTTCGGGTCTTGAATTTCTGGAGCCGTTTTGAGGCCCTATACTATTTTTTGGGAAAACCGAGATCAACATGGACTGTCAATCAATGCTTCTCAGAAAAAAAATTTAGTACTCGAATATATATTTCTAACAAGGTATGGTGCGCATTAAGCGAATATCGTATGCCAAAGCTATGTCCCTTGGAAGTTAATGTACCAATTTACCCAAACGGGGCCCATAGTTTTGGTGCTTCATCTCATAGGGTTATGTTTTTGGACGTTTAGGGTTTTTCCATTATTTCTCAATAATTAGTAGGCTCTTGAACCTCATTGTAACACATTTTAGAGGCATGTAGCCACCACATCTCTTCTCATAGATAAGCTACCAATGACCTAGCAAGTTTATTTCCATTCTGTCTGTAAACAAATTTTATTTATTTGATATTAATGAAATGAAGTGTTATTTCCACTACAATTTTGTATTTATAGTTATATGTTTATTTGTTTGCATTCCTTCAAAAATCTAGATCATTATACTTCTATTGTTTTTTTTGCAAGGGGATATACTGTGATCTTCTTAGTGTAGCTTCCATGAAAGATAAAAATATCGCCAGATCTACCACTTATGAAAGCATCAGCTAAAAATCGCCTTCCTAGAATCAATGGGTGTCCTAAGTTATTCTTGGGAGTTAAAATCATAAAATCAAAAAGATATTCCCAAGAATGTAAGGAGATAGATACATCCTCTAACACACCATTTGGTTTGATAACAGATCTACTTGTTAACAATAATAATCTTGGTGTGTATTTAACATTGCAAAGTTTTAATTGATCCATAGTTTGTTTACTCATGATATTGATATATTATCCCAAATCGACCAATGTGTTTGGAATATTGATACCATTAATGTGTTTTTTTACAATGGGGTTTCCTAAATCTAGATATTTCTGAATTGTTGGTTTCCCAATCATAATATCTTAATTTTTCCCAACAAACTCGATTTTTTTATTTTTTTATTTTTCCTTCCTGCTTTTTTAATGCTTGAATCCCTGATTGTTCTTGCAAATATTGGAATTTCCTTTATATCTTGGAATAGATGAATTTTGATGAAATTATTCTTGAATTCATCTAACATGTCATATTCAGGAAACACAATTAGTATCTCTATTCCTTTCACATTTTTAGTGTTTCAGGAAAACATGGATTTTGAACATAAAGGTAATGTTTTTCTACAATGGGAGTTGAATTTATTGGAGTACCATTAGAATTTTCGAGGGTAATTTATTTATGAGAAATTTCTTCTTGATTAAGAGATTTTTATTTCTCAAGAGGTTCATCTTCTTCTTGAAAAACAATAAATGGTAATTTCCTTTCCAAAACTATAGCAGATCTAACTTTGAGATTATTTATAACTAATGGATCTATCATGCAAGCTTGTAAAATTTATATTCTATATTGTAGAGAGGTTGTGAATTTTCATTATTTGGGTTCAAAAGTCGCTTAGAGGGTAGTTGATTGATTTTTTTGGGATGTGATGTGGATGCTAATGGGCATGGTTGACTAGAAGACCGAGTTTGTATTTGACATTGTGGAAAAGAAATTGATTGAGGAGTACAATATGGAGGTTGTCATGGAATAACTGGTTGTTGAAACTGATCAAACTAAGAATTCCTAGGAGGGTCCTACCAACCTTGCGTCCATAATGGATTTTGAGGTGGCCAATTTTTCCAAGGAATTGGGGTATTCCAGTTTTTTTGAGGTTGTGTATATGGTTGGTATTGAGGGATAAGACCTTGAATTATATTTAGTTGTTGTGGTTTCCATGTTATTTTACCGATAAAACAATGTGACTCAACTTTGTTTGTTTCATCATCACCTTACAAGACTGTTTTAAGTCTAAGGATTGAAGGGCATGTCTTTGTGTCATGATTTTCTGCTCAAATAACACATATTTCCACATTATTAAGAGGGTACTCTCTTAGAGCATTTGTATTTTTTCATTTAGGATAAAATATATATAATGCAACATTTTCAACTTTTTGGTTGTTTTAATTTTTAATGGTATCAACTTTTCCTCTAAGAGTCCCTAAAATATATGTTTTAAAATTGTTGAGAAAATTTCCGATTTATGATCTACTTATTCTTTGAGTTGCAGATTTATTAATCCTAGACATAACATGATCTCTTAGATTTTTCCATGTTCTAGCCACACCTCTTGAAATGTGTACAAAGTTGAGAAATGTCTCTAAACGATAACTGCGAAACATCTCATTTATCCATTAAATTGAGAAGATCTACCCACTCATATATAATGGCTTTCGCCAAAAGATATTTTAAAGTTTCATCATCTATAGCATGCATCTTATCCCTTTTAGCATTGTAAGCAAATACTTCAACCAAATCCTCAAGATTTTCATCCTCTTTTTGCATAATTTTAAAGACTTTGATACGAGGCATACAATAATGTTTGTAATTTTCTACGAACACATATTTTATTCCCTCCAAAACCATTTAAGTTCTATGTCTTTAAGAGTGGCTGGAAACAATTTCAATTTTTGAGAATCAAGTAAGTATTCATGAGACCTACACAATAATTGAAACTCAAAAGGAAACGTTTCAGGATCCTCATTCCTTAATCAATGGAAACTAGGGAGGATGGAGGGTGAGATATTATTCATTGTGACCATGGTATCTTTGTTGGGTTTGTGTTATATTATTTCCATGACTAGTCACATGCGGGAGGGTAACAGGGGGGGTGATAGCCCCCGCTGTACATTGCGCTAGGCGCAATGTATGGGGGGGTCACAGGGGGGGTGGTAGCCCCCCCTGTCAGGGTCCGGCATAGTGCCCCAGAAAAATTTTTTGGTCATTATTTTCCAGTGGGCAGATTCGCCCATGGTTTTGTGCATGGGTTTGCACATGGTTTTGGGGTATGATGGTTTTTGGCCCCTCGTATTTTGTAGATCCAGTCAAGGGAACTACAATTATGTTCTAATCCAGGGTTAATGTATTGGGGTTTTTGTACGCTTCGACATGTATATATATGTGTTGTAACACTAAAAGGAATATAATGAAAAATCAAGCTGGTCGTCCCGATTTGGGATCCAGGGGAAAATATTTGTGTTTATCTGTTTTATTTTTTATGCTCTTGCTATTGTTTATTTTCTATTTTAAAGATTCATTCATAGATAATTTTTGTACAGGGTTAAAACCTACAATGTTCATCTAATATGGGGAATACAAAATGTTCTAGTTCTCCTCTACCACCTCTTAAACCTCTTCCTCCAATTCCTCCTCTATTTTCTCCTCTAACTCTTCCTCGTCCAATCCTATGGTCACAATTAACACTGTGTACGTCTCCTTCCCCTTCTACTACCATTTTATATTCCTCAAAGCTGATATAAGGTTCTATAATTGTGTTTTCTAGCTCCTCCTCTAGTTTTTCTATCAATGAAATGTTAAAATAAGTTTCTGCTTCCTCCACTAGGGATTTATAGTTCTTGTCCTAGAAGTTGTTCTCAAGTTGAAGATAGAAATATTATTCCTTCTATTGGGGATGAAATTTCTTCTACTATAATGTCACTACAAGAACTTAGTGAATCCCTAGGCTAGATCTTAGATCTAAGTACCTCAAGAAGTCTATGCCTACCTATGAATGATGGAATACACATTTTAGTGGATGGTGTGGCACTACATGGTATTGGTGGGCTGAGTGGTGATTTTGGAGTTGAAATCCTACCTCTACTTAGAAATCTACCCAAAGAATATCTTTCCCTATTAATAAATTTCTCTTTATCATTTTTTCTAATTAAAAGCCTCCTAAATAATAGATCCTATATTAATTTCGCCGATAAAAATGCCAAAATGTTTGGTAATTTAAATGATGTTAAATTACTTCATAAATTATCGACCAGGACTTGTAAACTGATGAAGTGTAATTGCATTGTTTATGATATAATTTCTTATTATGTGAATAATTTTCAAATTGGATTAGGATGTTTCATGCACATGTTTTTATTTAAGAATTATTCAAAGCTAAAAGTCTATCACTCTTGCAAAAAGAAATCACACTTGCAAAAATGAAATCTTCACACAGAGAGATTTTAGAGAGAAAAATTGAATGAAATCAAATATAAATATACTTAACACTTCATAAGAAACGAAATAAATCTTAAAAACGCAGAAGCAAAAATAAAGATATTCTCCACACCAGCAAATAAAAATTACATCTTACTGACAAAAATGGAATTAAATTTTAAGTTTGAAATTAAAATGCCACACTCGAAAAAACAAATTCCACTGATAAAGCCTTGAACGCATTCTATTTCTAATTACAATTTGAAATAAAATAATTCTACTCTAAAATTTACATGTGCACAATGGATCCTTTTTTACTTCTTTTCTTCATCTGTCACACAACGAAATGATTAAATCTACGGAAGATGTCTACAAAAAATTATATTCTCATTGTTATAGGAATTCAATGTAAATTAAAACTGAAATATTAACCATGATAATCAAATGCTACCACTACAAGGAAAAGACCCTATAGCGGAGGTTATAAAGTAGGTTTTCAATGTTATAAAATTGTCCAAAATTTAAAAAAAAAGTATTGCTAGAATATCTGTTTTTGGTACCAAAGGTTATCACAGAGCTGTTAATGGAACTTCAACACAACTAAAAAAAATTGGGCGATCGAAGGGTTTTACAAATATTTTTCTTATATGTGCACGCTTCATATGTGAATGCACTAGTGTGTTCTAAATGGTATGCACCAGTGCTGTAAACATACCAAGCACCAGGATGGAAAAAAATATTCTGAAGCCCTGGGGCATTTACATATACAATGTCCTAGTGCATGTCACCAACAAATACGCACCGGGACGATAGAACTTGCATGCATTGGCATTATTTGGATTATAATTGTAGAGAACAAATATTTAATGAAAATGGTATTGGTACATTACAAATACAAATGCACCGATGCATACACCTTCTATCCTACCAGTGTGTATGGGTTGTGTACACCCCCTGGGTTGTTAAGGTGTAAAAATAAACCAACACGTTAAAGGCAAACTATACTGGTGCATGCAATGCCTATTCGCCCGGGTCGTAGTTGTTGATAAAGCGCATCAGGCATTCTAATTGGTATTGGTATTTGGTGTGGTGATCATAGGTCATAGAAATGCACTCGTGCACAGTATCATACACACGTATTGGTGTTCATTTTCTATTTTTTAGAAACATTGACCCATGACAGCGAAATTATTGTGAATTTTTAAAATTCATTATTCACTGGAAGTTATCACATATCTTACAACAATATTCATATTAGTTAAATTTTTATTAGTGCATTTGAATATGAGGTTTCAATGAATTTTTTATATCATTAGATTTTGCATCTCTTCAGTATAATGTTTAATCATCCATATATTTAATCAGTGGTGTAACATGTAACAACGACAATGGTGAACATAATAGAATAAATTAAAAATTATATATATATATATATATATATATATAAGAGACTCTTTGTCGTACAAAATGGGACAATTATTGGTAACCCTTTGTCTTTAAATCGGGACACTATGTCCATTACACTAAACAAAATATCTGATTTCACAGAGAAAAATTTCAAAAAATTAAATTATTTTCTTTAATATTCAAACATATTGATCATCATTCTTCGCTGGAACGGTTGTCACTACTCGAGTTACTACAATGACTTGGGTCATTTGGAGGAATTTTTTTCTCATTTTTTTAAATTTTTTTCTTCTTCTTAAAGTTCCATCTACAAACATAAAAATAAAATGTAATGAGTGTATCTACATTGGTGATAATAATGAAAATTGCAATATTTAATAATATACATCATTGTAAAACGAAAATAAATGTATCATAGCAAGAATTGACTCGTGAACTATACACATTCTTTCAAAACCAAATTTCATGCCTTCTTTCAACAATTCTTTTGTTGGCACGGTTCCATACTTTGTGTCCTGCAAGTTTTATACCACATAACAAATCATAGGTTTAATATAAAAAAAAATGTGTTTTATTAATTATAGAAGGAGCTTTGTAAAACAAGATAGATACTTACAAATTCCACAATTAATTTCTGATATGCCAACATATACTGAAAAGCCATATTTAACCCAATGTCAATCATTTCTTCTGATGGCTATTCTTTGTATGTTAGCACTTGTTTGAAGACATTCAATGATGATTGCAGTAAAACAAATTAAACTATACAAAAATTAAATCTAGTTAAGTTGTTATAAGGAAGTAACAATTACTCACAAGCTTAGATATCAACTCTTTTCTTCCTTGTCGTCTTTTTCTATGTGCTGAATGGGTTCCATTTTCTTTTCTTTTCCACAAGAAAATAGTAGAAAATTGATATTAAATGCTAAATTATTTATTTATTTTACCTACTCGAAAAATTAAATCATTACATATAACATTTGAAGCACATTGTTTTTGGGATGGCTCCCCGTGTGATGTAATTATCTCCATTTATTTGATCATCTCCTTGCACACCTTTTTGAACATTCCTACTGTCATATTTCTAATATCAACTTGTTCATCCTCTTAGATTTTCATAATTCATGAAAAAGTAACATGAAAGTACATTATTTAGATTTTATATTGATATAAGAAAAATAAACACAACAAAAGTGATATTATTGAAGATGTCCCCGAATTTTCCACAGTTTTATAGAACATTTGTCGATTTTTCGAATCCCAACAAGGATCCATCTGTTGGTGCACTAATATTTCTATTAAAAAAACCCTAATGCCTACATTAATCATCAACCCAGGGTAAGTATTTTTATTTCACGAGTGTTCAACAGAGTATATGCAAGGGAAACTAGAGGTTATGAAATTGAAATCGTTGCTGAAGAAAAATATAAATCTTGAAGTTAAATCAGGGTTATAAAAAAATCATTAAATAACTTCACTTAATTTATTCAACCTAATTCTACTATGTTCTATGAAAGCAAATGGAAATACAAACTTAAAGGATTTCACATTGAATTTGAATCACAAATTAACATATATTTCAATCCATTAACATCTACACCAAAATATTAATCAGGTAGGGAATACTCATAGGGGCTCCACTCAATCAACCTCTATCCTATCACATGCATTTGTGGCATATTAAACAATACCCTAAATTTGACTACATATTGGAAAATACCCCTAAAAATCACATTATTTAACCCCTTACCAATATGAACCCAATATACCTTCACAATTTAGAAAACCCCTACTTCCACTAGATATTGTAGGTATCCATTTTTTCACTAAAATTTTTTATACCCCTTTATATTTTTTCGTTAACTTTGAGCTCCATTTTTTAATCCCCTCAATATAAAAACCCTTTACCCCCTATATATCCCCCAATATATTATGCCATTTTTTCCTCAATATAGATCCCCCAATGTGAACCCACGTGGTATGGTATCGCTCCCCCAGTGCATCCCCTATGAGAATACTGTAGTAACTAAACAAAAATTAACGCAGTGACGTTCTGCAATTGAAATTCTCAATGGCTGATCAACTAACAAACTCACTTTGAATGAACAACAATATGGTTATTCAAATAACTTGCGCGAAATAAAATTCATGAAACAAATGAAAACAATTAAGACTTCAATTCAGTAATATGAAAATCACTTGATGCTACTAAAATTCGAATCGATTATGAATTCTAAAAAACACAGAAATGATTAGTTATAAAACAGGGAAATAAGAGTATAAAACAAGACAATAGTAGAACTCCCAACGAATGGGCCGAGGATCTCCATAAGTGTCTGCGAGATGAGTTTTATAATATAATTATGGAAAAGAAAGTATCTCTTTTATTCAATTTAATAGTTAGAGTACAACATCGTAGAACACAAAAGATTGTGTTTAGATGGAATAAATAAAATAAAATTATAGGAAATGGATAATCAACTACCTTTTCTAATCCATATATTGATCTTTTGTATATTTACAGAGAAACATAACAGATAAAGGCGAATCCTCAGGATCAGGAGATCCTAAGGATTTCGCCATTGTCTAACAGTATGTTCCATCGAATGATCGAGCCCCTCCTTTATTGTCGTTGACATGTACAAACATAAGCGAGATCATTTTCCTTTTTCTGACCGATGTTGTTCAATTGTTGGACATCAGTTAATATGTTTGGATTTCCTGCACCTAAAAATAATGGAAGTTAGCCTTTTTCCTTCATAATTACATAATTTATTGGTAATTATTTTTACCCTTTATTTATTATGAATTATTCGATATTTACTCCCAAAATGAAGGAAAACATATGAAAGTTAATAGTAAATCAAGTAAATCATGAGAGTAAAATGTACCTTTTTTGTGACCCAACATACTCCCCATATTACCTTATTGCATGTCCTCATGTAATGAGATAATTGATATGTAATAGAGTCAAATAATAGGTAGGGTAGAATTCCTCTTTGTATAGTCAAAAACCATGTTTATGTTTAACTCTTGCAAAAGCCTCAGTTTCATGACCCTCTGGAAGCTCATAATTATGGTGATAGCCTTTAGGAGGGTACCATATGATAAGAAACCTATAGTGGCACCCTATACATGTAAGACCCATGCTTAAGATGATGTTTCTATATGTGAAAAAAATAACAACAACTGTTTTAAAGTTCCTATAATTAAAATGCTCTTAATTCTTAACAATGTTAGTGGACGCCTGCCATTTTTTCTTAGCTATTAACAAGGCATATTCTCTAATCTCTTGGAAGTGTTCTCTGCCAGCATATATAATATTCTTTTGGACTGGGCCCAACTTTGCTATAACCCCTTTTTGGGTCATAAATATTTTGTGTTGAGTGAAGATGTGCAGAGGTTTAGTTGAAGCCCCTCTCACCCAAAGATCTAGACCATGTTATCTTTTCTGAAAAACGTTATAAGCTTTAGCACACTTGATTTCATTATCAACAAAAGAGATGCATGCTTGAAAATGAATGTCTCCTATGAAGGCACTTGGATTAATGTCTCTTTCATCTTCCAGAAAGAAGTTATATAGATATTTCACACAAAAGGCACTGGAATTTCTCATTTTTCTCCCCACAACACTAAATTTTTTTTGAAGTAGTCTTAAACTCGGTGGGTTTCCCTAATCTAATGGCCTTTACTTTAAACAACATATATATTTCTAATAATAATAGAGAATAATTAGTAGCAGGTGATCTATAAGGCAAGACATCTGAGTCAATTGTGAAAATAGTGTTAGTTTGCTTTATGGCTTCTTCAAGCTGAGCTTGTGCCTTCTTTACCTTTTCTAGTTCACTTACAAAGCTGGAAAAATTATTATCTTAAATTAATGTGAGTTTCTTATGATTTTTTAGTAGCTCCTGGTGTACCTATAGTGGTACCACTTCCTTCTTCAATTTAGCCAATTCTTGTTGGTTTTGTGTCAAGGTGTCTTCAAGTCTTGAAATAACAACCTCTTTTACCATAGGAGTATAAAAGAGTGTTTCATTAGTCTAATTTTCCTCTCTCTTTGTCTCCAATTATGTTTGGGTTTCAGCAATGTGTGTCTCTACTTTTGTCTGAGTTTCAACAATGCCTATTTCTTTCTTAGGCTTCCAGGCCTTGTCTGCCTCGTTTAACCATTCTCTTAATTGCTTGATTATTCTTTTCAATTTTTTGTATTTCTTTCAAAATTTCCTCAATTTATCCCTCGCTGAATTACTTTTCCTTGTAGGTTTTCCAGTAGAAGAGGGTATTGTATTTTCTTTAGGAATAGAGGGATTTGTACCAATTTCTAAACTAGTATCTGGTAAAACAGTATGTTCTTCAGGCACTAAAGGAGTTGTACCTATATCAGTGTTTCGAACCAATGGGTCAACATTTTGTTCAGGAAGCATGGGAATTGTACCTATATCACTATTTTGGTCAAATAAAATAGTGTTTTCTTTAGTAACCATGGGAATTGTGCCTATCTCAATACTCTGTTCTAATGGGACGATGTCACCTGACTGGTTTTTAGACTCATGGGTTATTTCTGCAAAGTTTATTCACCGGCATAGGGTGATGAAGCCCCTGAATTCTGCATTTCCTCCTCATATGGTAAAATCTTAGTACGACCAGAATTGTCATCAGAATCATCTTGTTCTAGAGGATCGCTTGGTCCCTCATAATTACCGGAGGGGCTTATTTTTAATTAAATGCACTCATAATTTCTAGCACTCTATTCATTTCCTCCTCATACTCCTGTAGAATTCCCTCTTTTGTGTTTGGAGGAGGTGAATGAGATGGTCATGCCTTATTGGACAAGGCTAAAGTATTTTTTCATGAGATTAATCACTCAGGGCATCTTCGTTTCATCGACCTAGAGGTCGAGGTATCGTTCCTCTTTCCTCTGATTTTCCTTGGAATTACTATTTCCCTTCTTGGTTGGTTAATTTATCTATTATCTAGATTTTATTATGACGAGGTTACGACAGGGTTTATAAGGTTGTTCCAAGTTAACGGATAATCATTTAATCCATGGGTGACAATCAATTTTATCAGACCATGGTGGCTGATGACTGTGTGTGGATTTTTATCTCTCTTAACCCGACTAGATATATCATGCAACAAAGAATTCAAGAAAAAATGGTAAATTAACTGAAACTTTTTTGTTAAGTATGGCCACAAGTTTGAGTTGTCGGGGTTTTACCACATCTTGGAGACCGTCATATGTAATATAATTTTGCACTATAATTTTTAGTTCCTACCATGGTTCCTTCAAAGTCACAGGGTGAATCCCCTTCCCTTTGCGTACCAAATTCTCGTCTGGATCTTGGAATATTGCAACTACTTCATGTACCAGAACATGCTTGTTAGTCCACTTTGTTCCTTCTTCCAGAAGTCCAGACACCTCGACTGTTACAATTTCTGATATGGGTATATCTCTGCATTACACAGATGTGTGTCCATTCTGCAAGTTCTATAGAATTCTAATGCTACCTTAGTGTGGTATCCCTACAATTTTTCCAAATATAAGAGCCAACTAGCATTCTGTAGTATAGCACAGACCTCTTCTGAAATATTGAGTATTGTGGGCTTATTGCAGAGAAATATTCCATCCATGATTGTTGTGTCTCAAAGGCTGAATTCTACTTCTACATGCACTACTCACAACTACATAAGTTTAGAATGACACAAATGTTGCATGAAAATTCTTTGAAAGTGTTAAAAAGGTGTAAATGTAATTATATTCGTTTTTCAAATTGGAAGGTTTCGGGAGATTTTTCTTATTAGCTCGCATGCTTATTCATCATGTATACTTATGTACACATTTTCCCCCTCTAATGATCGAAGCGAATCCATGCCCTTGGAGCACATAAAAAGAGAGAGATGTCGACGTCCATTTACCGCATTTAGAATAATAATCAAGCAACGTACAATGCAGCAGAAATCGATCAAATCATCTCAAATCATGAGGATGGTGGGGAAATGATTAAAAAATGAAAAACATATAATTAATTATTATGAGAAGGATTTTTCTTTGATGAGGAATTGTGACAGAATCAGATATATAAAGGATGGTAACAACTACTGCAATTGAGTTATCAGAGATAATTAAGTTAATTCATATACAGTTTTACCACGCATACTAGTTTTTTATAAGGATAACACCATTTTCATGATAAATTATCCTTTCGGATTGGGCTAGTAAGAATGAGTGAATATAAAATGATTGGTTGTTAAACATGAAACTTCAATGCCACAAGTAGAGCCACTACTTACAGCAAGCGTCCATAGCCTTGACAGGTTGTTTTTAAACCCGAAAATGAGCCAGAATACTCTATGTAGTGCTTAGATAATTCATTTTATTTTATAGAAATACCACTCTGTTGGCTTGGTAACTAGATAGTCACAGTGTCATTCACTATTATTTAACATAGTAATCATGGCAGCACGTGATGAGACCTCCAGTCCTTCAGGGAGTTTTTTTTTTTTAGCTAGAAGGTCATTGCCCTAGTGTGGTGGCCATTGTGGGAATGTTACTTGTTATCTCCTTATGATCATGGTAGGTCGGCTCATGCTGAGAGCCCCTATTATCTCTCAAAAATTTTCATATTATTTTCGTATATTTTTTAATCATACATAGAGGGAGGACCATTATCTCCTTAAGAGTTAGGGATGGTGTGAGGAGTGAAAAGAAATGCCAATAAAAGTTATACACTTATTCTTATGTGACCCTACCCTAGAAGATCAACCGTTGATCATATAAAAAGATAAACCAACATGGTATTAAGATAATGAATTTTTTTATAATCTCTCTAAAGAAAATATATCCAACAACCCTTACATAGTTTAGATCATATCAATGTCTGGAAATAATGATACCCATAAAAGGTAAAAAAAATCATAATTGTTATTAATATCAGAAATTTTCTCCTTCTTATATGTTGATTCCCCATTCACATGATACTTTTCGTGAGAAAGAGCATAAAAAAGCTTAGATGGTCATGAAATTAGCAAAAAAAAAATCATTTAGACAACTATTTATTACAAAAATCATGGTTGTTCAGTCGATTGAACAACAACTACTCAATAGTTTGAATAGTAAAAAACACACAAAATAAAATGCGTTGTTCATTTGACTGAACAATGATTGTTCAATCGATTGAACAACAATTGTTCATTGTTCAGTCGATTGAATAACAACTGTTCACTAATTTGAACAACAAAAACACAAAAAATAAAATGCGCTATTCATTTGAATGAACAATGATTGTTCAGTCGATTGAACAACAACTGTTCAATCGTTTGAATAGAAAAAACACATGAAATAAAATGCGTTGTTCATTTGAATGAAAAAAGGTAGTTTAGTTGATTGAACAATAGTTTTTAAATCATTTGAAAAAAAAACACACAAAATAAAATGCACTGTTCATTTGTCCAAATAATGGTTGTTAAGTTGATTAAACAACAATTGTTTAATCGTTTGAACAACAAAAAGTACGAAATAAAATGCATTGTTCATTTGACCGAATATTGGTTGTTCAGTCGATTGAACAAAAATTGTTCAATCATTTGAACAGAAAAAACACACGAAATAAAATGAAATGTTCATTTGACTGAATAGTAGTTGTTCAATCGTTTGAACAACAAAAACATATGAAAATAAAATATGTTGTTCATTTGTTTGAACAACGACTATTCAGTCGATTGAACAATAGCTATTCAATCATTGGAACAAAAAAAACACACAAAATAAAATGCATTGTTCATTTGTCCAAACAACGGCTATTAAATTGATTGAACAAAAATTGTTCAATCATTTGAACAACAAAAACACAAAAAGTCAAATTCGTTGTTCATTTAACCAAACAACGGTTGTTAAGTGGATTGAGCCATAGTTGTTCAATCGTTTGAATAGAAAAAAAAAGCAAAATAAAATCCGCAGTTCATTTAACTGAACAACAGTTGTTCAGTCGATTGAACATGAGTTATTCAATTGTTTGAACAACAAAAGCACGTAAAATAAAATACGATGTTCGTTTAACCGAACAACAACTGTTCAGTCAATTAAACAACATCTGTTCAATTGTTTGAACAACAAAAACATGTAAAATAAAATCCGTTGATCATTTAACCGAAAAACAGATGTTAATTCGATTGAAAAGTTGTTGTTCAATCGTTTGAACAACAAAAACATGAAAAATAAAATATGTTGTTCATTTAACCAAACAACAGTTGTTCATTGGATTGAACAACAATTTTTCAATCATTTGAACTGTAAAAACACGCAAAATAAAATCCATTTTTAATTTAATGAAATATTGGTTGTTCAGTTGATTGAACAACAACTGTTCAATCGTTTGAACATCAAAAAAACGCAAAATAAAATCTGTTGTTCATTTAACCGAACATCGGTTGTTCAGTCGATCCAACAAAAACTGTTCAATCGTTTGAAGAACAAGAAAACACAAAATAAAATCTGTTGTTCATTTAACTGAACAACGACTGTTCAGTAGATTGAAGAATAATTCAATTTTTTGAACAAAAAAAATACAAAAAAAAAATTGACTGTTTAAAAAAACTCGTCAAAGCGTAAATGACGATAAAATGCATGAAAATATATACATTATTTACAAAACTGAAAAGGATGGATTTTTATGAAGGTAAAGCTGTTAGATCATTACTCCCTGTAGCTAAGATTTGCATGGCAGGGTCATCACATACTTGTTGGTAGAAAGACTTGTTTGTGAGTGGTTTATGATAAAGATGCACCCGACGTCCGTTTACTCGAAAATAATAACCATACCCATCTATTGTGGTCAAAGTGAGAGTTCCATTGTTATGTACTTATTGAATATTGTCTGGGTTGAGCCATCGTGTCTGTAGTTTACTTGGGAAGTCTTAAAATCTGGAGTCATAGAGGAGTTCCTAGTCTCCTTCCTGGAATGTCTTTTTATTGATCAAGTTGTCATGCGATTTAGCCCATTACTGCAGCACTATTGCAATACGTTGTAGAGAAAGTAATTGAGATTCATCTAGCTCATTTATCTATTAAAGTCTCTTAATTTGGGCCTTCGTTATGTCCAGTCCCACTTCTTGCACTGTTCTGACAGCCTTTATTTTGAATTCAATGGGAAAAATGGGTTCCTTTCCAGATACAAGTTGGTACGAAGAATATCTGGTAGTATTTTTCCAACTTATGCAGTAATGCCATAACACCTCTGGTAGTCTTGTAGCCTAGTCTTGCCAATGTGTTGAGACTTTTTTGGTCATAATTACTTCAATGACTTTATTGGTACTTTCGACCTACTTTTTCACCTATGGGTGATAGGGAGAAGTGATTGTATGTCAAGTGTGATGGTTCCGTAGAGTGGTTGTAATCTTATTTCTCATGAATTGCGCCCCTCCATTTGTTATCACTTCTCTGGGAAAGCCATATCGCACAAATATTTCAAAAAAAAATTAATTACCATTTCTTCTATGGCTGTCGACAATGCTACTGTTTCGACCCATTTTATTACATAATCTGTGGAAACCAATATGTAAGATTTCTAGTTTGAGGGTGGATTGAATGGACTAAAAAAATCCAGTGCCCACCTTTCAAAAGGTTCTATCACCCATTGTGGTTGTAGGAGCATTTCATCAGATTAACCAAGGTGGCGCATTCTTTTGCAACTATCGCAGATCTGCACATATTTCTTAGTATCCTTGAAAATAGTGGGCCAATAATAGCCCATTTTTAATACCTTGTGCCTAGTTTTATGGTCTGTGAAGTGTCCACCACAAGTTTCATCGTGGGAGACCCTTAGGATGTCATAAAATTTCATCTTCAGGATACATTTGTTTATGTGCATATCGGTTCCTATATGGAAGAGATACCCACTAGTCCAGGAAAAGTGGGTGCTCCATTGGATGATCAACTTCCTTTATTTTGCTGTCAAATGTCTGGGTAGTTTTCCCATTGCGAGATAATTTTCCATGCCCGCATACCACGATCATTCACTGCTACACCAAATAAGTTTTCATTAGGAAACTGGTCCTCCACTGCTAGCAGATCATTTACATTTGGGACACAAAATAGAAAATCTACTGCCAGGTTCTCCTTTCCTTGACGATGTTTAATAGCGATATCGAACTCCTGCAAAAGTATCAACCAAAGAGTCACTCTCCCATTTGTAATTGGTTTGTTAGATAAGTACCTAATGGAAGAATGATAAGTATACATAAATATTTTATATCCAATTATATAGTGTCTAAATTTATTTATGGCATATATGACTGCTAATAATTCCTTTTATGTGACTATATAATTTAGATCAGGAGAGGTGAGATTTTTTCTAATATAATAAATAGCGTAGGATTTTTATCTTCTTCTTTACCAAGAACAACTCCTATCACCATGTCTAATGCGTTTGATGAAATATGAAATAGTATTTCCCAATTGGGACTGCACAATACTGGTACAATCAAGACTAACCTCTTTAAATCCATAAAATCAGTGTCACATTTGTTAGACCATTTGAATTCAACATTTCTAGTTAAATAATATAGAGGTGCAAGAATTTGTGAAATATTCTTTATGAACCTATGATAATATCCTATATACCCATGGAAACTACGTACCTTCCTCTAATTATAGGGTGTGGATAGTAATATAATAAGCTCTATCTATGTCAGATCTACATGTATTCCAGCTGCAGAGATATTGTGTCCTAGGATCACGCCTTCTGTTATCATCATGTGATATTTTTCATTGCTCAAACATAACATGGTGGTGATACATCGTTCCAAATTTCTTTCCAATATTTGCAATTCTTGTTCAAAATCATCCCCAGATGGGGTGAAGTCATCCATATAAACTTCAAGACCTTCATTTATCATATCTACGAAAATTTTGAGTATAGCCCTTTGGAATGTGGCTGGGGCATTACATAAGCTGAAGGGTAATACTCTGTAAGAAAATGCACCCCATGGGCAGGCAAACCTTGGTTTTGTCCTGGTATTTAAGGGAAATTTGAAACTGATTATATCCACTAAAACCATCATGGAATGAGAAAAATTGTTTCCCTACCAATGTATCAAGGACCTGATCAATGAACAAAAGAGGGTAGTGGTCCTTCTGCATGGCTTTGTTCAATTCCCTATAATCCACATAGATTTACCACTTTCCATATTTCTTAGGGACAGCCACCAGTGGAGAGACACATTTTCTATCCGAAATGGGATAAATGAAGTTCACATCTAAAAATTTATGTAATTCCTCCTTCACAATATCTTTAAGGTGTGGTTCAATCTCTGCTGAGGTTTCTAGAGGGGACGAATATCTCTTTTGGTGTAAATATGATGGGTACACAGTTGGGGATCTATGCTCTTCATCCCCGAATAGTTTGAAGCAAAGGATCGTTTATATTTTTGTAAAAATTTAATGAGCTTTTGCCATTGTTCCTCGTTTAGATTGTGATTGATGTTCAAATTTTTTCTTGGTTCGATTTTGATATGTTTTCTCTTGTGAATGGAAGTTGTGGGTATGTGCTGGTCATCGTTATCCTTCAAGGGGTCTTCATGTGCCTCATTACCAAGGATTGATTTTAGCATTTGGAGTATTTCATTTTCTGTGGCGGTTGGTTGATTAATAAAAATATTTATTATCTCATCTTCGATCTGATTTTTGAATTCAAGTGCTTTGACTATTGTAAGTGGTGAATGAATGTTTTCTTCCCGATATGATGACGGGCATTTTTCAATTTCTTCAATGGGAACACATGGTTTGGCTGGTGGATATAGAACAAGATTTTTGGCGACCTCCCCTTTAGCAGTGGTCATGATGCCTATCCGACAACCTATGTAAGCATTGAGTGTGGCTAACCAAGGTTGACCCAAAATTAATGGATGTCCCTCTAGTCGTCTTTTTGGATTTATGACTAGAAAATCTACTAAGTACTCCCACCCATCAACAAAAACCATGATATCCTGCAAGGTTCCTTCTGGTTGGACAATTGATCGATCAGTGAGTTCCAGCAAGGTGGAGGTTGGTTCTAAAGTGGTAATGCCAAGAGTTTCACAAGTTTCTGCAGTAAAAATTTTAATGGCTACGCCCAAGTTGACTAATGTGTTTGGGAAAGAGAGGCCATAGATTTGGATTATGACTATAAAACTCCCTGGATCTTCATACTTTGTAGGTGTCTTCCTGCCTAATAATAGATTGGAAAAGTTTCCTACGACATGGATAGTTGGCGAAGTTTGAGTTTTCCTCACAGTTTTTTTTGTACATAGTTCTTTAATTGTCTTAACATAGATATGTATGTCTTGAATGGTTTGGAGGAGGGGAATTTTAATACAAATATTTTGAATTTCCCCCAAAATATCAAATTATGGATAGATAATTGGTTTATATATCACTAATCTTTCGGGGAATGGAGGAGAAACAGTAACAATTTTCTCGGAGTCTTTTTGTGCACATGTGCCTTCTTCCTATCTTATTTATGTATTGATTATTATTGGTGGGTTAATTTAATTTTGAGGCTTTTATTTGTCTTGTTGTGAATTTGTGACTTCCCTCTGGCTAATAATGCGTCTAGATCTCAGCCTAAGTTCACTTCATTTTTTTTTTTGCTCGATTTCAAGGTCTGTATTTTCAATGATTTGGATCAACTACACTGGATTTATTTTTGGTATTCGACTTCGGTTGAGCTAGCAGTTGAGGGCGTATCAAAGGACGAGAATTTTTTGGTACAAGATATTTAGCTGGAAATGTGGGTTAAAGTTGAGGACCCGTTCCCATAGGTTAATTAGTTATTCCCAAGGCTCGTTGCCATTATTGCAACCAATTGGTGTTTTGTGAGGTAGAGGCAAGCCACTAGGATGAATTTGGATTGTTCTACCAAAATTGAGGATAGAAAGAAGAATTTTTCCAACCACTTCCTGGAAAGGATTGAGTTGGCCAAGGGGTCATGGAGAATGTTTGAGATGGAGAGGTAGAAAAAGGTGGTTTATTTTTCCATGTTTCCTCGAGGTTTTGTTATTGATTAAAATACAAAGAAGGAAAGAACTGAGATGGATATGGTGACATACCTATAGTTTGGGCTTACCACTATCGACGTTGATTCATTAAATATACTGGTTTGGATTCCTCCTCCACTTCTTTGAATACTTCTTTTAACCCTGGCAATGACAGGCACTTTTCAGTGGCGTTATATTTAGTACAGATGGTGCATGTTCGGATCATTTCCAATGGGTATTCTCATTGGTTGTGCTTCTTTCGACAATGTGAGAAAAGGAAAGCCAAGTATTGTTCTTCTAATGCTTGTTTCTGCTTGGCCTGAAGGAAATCTAATTGTGTCACAAGGGTACCCAAGATGTCAGTCTTAAAATCTTCCAAAATATTACCGATTTCTGTTCATGTTATACTACCACCTAAAGTCCTCTTATTTCTAATAGTTGAATCCCATCCTGCTAGTCTCATATGCTTGTTGCCTATAGAGAACCTGACACACAATGAAATAATATCGTCATAACTTTCCTAATAAATGTCTTCTTTCCCTATTATATTTAATGTTTCTATCCATTCATATTTCATTCATTTTATCATTGTTACTTTTAG
This sequence comes from Pinus albicaulis, assembly GCA_034641835.2. Lineage (NCBI taxonomy): Eukaryota > Viridiplantae > Streptophyta > Pinopsida > Pinales > Pinaceae > Pinus > Pinus albicaulis. Next base: position 1,349,401,475 of record CM076578.1, on the reverse strand, counting down.
GACATCCTTAGACAATGCAATATATGGGGACCTTTGCAAATTATATTGGAATCGTTCAACATATTCTTCTAATATCTCATTACCTTTTGCAGTCATGTTGAAGATTTGATCTTTTAATTTTCTAGTCCGGCAGCAATCTTGGTATTTAGTAAGAAGAGAGTTTTTCATTTGATCCCAATTATTAATGGTCCCCCCACTGAGCCCCATAAACCAGCGTAGAGCTGCCCCCTTCAATGTAGAGGAGAACAATTTCAATTTTTTAGGGTAAGTGCTTTAATCATATCCCCTGCAAAAAACATCAAATTGAGATAAGAATGCATCCGTGCCTTGAGAATTTAGTCCATGGAAGGTGGGGATGTTTTGTAACAAAATAGATTTCATAGGGGCATTTGTGATGGGGTAAACAATGGGGTACTCCAATGTTGATGTTTGGCCCTGTGGTTGATTGTGCACCATCTCATAAAATATATGTAAATAACCTTGAGGGATTTCCCTTTCTGGGAGAATAATTTGACCTAGACTAGAAGTCAATTTCAGAAAAGGTCTTTCAGTACTACCACGGTCTAGGATGTCGGGCGTTTCTTCGTCAACAAAGATTTAGGATTCTCAGGCTCTGGATATTTTGAATTTGTGTCCACATCACCACTGGTTTCTTCCTCTCCTTCTTGAAAATTGCAATAATTTCCCTCTTGCAAAGGATCAAGATTTATATGTTCCATTATCTAAAAGCTTGGTTCTAACTCTTTTGTTTAGCTATGGATCTCAGCGTAAGCTGCAGCTACTGAGCCTCCTGCCTGAGGGATTATAGTAGGAATCTTTTCAGATATGATTTAGGTCCTACCGATGCTTGATATTAAGCTTTTATTATGATTTTATCTATGAATGTTGTTATTCCAAGGGTCACTGGTCCCTTGGCTTTCGTGGATTTGGATGGAGGGTTTAGATTTTTTTCTATCTTTTTCTTTCTAGTAATTCATAAAAATTACTTCTATTAAACCTCTATATTTTTGTTGAAAAGTGGGAAAATGGACAAGAATTTTTCTTACGAGTACGCAGGTTCTTGCCTTTCTTTTTTAATACCCAATTCTTATTCAACAAAAGAAAATAAAAAAATCACTTGTAAACACTCTCCCCGGAAATGACACCAAATTGTTGGCTCACTAAGATATCTATTTAAAACAATCCTAATGCCTACATTAATCATCAACCCAGGGAAAGCATTTTTATTTCAAGAGTATTCAACATAGTATGTGCAAGTGAAACTAGAGGTTATTAAATCGAAATCGTTGCATAAGAAAAATCTAATTCTCGAAGATCAGTCAAGGTAATAAAATAAATCATTAAATAACTTCACTTAATTAACTCAACTTAACTCTACTTTGTTCTATGAAAGCAGATGGAAATACAAACTTAAGGTAATGCACATTGAATCAGTATTACAAATTAAAATAGACATCAATCCATTAATATCTACACCAATCTATTAATCAGGTAGGGAATACTGTAGTAACTAAACAACAAGTAAACAAGTAACCTTTTGCAATTGAAATTCTGAATGGTTGATCAACTCAAAAAATCACTCTGAATGAACAACAATTTTCTTATTCAAATAAATTGCGAGAAATTAAGTTCATGAAAAAGAAGAAAACAATTAAGATTTCAATTCAATAAGATGCAAACTACTTGATGCTAATGAAATTTGAATCGATTATGAATTCTAAAAAACATAGAAATGATTAATTATAAAACAAGGTAGCAGTAGAACTCCCGGCGAATGGACTCAGGATCTCCAGAAGTCTCTTCCGTATGAGTTTTAGAATACGATTATGGAAAATCCAATATCTCTTTTATTAAATTTAACAGTTACAGTACAACATCGCAGAGCGTGAAAGCTTGTGTTTAGACTGAATAAATAAAAAACAATTATAACAAATGGATAATTAAATCTTTATTCTATTCCATCTATTTATATTTTATATATTTACAGAGAAACATAATAGATAAAGTTGAATCCTTAGGATCAGGATATCTTGAGGATTTTTCAGTTTTCTAAGAGTTTGTGCCATCGAATGAGCGAGGCCCTCCTTAATTTCCGTTGGCTTGTAAAAAAAAAAAATGACATCGTTTTCATTTTTCTTACCGGTGATGTTCAATTGTTTGGAAAGAAGCCAATTTGTTTGGATTTCCTGTACCTAGAAACAACAAAATTTAGCCTTTTTCCTTCACAATTACATAATTTATTCGTAATTAGTTTTACCCTTTATTTATAATGAATTATTCCAGATTTACTCCCAAAATTAACGAAGACATATGAAAGTTAATAGTAAATCAAGTAAATCATGAGGCTAAAACGTACCTTCTTCGTGACCCAATACCATATTCAAAAAAATAGTATTGAAGATGGATCCCCACTGGGATTCGAAACATTGACAAATTTTCTATAACACTGTTGAAAATCCAGAGACCTCTTCAATAATTGATGACCACAAGAGCTTGAAAACCAAAATTTATATTTATAAATGATTTATTTTTAGTAATATATACATATAATTCTAGAAAAAACATTTAAAGGAATATTACTTTTTCAATGCTTCTTTTTTATTGTTGTACATTTTTTCTATTAAAGTCTAACATGTCTCATTGCCCAATTCTCTAGACACTCTTCCTGTAGTTTAAATAAAATTTGGCTCTTGGAATCATTGGATTGATTTTTGTATTGTAAGTGGAAAGAACGTCTATACATTTGTTCCACTAGATCCCACAAAATTTTGTAAAACTTTTTCTTCATTTCGTTAAACTCCAACACCGCTCTAGATGTGCTAAGGAGAAATTTATTTTCATTTTCATATTCTATTTTTTCCTTTTCTTAGAACAACATTCCATTCCTTCATTGTTGGTCCCTTTAGAATATTAAACATATCTGAATTAATATATTTTTTTAAACATGTTATCTAATATTTTTAAGTATTATTAATGAAAATTCAAAAAAGGAACTTATATTGGATTGATAGTATTTTTTGATTCACGTGATTCATCCTTTTGCAATTTTTCCATCGAGCTTTTACGCTATTTTGGTCTTGGATAAGAAAGAACCTTATCAAGCTTCATCATTTTCTGGCTTTGCATAACACACACTAAACAATATATATTAGTTAAACTTCCATGTAGTTCAAAAATATTAACTTTTGTAAAGAATTTACAAAGAAATTGCCTTTTTTGCTTTTCTGGATGTGCTATCAATATTTTTGTTACTTGAATTCTTCTCAGCCATTTTTTTATCAATATAAAACCTATACCATTCATTAATATGTTTTATAAATAAATCACATAATTTTTAAGTAATAAAAAAAATCAAGAAAATGATGTGTTTATCATTTAACTGCACCGGTGCGACTTTCGCCACTTAAGCACCGACAACGAGAAGCAAATTTTAACGATAACAATGTGATATGTTATTATAAATGCATTGCCACTACAATAGAAACATTGTACGATGCTCTTTTTCAATAGGAGACTCGATGCATTATATTAATACGGGAGCACTAATTAACATAAACATAAATGAATGGAAAATTGGTTTTTATCAAAGAATGTTTCTTTTAATATGCTCCCAGTGTGTTATACGGAAAACATGCACTTGTGTGCTATATTAAATAGGGCACACCGATTAACAAAAATAAAAAAAAATAAAAAAACCTGAAAGGGCCGACAGGGATTAGGATCTGGCTCTGGAAGTGGTTTCGCATGTTAGATGTCAAATTCCTATATATATATATTAATAAAAACCCTATAAATCTAAAATGAAAAGCCTAATTGTGAATTTTTGCGATTACATAAACAAGAAGAGGAAAGGTTTTAACGTAAGAATGATTTTTTTATTTTTTTTGAACCTTAGTTAAATATAAATAGGAATAGAGATTGTAAATGATTTTAGTAGTAAAAATCATAGTAAAATTTAAAATATTCACTATGAATTTATCAAATCTAAAAGAAATTGTAGAAAAAAAACAATTATTAAAATAAAATTTAACATTTTTACTATACTACAAGGTTTTTGTCTGAATAACTAGATGTTTAAAATTATGATTCTCTAAATAGTGTTGTTGTTCGAAAGTATTTTGCTGTTCCACAGTGCTCTCTTGCTCCAGGTATGTCTCTCGTGCGAATCCTTCCCTGAAAACGTTGTCAAAAAATAGTGAAATAATCAATATTTTTTATTATTTAAAGAAATTTTTATGAGATTATATTTGTGAAAACCATTTGCTTCTCATTTTTTAGTTTACCGATTTTTTTTCACTTCAAAAAAATGAGGTTTCATTTTATTTTTTCTCGAGATTCGGTGTGTTCATTAACTACCTCCATTGGTGTGTCTGGTAATAAAACCACACTATTGAATTTAAAAGTACATTAGAACTCCTTAGATGCGGGTGATTGAATCGCTTTGTACGATGGCGCGTAGACAGGCATGGTGGGTTGGCGTGTGGACATATACCACCGCCACCCAGCTCCACGTGAGGCCATGCATTTATCACCCTGCCAATGTCTTCAATGTTGCCTTAATGCAACTCATTCTCCCATGACAGCTCGCCTGCATTTCTGTCATGGCGCCTCAAACCAGGTTCATTTCTGCTACTCCTATGAGCTCGCACTATTCCATTGCTGTAGCAGAGCCTCGCTCTCGGACTGGTACTAGGAAGCGGTGTGCTCTTGCGTGCTATATCGAGCTAATGCCGAGAATTGATTATACTCATAGCGCTTTCTACAAACTCTGGTACAATTCGCTCACTGATTGTGTCTCAGCTCCGCCTGTTTGTGCTCCCCTGTGTTCCTTTGTGGACTGTGTTCCCCACCATCGCACTACCAACTCACACATTGCCTTGCCTGCCCACTCCACAATGCCTAGACTGCGTCAATGAATGAGGTGTAGGAGAGGCACCAGTCGTGGGCAGGTTTCCCGTCAGCCTTCTTCTTCCACCTCTGGCTCGGCCTCCCAATTCTCGAAATACCTCTCTGGCCACTATCCAGCCACCAGGAGTGGTTGAGGCCATGGGTCTGGGTAGTCCAGTTTTGCAAGGGGCTCCCCCCACATCCTTATTACACCACTCTCCCCCCCTGTTCAGTCCCACATGGCTCAGCTCTGTATTCCCTGTGTTCTCATTCACTCCACCATTATAGCCAAAATCGCCATTGAATTTCATGAAGACTCTGTGGCTGAGGCTTTCCAAACTCCTGGTGCGCCTATGGAGAATAACATCAGTGCTTTACATGTCACTCCTCCCTCGGACATCCTGAAGCATAAGGAGCCCTGTAGTAGCACGATTCAAGACACAAGCCACCCTATTGACCCAAGCGATCCGAAGCGTGTTGGCTCAATTGGCAAAGTTGAACATCAGGCTGCGGTTGAAGACCCCTTTGAGTATGGTTGCCGCATGGTCGAAGAAAAGCCAACCAAATCTCATGATTCCTGAACACGGCTTCACTCTCAGGTTTTTGTCTCACAGTCACTCATTTGGGCTTGATCCTCTGTATTTTTGTTTCACCAGTTTACATACTCAGATCTTTGCTACTATGTCTAATAGCCGGTTTCCCTTGAGTGGGTGGCATTTTACTGCTTGTATGGTTCGAAATAGGGTAGTAGCTCTAGATTTTGAAATTTTTGGTTAGCCATCAGCTTTATAATTGTCAGAATGCTGCAACTCTGGGCAAGAACTTTTGAGGCTGGGACCTCCATGTAAATTTTTGTATCAATAATAGGAGTAGACAAATTCAGCAAAAAAAAAGTACATTAGAACTGATAACAATGCCTCCCTTTTTAATGCACCAAAATTAATTTTAGGAATGTACACCAAAATTTATTGTTCTTTTTGCTCAAATAGAGGGATAAAATCTCATAATTATATCAAATGGACAATTCTTCAAAATCTAGCTCGTTCCATAATGTTTCTCAAAGTCCATCGTATGGTTCTCCCTATCCATCTCTAGAGGTAATTACTTCAGATTTTACTTATATTTTCATTATCTAATTGAATTTTATTTTTTTATCCATGTAAATGAGGGGAATAAAATTAATCTATACAAATATGTAGGTTCATGCAGATTTAGATTCAAGTTCAGATGCAAAAAATATTCAAAAGGTTCAAAAACGTCAGATGCTCTTATCAACATAAGCAAACTGTAAGGCGCTGTTGATAGATGAAAATGGACAATCGCTTCACCATGTCAATTGTAACATGCCATATTCCAGCCACAATCTTGGGACAATGATGGTAATAATTTTTTGGTATAATTTAATTATTTCAATTTCAAACCAATTAATCATGAATTAACATGCTTACTAATTGCTGTCATCGATATTGTACTAATCATGTTAAAATATATTTTTTGAAATTATTAGGATTCTAGTGATGATGAGAAACTTACCTACTATCTTTCATTGCGCCCCGCGTCAATTTAAAATCGAGAGGAGGCTAAATTAAGAGAAAATCTCAGGGAGGAATGATACCAAGAATGGTTGATTCAACCACCTATTCAATTCCCATTACGGCCAAATTCACCAATTAGGAATGACTACAACAATAGTAGTTCTTCACAAGCTCACAATTGAGGCAATCAAATAGAGGTTTGTATGGATGATTACTTAAGGGATACAACTACCATGGAGACAGTGTTGTTAGATGCATTCCAGAATGATGATCAACTAGCGGATGATGCTCATATGGTTGATACCTTTTATGAAAGCCTTAAATTTTCTTCCACCACCCCTTTCTTGGGACCTGGTGGTCATTCAAATTCTACCTAGTTGGGAAAAACGATGTTACTGTACAACTTGAAAGAAAGGTTTAGCTTTTTGAATGCATGTTCCTTGGAAATTTTGAGGTAATTGACCATGAAGTCCCTTAAATTTTTAGAAATCTTGTCACACAATCAACATTACAAATTTTTTTGAACATTAATAACTATTGGCATTGTACATTTAATATTTTCCACCAACTACAAGATATTTAAAGATAAGGCTCTTTCGAGTGATAATGTCTTTCCCGGTAGCTGCGAAGAGGTAAAGAAATTGTTGAAAATCTTGGGTGTTGAGTACATATCATATCATGGATGTCCAAATGATTATATTATATACAGGGGATAATATATATAGAAAAAGACATATGTCTGAAATGTGGGATGAAAGGTATCATAAAAACAAAATAAGGGTAATTCACGTGGTCCTCCTCTTAATATATTGAGGCACATGCCTATAATCCCAAGGATTCAAAGGCTCTTTCGTTGTAGGGATGGCATGTGTCACATAGAATTGAGTTGGGAGTTATGTGAATCCCAATAGATTCAATAGCCATGAATAATATAGAGGCTACATGGCTCGAACAATTCAATGACAAAGTAGGAAGTCTACAACTGAGCATAGCCATGGATAATGTCAAGCCATATTTCCTCAAGAACACTAAATATTTTTTTTTGCCTATAGTAGTGTTCAATCACAATATCCCCCCATGGTTGTCTGTGAAGAATGAATATCTTATGTTGGCTCTCATAGTCCCTCGTAGAAGACAAGTGAATAATATGTATGCCTACTTACAACCACTGGTAGATGAATTGAAGGAATTGTGGGATGGGATAAATGTATACGACGTATCAAGAACCATCACAGTAGAGAAGAGTTTTACATTGTATGGAATATGTGATTACACCACACATGATTATCCAGTCATAGGAGTTTGCTCTGGTAAATTAAATTTTTATGGATTTGTTTATATACATAACAATATTCTTTCGCATATTAATTTAATTCGTTGTAATTTTTCTGATCTTCATGATATTCTTTAACATACCATGCATATTGTATACAATAATTTTGTATTCCTTATAACAAAATTTTATTAGGGTGTAAATGTTGTGGACCTTCTTTGAAATCTATATGATCCAATTAACTATGAAAGAAAGTGTATGACTGATCCAGGGTATTCCTCCCAGAAGAACACCTTTACAGTAGAGAAACATCCACTTTCAATGGTAAATGAGAGAGAACTCAAAGGCGTGAAATCACGACACTAGTTGAATGGATTAGAGCATATGAGAGACAGAAGGAGAAGGAGTTCATAGAAATTTTCTATTCAAATGGGGTTCCTATGTTCGATGATCCAAAATTCTTAAACACCTATGTTGAGAAATTTCCCATTAGGATGAAAATGAAATCTATCTTTTATAACCTCACATATTGGGAGCATCTTATTATTACCCACTTACTAGATCCCATGCATACATTTAAAAATGTTTCATCTTCTTTATGGAGGCACATATCATTGAAAAAATGTGACACATTGGTTGTTAGGAAAGATCTTATTACTTCAAAAACTAAAAAGGAACATTGTCCAAGGCAATTAGAAAGTACAGGAGAGGTAGATCCCTCTAATTGGTATTTCAAAGAAGGTGATGTCCCATGCATTTTAAAAGAATATGATCCTTCTTTAGCAAAGGAAGTTATAATGGGTGTGAGGGTGCCATCTTCATATGGGTCTTCACTACAGCTCTATTGCACCATGGAAGACCATTTGTCAAGGTTGAAATCACATGACCATTTGAATCTTCTGAGAGTACTTTTAATGTCAAAATAATGATTTTATTATTTGTTATATTAATAATTTTTGTCCCATGAAATAATAAAACATAAATAATTTTGTATGCATGTGTTTATAGCTTTGCAGTCTCATTATCCTTTGTTCATGTGTGGGTGTGTGAAACATGAATTCCCCCAAGACCTAGGATGTTCCATATCTAAATTATCTACATTTATACATTGGATCACGTCAAAGAAGATTCATGTGGCTAGCATTCCATGATTGCGTGAAGGGATAGTTGAGATTGTTTGTATGTTTGAGAAGGAACTATTGACAAGTATCATGGAATTGCATGTTCATCTTCTAATCCACGTACTAGATGAATTTGGGTGGTTTCTCGTCATTGGATGTTCTTCTTAGAGAGGTACATGAAGAAATTGATTTATTTTTTTTTAGAAAGGGAAAAACCCGAGGGGTATATGGAAGAGGGGTACATATCATATGCATCTTTCTATTGTGCCAGTGAATACATCAAGCAGATCGACAACACACTAGGTGCGGTGATTTGGGACGACGAAAGGGATGAAGAGAAAAGAGATGGGGAGCATCTCCTAATGAACAGATAAAGACGCTTGATAAAGAGTAAGCGACTTATAATTTTTCAAATTAGCAGAAATTAAATATTCAAGTTGAACTTTGATATAATGTATATCTTGATCTCATATGTACTATATGTTGGTTTGATTTCATGAGTGAATGCGGAAATTGAAGCAATGAATAAATGCAATATTTACAATTCTAAAGTGACACAACCGTGGGTCACATTGTACGAACAAAAGAGGATGAAATGGGATAGTTACAAGAAATAATTCATATCGTTGAATGGTAGAAGCATGCCTTATCATGATCATTTAAAATAAAATATGCCAATTATATGCCCCAAAAGTTGGGTTGTTGAATGAGTTAGAGAGAAATACAATGCAACCGATCATTAACCGTGTGCTAAAAAGGATGCACTAAATGTAAGGATTGGGTACAATAACTTGGTAATAATATATTTATGTACAATTTCAAATTAATAATTCACCTTCGAAATGTAACATATATATTTTATATTTTAACAGTTGTGTTATTAAATACATGACATTATGATTTTTTAACTTTTTTATAGGTGTATTTGTTCCCATTTATGTGGGCATATGGACACCATTTTTGCACATAAAATGTCGATGACGGACACATGACACAAGATTGTGGAGTGGAATTTGAGTTCTATCAATCTAGTCAAGCTAGCCACTGTGATCAAAGCTTAGTACGAGGGGTGTTAGGTTATGTCGAAAAGATACAATATATCATTGAAGTGGACTTTCCTTCTTTGCAATGTGCTATTTTTAGGTTGAAGTGGTGGGACACCATTAATCGGAATAATTTAAAGTAAGATCACAATAGTAGATTGATATGTCTCAACTCTAGAAAGATGTGGGATGAAACTAAGCAACCTTATATTTTCCCTAAAAACTGCAACCAGGTGTTTTTTTACCCAGATGTGTTGCATAGGGATTGGTGGTTCGTATTGAGACATGACCGTATATGAAACATATTTTTGAGAAAAATAGTGTTATCATGCTAAGCGAGCTGGAAGATAACAAGGGTATGAGAACGGAGAGTTATATGGTACATTTTTTATTTCATCATTTATACTATTTAATATGGGCTTTTATAAATAAGAGGACTTCACCTTTTAACTAAGACTCTTTTTCTCCAAACATTATAATATCTATTTTGAATTAATTGGTTTTCGTTGTGTTAATGTTAAAATCATTTCACTTTAGAATTTGCAATTATGTTGATCTCAAAAGAAATGCACTATATGAAGTTCTTTTTCTAATGTCAATTCCTAAAATAATACAACTACTTGAATGCTTTAAATGGTTTTTCAATATATCATTCCTTAAATAAATTCACCTTATCTATATATGTGTGTGTGTGTGTGTGTGTGTGTGAATGATATCTTCAAGATTAGAAAAAAAATTATTAATGTATATTGTTATTTTTGGTATGTAAGATTATAATAAAATAATGATAATCTTAAACAGGAATTTATTTGCATTATTTTATAAACTTTATTATGTTACAAAAATTCATATTATTTTAGATTTATTATTTTACAATTATTTATATTCTTAAAAATTTACAATTTTGTAAGGATTCAATTTTACCATACTTATGGTTCAAATTAGACAATTAATTTACCATTTTACAATTTTAAAAATTTAAAAATTTAAAAATTTTACAATTTTAATATAATTGAATCAGGACAATACATATAATTACAATTATAGTTTTACAATTTCACATACAATTACAATTACAATTTTACAATTTTAAAATTACCAATAGATAAAATTTTGATAAATATCATGATTTAATATTAAAAATAAACATCAAGATCATGATAAACATCGTTCAAGTATCATATTCTAAAATACACATTCAAATGAGCTAACATCATCTAATCATCATGATCATGATCATCTAACAAAAAAAAAGCATTGTATAACATACAACATGTGCATCAAATATACATCTCATGTCAAATAACTGTTATAACATACACATCTATCTATGAGCACATGAAAAGAACATATCTAACATGACCTAACAATATACAGATCATGATGAACACAAACATGTAAATTAAGTACATCAACATGAACATAAAATACATGCACCACATATATATATACAACTATTTAATGTCAAAAATATACAACTGTAATAGAATTGCATATAAATTTCAAATATCTAGTGGTACATCAATACTATAACTAGCTAAGGCTTGCTCAGTCAATGGTGCCACTCAGATTGTGCCTTCTGAGGTGGTGCCTACTCAAATCGTGTCTTTTCAGGAGTTGCCTGCTCACATGGTGCCTCCTCAGGATATTTCTACTCAGGACTAGATTTTTGTTGCTCATCTCTATGAGGTGAAGGAGGAGGAGGTGGAGTACTATAATTATCACTCCATACATGATCATCATCTGAGCTATTGCATCACGCATCTCCATGGAGCTTATCACTCCTCGCTTCCAGTAACTTGGAAGCTCCGACGATATGATGCATAAGGCTCATCATATCACACAACATGTCCATACAGAGCTCCATGAGGATACGTTTTGTGTGGATGTCTCTGATCATTGCAGGGAAGACTCCCTCATCAACCGGGAGTCTACATAGTTCGTCGCCCAACTCCATCCTCAATCGAATGTCAACCCTACATTGCATGCCCACAAGTATTTGTACCTAAGGAGGTATCTCAGCCTCCGCGGCCTCCACCATCTCCTTGTCATCTACAGGATCATCCGATGGGAGTGGAGGCATGTCTGCAACAAATGTACCAATATTTACAAAATATATAGTACACATCAATAATTAGACAATTTCATTAAAAATTTGAATAAAAAAAGTTTCAGAACATGTTAGAATAAATTTTATTCTAATTACTTAAGATAATAAAATTAAACTGTATTAATTTTAATAAAACATTAATATTACCTCTATCATCTGGTGGCTCATCCTGCGTAAAGAGGATATTGGTACACCCTCGTGAGTCCAACCCAAGGTAAGGATATTATACCATCACAAACATGTGGTCATCCTCACTAGCTAGTAGCTCCAATGAATCACTAGAAATCCTTGCCGGATACTCTGACTAACCCCTCTTGGGCATCATCTTGCCCCACCTGTGCATCAGTACCTCTAACATCATCCTATGAGTCTAACGGAAAAAAGTAGGCACTGTCTCTGGAAACCTCTAAAAAAATAAACAAAACAAATATGAAGCAAAAGAGAAGGTCAACCTCCCACATGCCTCAGAATGACATCTATCTAAGGCTATACAAAGGTGTTGCAAAATAATGGCAGACAATCTAACAAGTCGTGGCCTCTAGAATAAATAATAAACATAAAATAAAAGAGGTCAACTAATGTGCTGCCCGCCACTGGTATAATTTTTAACCATGGTCTGTAATAGTGAGATGCACCTAACCTCTTCTAGACCAAACGAAGAAATCCAGAGCTATCCACCAGACACTGGAAAATATGTTGGAGAAAGTGCGTCATCCCTAATGTATCTATGAGAGTACACAAACTGATTCCCTGTTGCATAACCGAAGGGGAAATTAGGGACCCGAGTCAAATTATCCCCTCTCCTATATAGGCTAGTGATAAAATACATGTCCTCCTCGGTCGGTTGGTACCACTGGTCAGGAAAAACACAAAAAGCATATCGGTGGGCATCCCACTTGTTGATAAATTATACTAATAAGCTAATGTGCCCCTTCAGGGCTGTAGCCTCTTCATAGAAATTAAGGAGCGCTACCTCCCTTAAGAGAAACTGGGTGGGTGGCATAATATGGGGAGGGTTCAAAAGTGTCTTCGTCTCCCTTTCCTCCCACTCTTGTATCATGTTACAGCTTTCATCCATCTTCCCTTGTTGTTGTCTCTCTTCTCTCTATTGATGCCACTGAATGATTCACATATTAAATACATCAGCCTCCCTTGGACATAAAGCATAATTATTTTTTTTAAATTAGAAATGTATTGAAAAATATATAAATATAACTTTTATTGGAAAAACAAAAAAAACCATTCGGTGTGCCACAAAAAATAGTCATGCACTACTAAGGGTTCTTACATGTATATCATGCACCATCCACGGTGTGCATAAAAAATGGTCACACACCCCGAGAACAAAAAATATTACTTAAATAAATATTATAGGCGTTGTGTTGAAAAACTATATCCGCCTTGAGGTGTTTGTTATAGCTCAACACACCACTCGTTTGCAATATTTTACCACTGGTGGTGTGAAACCAAACACGAAATTCCCCAATGCGGTATGCTTGACCGATGAACCGCACATTAGGTGTGTTCCCGTAATAAAAATTCACTGGGATGTTATGTTTATTCCTACAACATACCCAATGTGTTCCAGTAAACTAACGCACCACCAAAAATAAATACTAATTTTTAAAATATTATAAATTGTCGGTGCGGTCGGAAACTAACATGAAACGCATAATTTTATTTTTATTGTTGTGTTCTTTGGTTGGTAGTGCACCAGGGCATCGCAGTAATTGCCCAGTGTGGTTTTTGTTAACACCTTTCATAGCGCAACCTTTAAATTTACAGGGAGCACTAGGAACGGTGCGAGACGAACGACTCAAACGCACCATGCAGGAATTTTTTTTTTTCAAAAAAACAATAAATTTTAAGTCAATTTTCGAAATTAATTCACTAAAATTTTACGTTGGTGAGAAACATATACATTAGCTACACACTTTGCCATCGAGGAGGCATGTTCCAATGATGTACTAAAAACCAAATTTTCCAACTGTTTTTCAAAATTCGAAGTCCACACACTAAGAAATGGACAAAAGCAATGCGGCCAATGCGACAACTGATGGTAGGCCACCTTCGAGAAGCAAAGGTCACACCGGTTCTTTAGAGCTCTACAACACTATAAAAATTAAAAATGAATTTTTACGTCTAGTAATTATTTTTTAAATTAACCCTTTTTCGGTGCATCAGGTATGAGGCTCACTGTGTGGTTGTATCAATGGTTCACCACACTTATTTAAATTAAAATATATATGGGTTAGTGCGTTAGGGAACATTAACCGCACTAGTGCTTCATCGTTAGAGTATAGCGTTGAGCTTGGTGGAAATAATTTTTTTAACCTCACCCTTTTACGGTTCACTGGATTACTGAGACACACCGAGCTGGTTTGGATGGAGCGCATAGTGATTCCTTTGAATAAAAATGCTATTCCTGTGTGTTGTTGTACTTAAATAACATGGAAATGCTGAAAATACTTTTCTAAATAAAGTCATCATGTTTTTTCTTTTCAATTAATGCAACGCACTGGGTTGTGATATACAACTAGCATTAGTCACGTTATATAAAAAACACCATATATTTTCCTTAAATAAACACCCTATGTCAAGGTGTTGCATCCCCATAAATAGACCAGGGTGTCGTTGTTAGAGTATAGCACCGCAATGGTGAAAATATTTTTTTTTATTAACCAATTGGTCGGTGTGCTCGATTAATTTGAGGCACTGCGAAGGTTTTATAGTGAGTGTCTTGGTGTGCCATTTAATAGTACGCACTAGTGCGCTTTATATAAAATGCACCAGTGCATTGTATGTATGAGGTGCACTGTTATTTTCATAGTACTTAAAAATAACTCTGCAATGCTTCTTTAGCCTCTACTATGCAAGAGTGCATCAAATATATATTAAATACACTAGTGTGTGTTATAATTATAAACACACTGCAAAAAAACATCCGCAAAAACATGCACCCACCAAACTCTTCCAGTGACCTCTGGTACAAACGAATATCTCGGCTATTTTTATAAGGGCTTCCTCAAAAACATCCGCAACAAGGTTTTTTCCTTGCAGTGTACAAAAGTAAAATTTTGACATTGAGTTATCAATTATAAACAAAAATATAGTCTTACAGCTCCCAGGGGGACCTGCTATTAGTTGTAAGTGTGAAACAATTCATAGAGTTTACACATTCTTTTGAATACAACACATATATGAATGATAAGTTTGAATTAACAATCGTAATGATTTTTTTAGAACGATAACCAAGTCTCTCTTCATGATGCTGAGAGGTAGGTTTTATAACCTCTTTTAATAATTCTTCAGAGATTTACGAGCTTATCCTATTCAACAATAAATCTAATAATAACATAATATGATATGACATAACAATTCCTCATGATTTTCTATCAGAGAAGAAAATGATGAGGAAAAACATAACCTCCATTAATTTCCTCGCTTGCCTGATTCGCTTTCAGCTCCTTCTTCGTTGGGTTCACTTCCACGTTGACCTGGCTTGTATGAAATCCTTATCATCATTATTGATCATGGATATAGGTAGATATTATTATGTTAGTTTTCAGCTACATGTCCATACATTTTGTTCCTCAACTGGAATTTCAGAACCTAAGAAACTTTCAAGTAAGGATTAAAATCAATCATTAGTTGCAGAATTGATGCAATTCAATAGATTATGCAAATATTAATTCAAATAATAAAGAAAAATGAAACTATGAAATAAGATATAGTGAAGTACCCACTTTTTCCAGTAACCTTGTAAACTTATACTCAATTAGAATTACTAAGGTAAAAAAAAAGAGAACGAAGTCTAAGAAGGTTACCAAAAAGGGACAATTTTTTCCTTCAATGGCCTCCTTGTCCATCTTCTTCTTCATCATCCTATAATACCATGATAAAGCACCTGAGCCTAAAATTCATTCATCAGAAGATGATATCACTCTCATAAACCCGTAATATAAGATTCTTCATGATGATCCATAAACTGAGTTGGAACTAGGTGGAAGCTTGAGAGAGAGGCTTAGATTCTACGCAATTATATAGCTTAGGAAGTAAAGTGTGAGGATTGAGCCTTGAGACTATGTAATGCGTAGTTTAGGCTAGACTGGGCTTGAAAACAATGAATTTGAGGGATTCAAGAAGCCAGTTGAGTGCTTGAGCACTCAACTTTTTCACTACATAGTGTTGGAAGGACAAGAAGGCCATCTGATTACACAATTACGCGATTTAGGAGCTCAAGGATGAGGCTCGAGGAAATATACTAAATAACATTCATTTTAGGATTGTCTAGAGAGAAATATTGCATATTTATGGAGCTTAGGGGTTGGGATTGAGCACTTATATTACACAGTGCACAGTTCTGAGAGGAAGGAACTGCGCACTATGTAGTGCCAAGAGCCAATTTTTTTTCTTGAGGGTTGAGACAGTGCAATGCACAATTCAAGTTGGTTGAAAGAGGATGAGTGACTAAGTTGGGGAGTTTTCCCATTTTTTTCTAAGTGTTGGATCAATGAGATGAGACTAAACACAAGAAATACTTTAACATAATGAGAATCTTAGATTAATTGAAGAAACAATATGGAACACTTTGAACACCTGTATAAAATATTTTCCTCAATGTGACAACTTTGCAATGACTGAAATGAAGTGTGACACCAAAGATACACTTTGCGATGATCATGATGCCGCTTGTGTGACAATGCTTGAAACTTTGGAAATGAGTGTGATAGATGTTTTCATGATAAGCACAACTCATTTTCACAAGAATTACCCATTAAACACACAAAAAATATATTGTGTACAATGTGTGACAATTATCATGCTATAATATGACACTATAATATTCTCACAAATGAGACCATAATAGTTATAGAAAACACATGCGATGAGTCCTAATATCTGCGAAGACAACATGCAAAGTCAAATTAGGCTCTGAACTGTGGATGGAGGCCAAAATTTTGGAGGGTATTATAGAACCAAAAACACCTTCTTGACAACTCATGAGGCTCAATTCATGGATTCATATATATAAAGAGATTCATTCCATGGGAATGGGTGTGGGCCACCCCTGTGATCTCACGTTAGGAATTTAGTCTCATAAATTACATTTATACTCTTCATGCAAGCCCATGGGAATGAAAAAAACTGATATGACATGGAGTTGTAGATGGATGTGTCAAGCCTTTAAAAAATTGTCAAGCTCATGATGAATTATAAGGTTATAGAGATTCTTGGGAGATGGAGGTGGGAAATTTCCCATTTACCCAGAGTCTGTCTCTTAGAATATTCAAAGTGGCGTAGTAAGGAGATGAGCAAGGGTGACTTAGTTCTACAAGGATGTAAAAAGTGGGCCTATCCATGTATTTTAAGGTGAGAGAACAATTTCCAATTCCAAATGAGCCGACATAACCCGATCGTAATGCATATGCCCTCCTGGGAGAGAGATCGTCGGGAGGAATAAATGGTGTTCTCCAAAAAAAAACTTGATCTGACAAGGCTCTCTCATTATGTGGAGGTGGAAAATTATTCCCAATCAAATACCATGGAATTAGGACAAGGGTATGTTGATTTATTTGAGATCTTGAAAGCGTAACAAGGCTAGGGTGACATGTCACAGAGTACCATAGTCATGAGGCGTGGTCGTGTGTGGGTGCATGGTAAGGAATCGACGGAGATGGTGATAACCACCAAGACTATATGAAATGCTCAAAAAGTGACATTAAGAGGGAACCTACCTAAGAAAAAGAGAAAAGTATGATTCCCAATCCTCTGGATCATTAGAAGGTATGCAAGGATTCTTCCCAATGCCCTTTTACAACTATCCCCTCCATTCCAAATTCATGAATTGTTGCAAACATGAATGAAAATCAATCCCACAATTGGGAAAAGGAATCACTTTCACACACACACACACAGATATATATATATATCTGTGTGTGTGTGTGTGTGTTTGTGCATTTGTGTGTATGTATATAGGTATGTACCCCACATACACATGAACGTTATCCTTTCGGAGATTGAAGAATAATGAGAAAGTATTAATAGTCATTTCAGTAAGGGATGCAATTAATAAATTAGGTATTTGATCATTCATCACTAGTAAGGTCCATCGAACAAATTGCAAGCCCGTAACAACTCAAAGGTCCCCAACCCTCTTAGGCTGACGATAGCAAGAAGGGAGTTTAACCATCTTATCTCATAGTTTATTGTTCTCTTGGGTTATTATTATAAGCCATGTAACACCTTATGAAAGGAAAAAAGAAGCCATACCATGCCCCAAATTCCTACAAAACTCAACATTTTCCCAAGTAGGTAGGAATGATCCTTCTAGGTTTGATTCATAGGCATAAACCAAACATGTTATCAATAATTAACATCATTAAAAACCTATAGCCCGCATAAAATTTATGTCGTTGATGTATGCAGGAAACAAAACTCCTCAACATTAGCATGACATTAACCTACTACAAATAACAAATACAATATGGAAATAACAGGCCTAAATATAATATTATATTTATCTTATGAAAGTACTAGAAATTGAGAGTGGGACTATAATGCTCCACCCATGCATACAAAAGTTGCAACCAATTCTTTCTTGCAGCTACGACACCTGAGAGAGATTCCAAATATTGAGGTAGAGTGATTTCAGAGGATTTTTAAACCAATAATATTAGCTGAAATAAGATGTCTCGATATGTTCTCATCCCCACTCCACCAACTATCATATCCGGTAATTAAAATGAACCACATCACTATCATACATCGATATTCTACTTAGGGAATTCAATTTGTATCATCAACTGGAACAAGATGTCTGAAAGCTACACTGCCTTCACCCACAAGATATCTAAGGATTTCACATCGCGTAGGGAACACTTTCCTGTATCCAGAGTGACTTATGATAAAAAATCTTAGAAACTCTAGGTATTTGGATAGAAAGAGTCTCAATTCAGATGTGATATATATATATATATATATATATATATATATATATATATATATATATATATATATATATATATATATATATATATATATATATATATATATATATATATATAGTGTGGATTTTACCATCTATGTTACCTTGAAGAGATAAGGGTGCACATTACAACAATTATGTGGTATCTTCTAGCCTTGTTTTTCTCCTGAACCCATAGAACTAGCATTATTTCTTACCATTCTGTGTGTCTCCACCCCTCAAGGTTATCAACTGAAAAAATTTCCAATGGATTTTTCATCCCAATAAGAGACAAACACTTCTATGAGAGTGTTAGTGAGTAAGCCTCATGGGTTTTCCTAGCTGGATGTAATTAGAGTGTCGGTTCTCCTTGAATTCTCTCAATCCTCATAACCTTCTATTCCCTCTTAGTGATTTAATTTTATGACCGAGGAGCATTATTTCCTTCCTATAACTTTCATTTGTTTTGTTCCTCTGCATGTGCATATGAGTTTTATTTTCTATTCCCTAAACCTTTCAGCCTCTTCTCATCTTTTCCATTATGTGGATATTCTCCCTCCTTATTGTTTGAGATAATTTTTCCTTATCTAAATACCCTACCCCATCATTCTATTTTATATCTGAATGAATTATTATTCCTACATGGTTTATACAATATAATAACCTTTGGAAGTGTGGCCCATCTTCTTCATTAAATTTGTGTCCCTTCCCTACTTGTATTCATGTCCAAAATATAGAGGGGCCATCCTTCACTTTTTAGCTTAATTTAATATCACAATAAATTCCATTAACATCACTAATCAGTGAAGGGTTGATATTTAAAACAGGTAGCTCCTCAAGAAATCTCTCTAATCAAGCAATAGATTATGTGTCCCTCTCTAAGCCATTATTTAATTTTTATAATTGCATAATTACAAGGGAATTATTCATAATTCTTACAAGGGGAAATAACCCATATATAATGTCACATAATACCTTTATAAAAATACCCTATACTTTTCTCACCCTCAACCTTTCAACAAATAGAAACTAAGTGCCTCAAACATCAATTATGGGCTTATTTGGTGCATAAATTAGCATAACCTACACCTAGGGAACCATTTTCTCTTTATCGATCACACCGATTGAAATCCATAATTTATATCCCATAAATTTCCAAATCTGTATGCGTAACAATTAGCTCATATACCCATGATATGAGGATATTATCAAAATCCTCATATTTTTTCTTACACCCCTCTAGTATAGGGAACCATTAATAGTATGTTGACAAATTTTGATGGGGTGTTCACATAAAAAAATGCATATCGAGTATCACTTAGAGGGGAATCATTACTATTGTTGGGTACATTTTATATTATTTGCAATATTATTTGCATGCAATCTACATTGCACCAAGAAAAGTAGGATGGAGGTATCATTGTGCAAGGGTTTGAGGGTAGTGACCCGCAAAAAACAAAATCGGGAAGTTTTTGCATCCACCTTCTGTGGATTTTAGCACTCAATTTTTTCCTTTAGTATGTTTTTGGCACATGATGGTTTTTCATCTGTATTAAGGAACTAAAATTGTATTCTAATCCATTGTAAATAAATCGGTAGTTTATGGATGATATTTTTCCTTGTTTGGGCTTCGAGGATAAAATCATTGTGTTAGTGTGTGTGATTTCCATTTCATCCTTTCTATTTTATTAGGAATATATTTGTATTAATTATTTTTACAATTTAAAACCTACATTTGGTATCAAATAAGTTTTGAATTTAATGGGATTCTTTTTGGCTAATGGGTTTTTCTTGGGCTTGTGGAAGACCCTGATGTACTAGGTGACTTGCAAAATCAATTTCTGTGGTGAAAGGAAATGGTGATTGGTTCATAGGTAGAGATCAATAAATTGAATGGGAAAAAAATTGAGCCATCGAAGCTCAAAATGGAATATATATTGTTGTAAAAATATTAATGAATTATTGTGGATGAAGGTATTGGACCAACATGACTTTCAAAAGAAGGTTAGACCAAGTTGGGTCAAAAGGAAAAGAGAAAAATATGGTTGTATCTCTCACATTCAATATTACTGAATGTCTTAAGAGAAGCTATAATGAAGGAATTGTGGAACAAGTTAGGAACATTGTACTATTATATGTCCCTACTTAACAAATTGTTTATATGAAAAAAAATGTATAACTTGAGGATGAAGGATGGTGATTTAATGAAAAATCATCTAACCATATTCAATATTGTTATCAGTTACCTATTATATACTAATATTAAAATATCGAATGAAGATACATGTATATTTTTATTGTGATATTTACCAAAATCATGGTTTAATTTTGTTTTTTCCATAGGTAGTAAAGCAACTACTTTAAGGTTTTAAAATATAGTCTCATCGTTGTTATCAGAGAAAATGAGCTGAAAAAATATGGAGATTCAAAAAATAGATACCGTGTCTATAATAGGATGCTCCTAGAATATAAATATAAATAAATCCTCAAGTGGGAAAAATAAATCTAAAGGAAGATAGAAATATCTAGGAAAATTTTTAAAAGTTCATTGGAGATGTGGAAAGAAGGGCACTGCAAGAAAAAATGTAAATCGAAATTTTCTTACACGCTGAAGAGACATGATGGTGCTCCTTCTAAAGAAGTGAAAACCACCTTATAAAAGTGATATTATGTGTATTTGGATTTATTAAGTATACATGCATAAAATTAGGCATGCATGGTTGACTCAAGTACATCCCTTCATATGACTCCTCTTAGGGAGTGGTTCTATGAGTATTTAAGATATTTTCATGGTGATGTTTTCTTAGGAGATGACATAATAGCTAGAATCATAAGATGAGGAAATTAAAGTTGAAGCTAATATGTGGAAGGATTAGAACACTATTTGGTGTTATAAATTTTCTAATGTTGGAAAGAGGTTTTATTTCTATAAGAAAGTTGAGTGATCAATGTGTAAAAATAGTCTTTCAAAAGGATACTTGTGGGATGGTTAAAGGAATAATGGTTTTGCTAAAGGAAGTTTAGAGTGAAACTCTATAAAATCTATTTGGAATAACTTTTAGTGATGCATGGAAGAGTTTCATTGTTCATAATACTAGAGAGAAATAAAGAAGAACTTCTATAGACTCTAGAGAAAGGACTATGTTGTGGCATCATGGATTGGGACATATTGGAGAGAATTTCCTTCAAGTATTGCACTGTAATAGTATGGTAGAAGGTATGTCTAATTTATCTCTATATTTTGATTTTTGTGAACATTGTTTATATGAGAAGCAGAATTGGGTAAGATTCACCTCTCTCTCTCTCTGAGCTTAAAGAGAATCTTATAGTTGGTGCATAGTGATGTGTTTGGACTAGTGTCAGTTCCATCACTATGTAAATATGTGTACTATGTTTCATTTTTAGATGACCTATCAGTTTATATATGGATTAATTTTATGAGGAGGAAGCATGGTGCTTTTACCAATTCAAAGTGTTTAAATCTTTTATGGAAAATAAAACAAAAAATAAAATCAAGGTGTTGAGTGATGAAAACTTGACTAAATGATGAACCTCACTAACTAAAACATTAAATGATGAACTTAACAACTAATTACCAACAGATTGAATATGTGAACAACTAGTAATAAGAAAACAAAAACATCACATCAACATAGAATAAAAACACATATTGACACCAGATATAAGTGGAAATACATAAAGTTAGAAAACCATGAATTTTATTTTATTCTTGTGATGCAAAGGAAATATCTTTCCCCCTTATTACATATGATTTTCTGTAGGCTCCCACCTATAGGAGTCTTCTACCTCAATTTTCTACAACTGCAACATTCATGGAAGCTCCAAATCCCATACATTTTATGCAGGTTACAACCCACAGTAGGATCCTACCTAAATAGGCTCCAAACTAATATTTATAAATCCACTGCAATAAAATATACTTCAATCCCCTCATGTAAAAGGAAATCAACAATGTGATGGTTTACCTGGTAATCAATTCTACGTATCTCCATTGTAATCTCTGCCTCTTCTTCCCTTAAAATCTACTTCACATAAGCTTCATATTTACCAAGTAACTAATTTATAACACCTCAATCAACTCCCACACATTATCTAACTCTCTAACTTCCCATGTCTTCCAAAATCACACCTTTTATAAAGATAGTTTGTTGAATTTTGGCATTACACATAGGAATATCAAGTGAACAAGGTTGACTATTTTCCTTCCACCCATTTGTCTCCAAAATATTCATATTTTAATGATATAACACAAAAATAAAATTTCCACCCAACATTATTTTCAGCCATATGTAATGACTAAATACATCAACATAATTCCAACATCTTGTAACATTATATTAGTAATATGTGACTATATAATTGAGCATTCATTTCTCATGATCAATAACAACATTCGTAATTAATGAAACAAAACGATCTCTACAACATATTTTACTTTGCCTTAGCCTTGCATCGCAACATATTAATTGTCTCAATAACCTTTCCTTTCTATCACGGAGTTCATAGATATTTTCCTTTTCTGTCATGGAGTCTTTCCTCGCATCACAACAATATTCCTCAACAAGCTAGTCTTGCTACTCATTTTCTTTTTCTTCTCCTTTTCTACCCCTTTTCCATCAATGAAAACAATGCCATCAATCTCCCCCTTTGGCATTCATGGAAACACAATGTTCATCTTCCTTCATGTCCTCCATTCCTCTACTTACCTCCCAGTTTCACATCAATGGAAAGGGGTTACAATGAATATTCGTAAGAAGATCAGAAGCTCCAGTCTTTTCCATTGTCCAATCTACTTAACAACAAAAATATGTCTTATCATTTCCCTTGCAATGTCATTGATCTCCTATAAAAATATCATAATATAGTTATTCATACGAAAACCTTGACCATCATGAACCCTATTCCTCCAATTTTGATAGGCATAAGCTTATGGCTGTTAGAATATTTGTAACTCACATATCTTGTCCTTATTGTATACAATGTGAATAATATATTCATATGGTATATAGAAATTTGTGATCCCTCTTGATACAATGCATTGAAAAGTTTGATTTCTACCCTTGTCTTCTGCATGAAATACTACTTTGTATAAAAATTCTTATCTCGTATAAATTCTGAAAAAAAACTTTTTCCCTCTTACATAAGAAAAACACACAAATTTACTGTGTATTTGAGGAGATCATCTCTGCGCACTTTGAATCTTCCAAAAAAAAACTTTCTTGCACCTTTGAACATCAATTTGTGGTTTGAAATAGTGGTATTTTTTGGAGCTATTTAAATACCAATCAGTTCATGGCCATGCCCTTTGAAATTAGAATCCGAATTATAACATTTTCATTCTTTATATATCAAGGAGAGGTCAACCTTACTCTCTTGTCTTGCTCAAAAAAATAAAAATCAAGTATAATTTCATGGTAATCTTTGTCATGTACATTTTATGATTGCACCACATGGAATCTCTATGTCTAATGGAACTTAAATTCCAATTCATTCCCATTTTAATTAAATGGCATCTATTTGAACTCATTTTGAATAGTTTCATGGATAAGAGAAATATTTAGCACTTGCAACCAATTGAATAGATTCAGGACATCTATATATAATAACCTTGAACACATGTCAATATTTTCCAAGAACACTAAAATTCATCACCTTGGATAGCTTTACATAGTTTTCGAGAAATATTTGTGTTAGTCTCATACAAGAATTGAAAAACTATGATGTGGAATTATGAGATAGTTCTCAAAATTTTATTTTGTAGAGTCTCACCCTTCTAAATGACTTGTATGTTGGAAAAGTTAAGTAATGAAACCATGAGTTATAGATTTACATCTATATAGAGATAAAAACTCTATACTAGCAACATCCAAAAATTCATGATGAATTTGAAGAATGGGAGCATCATATATATCCACAGTTACTTGTTTTGTAAGGTTTTAAAAACAAGAGGGATAATTTTAAGTTCTTTATAACCCACCAAAAATATACTCTAGAGATTTTTGAGCTTCAAAGAGACCTTCAGAGTCACTTCCATCAAATATATTCAAACGAAAAATATAAGAATGAAAAATCTAGCGTGAGTAGTAGTCAACGTTATAATCTAATAATATGGAGTGCACCATAAATATTTTACCGATGCATGAGAGTGATACCACCATAAGAACAATACTTCCATAATAATTCTCACTACATGAAGTATTTCAATTCCCAATTAATATGAATGTTTCCAATGCTTTAATATGAACTCTTCAAAAATATAACACCTATCTTTTGTTCCACACCTTATGTGCCTCCTCCACCTCCCATATCAACCGAATGTACATATCCACACATCCCATAACAACAACATAACACATTATAAATATATCAAAGCCACATTTGGAAACCAACGTCATATAAATATATATCAAACAACATGTTAGAAATACAATTACGCATATCGTGGATGAAATATTTCCTTGGAGTGACTTCCATTGTGGTCCCCATCGCTATATAATTCCAATAACCATAACAGAATTCCATAAAAATGAACAACAATGACTTTGCATAGGAATGAACACATATAGTATCCACAACTATTTTCATATCCTTCATAACGTATATCTAGTGATGCAACCGTAGGAGTATTGATCTAAAATTTATTAGCTACCATCTTCTGAGAGGATTTCAAGTTCTTCCAACCATAATGTTGATAATTTAGGATATGTGGCCTTTCAATATTATTATTGAAATAAAGTTCTGAATGCTCTAACCAATATTTTTCATAAGATATTGTGGTGGATGTTACAAAACTTTTAACACCGTTTGACAGAGTTCCTTTCAATAACATGCTATCATGTGAGGAACCAATTACATTACTAAACTCCTCACATGTTTCCTTTAAATATAATCGATTTAGTTTTGTAACATGAATTGTTGAACCCCAAAATTACCCTTTCCTTTACATATTTCTCATCTTATTTCACTTCTGTTCCATCAATTCATAAGCCATAATCAATGAATAATGATATGGTTTGTCTTAAGGTTACATTCAAATGATTGACATATTGTGTTTTCATGATTTTTTCTATTTTAATAATTTTTTGCAGATTAGCTACAGAATGCAGCCTGTTCCATAGATGACCGAACATTCTGTAGCTACTCTTATGGTTGAACATGTTATAGGTGTCAGATGAAGGAATGGTCCATATGGGTAGTCTCAGAATCCCTCCTACATGGATTCCATCCTATTCATAAGGACTAGATCGACAAATAAAGAGGGCTAAATTGATGGTCAAAGCTCAAAGTCAAAGACCGTTTCACATAGCAATTAGGACTCTTGCTTTGCTGCGTAGCAAATCATGAGTCCTAAGAGTCCCAGTTTGATCATAATTAAAAGATACACCTATAGTTATCTTTATTCATAGTTAGTTATGCAAATTATTTATAAATAGAGGTTCTACAGAGCCGATAACAAGTTAAGTTTTTGTAGCACAAGTTCAAAATTATAGTGAGATACTCTATTTTCTAAAACTTTGTTTCAGTAAAGAAGAACAACTTCCAGATTTTGTTTTGATCGCATTTTTAAGGAGCCAAGGAATTAACCAACTTGGTAGAGGAGGGCCCCTCCTGATACATAAAGTTTTTAATGTTTTCTAGTTAGATTTGCTTCAATTCTGTTTAGTATTTTTTTTCTTTTCATGCTTAATTTCTAGTTTTCAATAAGTTTAGATGCAACTATGTATATTTTCCTTCCGAAAAGTTTTCAAGGAGATAGGTAACTCTGTCTTCAGGATTGGAATAAAAATTGAAGTGTTGAGAAACATAGTTGATTATATTCCTGCTTTCATCTTTCAAAAATAGTTGTCAATTGCTGTGTCTAACTAAGAATTTATGAAGTCCATTTTTCCTATTTACCAGCTCTTATATTGAATGGTTGAATGTCTTATAAGAGCAGTGAATGAATAGATTTCATTTCTTGTTATTTTCTTGCTAATAATTAAGGGTGTAATTGATTTATTCGAAAGCCATAACAAGGGGTCAGAAGCTTCAAAATTGGATGAGACTTGATAAGTTAATTATTCAATTAATTGGTTTTAGATAGAAGATATTCATTTCATTGCAACAAAACAATCTTTTTAAAGGTCAACCTGACAGAGACTAATTTTAATATACTTTGAAAGGATGATTAAATGATTAGATTCAATGCAGTGTTTGAGTTATTGTAATTCTTTAGTTTAGACAGATGCAATGATTTCTTAGATATATTACCTCAAGGGGGTCACTCTCCAAATACTGGGTAGATGGAGTAATTAAAGCATCTTAGATAAATTTCAATTGCATTCTATGTTTTCTATTTTAGATTTTAGCAACTAAAGTGCAAACAATTGATTTCATCTCATAGGGCTTTGATCTAATCATTGAATGTTGAAACAACCTGAAGTACAATAGTTGACACATTTCCCTGCTTTCATTTTTAAAATCTCAATTGAGATCCATGGATTAGGTTTAATCACTAAATGAAGTACTTGCTTTACATTCTTGTCCAGAACTGGGTCTTAGAACTAATCCATAAAATTTGGTTTCTCTTATAGAAAATTAACTTAGTTTCATAATACTTCATTTTCTTCCTTTTTAATTAGATTCATTCTCACTTTCCTAAGTAGCTTAGAATAGCATACTAAGGACTAAAAAGACAAAACCCCAAAAAGAAATAAGAAAAACACTTGCAACGAAGTAAAGGAAAGGTCACTTCGGCACATATAGTGCACCACACTTCATCAATTTACTAGCCTTGGTTGATAATTAATGGAAGCAATTTACAACACTAAATTGACTAAAAACCTATTACAAACATGTTCTAGAAAGTGATATGGCACCAAATTTTCTTCATCAGTTTGCACAATAAATGATATGCCTTCACAATTTGATGAATATGAAGTTATCTCAGTGCACAATGTAATTATAGGATATTCCAAAGCACATACCCATTCATTTGAGTCGTAGAAAATAATCGATGTAATTTTATATTTTGAGATTTATTCTAAACAACACGTGTAGATTAAGAATCCACTGAATATGGATGTTTTATTTGAAAATCAATGTCATCATTCGATTAGTGAAGATTTTGATGCATTAATCTGTCATGGCTATAAAATCCAACAAACAAACTTGAAGCAATATGCTCAAGGATATTTATTTGTTTCCAAGAGCACCTCTAGAATAGTGGTTTTGTAAGACATAATTTAAAACAACATGTTGTAAAGCTTCCATTTACAATTTCAATGTTCCTCCACTAAAAAAATTGAAATTCAGTCTTCGTACCATCACCAAGAAGATAATACGATACATCAACTCTTTTTCATGTCGTTTATTTCCAAGTGATAACCACAAGTACATGTACCAATAAAAATGTATTATCAATGGTTTATGCCATGGCCACCAACAAACCAATGTGTTACTGGCTTGAAAAAATGTGCATGCATTTCACTCGACCATTTTTTAAGTCATTGTTATGTTATATTGAACACTTGACAAGATATTTAACCCAAAAAATATAAATAACTAACTCCCTCATGGATCTCATGATATATACCTTTGAGAAAATAAAAATTCATATGTTAATCATATTTATATTCTATATTGAAATTTGAAATCAAGAACAAGAGTTTGGTGTTGAAATTAAACTACCATCTTCAACCTTTACTCACATGTGATGCACTATGCTACTCTATTCTGACATCCTGAATGCAATCTCATGGGTAATTCTTCAGTTCATTTAATCGACTGTAGCATCTTGAAGATGATTTCTATATCCTCGTGGTAGTAAAATGAATGATTATTTGCATCATATAACTACCACAAATACATCTGGTATGGCATCCCTTACACTTGTAAACACTATATAAAAGTGCCTAGAGAAATACAAAATTTACCTATTTTGGAAGTAATAATGGTTCAGACCATCCGTTGTAACATTCCAATCTTATGTGTAATTGTTGGAATATGCAGTTAATAATTTTCAGTGGTGTTGACTCTCTATGTAAGGGGTTTGTTCCTATATCATAGGAGGTAGCTAAATCTATATATTCCTAGTTTGGTGTGTGGTTGAGATATTCTCTCAACCACCTTATTGTGTGTCCAAGTTAGTTCTCCTCTCTTGAGAGTATATTTCATGTATATATATGTAACCATTTTGATTAATATAATATAGTGTGCATAATAAGATTTTAGATTTAATTGAAAAATACAAAGATGCCCAAGATGTGAACAACAATTATGGAGAACACGGAGTTGTTGGGAGGCTTCCATCTTCCTGTGTTTGGGATCATCTTGGTTGGAGGTTGAACACATTTTTTTATCGTGGTCTCGTGGTGCAGCCATGAAGTGTGGTACAAAATATTTGTTGTAGTGGCTGAGGGCAGTGTGGTGAGCTGCCTACACATGCCTTTATTCATATATGAGAGCGGCCTCTGGTGAGTTATAGCTGAAGCATGGTGAGTTGCAGCATATGGAAAAAAAATTTGCAGTGTTTGTGCCTAAGGAGGGAGACAAGGTAAAGATAAAACTGAAAGTTTCAACATATTTTCTTTGATGAAACAAATTGTCTTCGTGAATTATTTTGTTTTCATGTTGAGACCAGTCAACTTAAAATGTAAATGCATTCATGTAAATCTAGTTAAAATGAATTATATGTTGTATTGTTGTGACATTTAGGTTGGAAAAATATTGTCACGAGTTTGAATTTAAGTTGGAATTTTCCATTCCAGCAATAGAAAAATTTATTTGCAGGAATGATTTAATACCAGATATGATGAAGACATTGAAAGTGAAAATGGCATCAAAGGATAGTGGTTGGATCTACATCAGAGTTTTAGAAGGATGGACAATCAAGTTTGTGTGAATTTTTTGTGAGTTTCTTGGAATAGACTCTTGATGATGCGTCACACAGTTGAATGGTAAGAAATTCTAGGATGGTTTTACAGTGGTATTTGTATGTAGCTGGTAACTCCAATATTTGGAGTGTGTAATTCTTAGCCTTGTAAAGGCATATGTATCCCCGTGTATTTCGTCATTATCTAAAAACCACTTTGTAATTTCTACTTTGTAATTAGAGGTTTGTGGTCAACTGGAAATCACTTTTGTCACTTTGAAGTTATGGTTTATGGTGAGCCAGAAACCAAATATGAGCCCTAGTTGATACAGAGCCTTCACAGCTACAAATCCTTCGTCGCTACGATGCCCCAGGCACACACAGGAGCCTTCCTACTCATAGAGAAGTAGGTGGTCTGCAAAAACACCTTAATCATAGGAGAAACTTAGTTTCTCATAGGTGTCACTTTACTGAGCACATTTTGGCGGGAGTTTTCAGATATAGTATGCAGTGATAATGCCTGACAGAACCATGTATGCGAAGGAAATCCTACAAGACTATTGGTTCGTATCCATGCATTCTGGTGGATAGTTGCACCTTTATATGGATGTCGACTTATCCTTTTTTTGGTTCTACACATGGGATTTGCCCGTTCGTGGGGGATTTGAGTCAAAGACACATATTTCGTTGGTTTTGAACATGGTATTTGCCCGTTTCTAGTGGATATGAGTCGCAGACACATATTTTGTTCAGATTGTCCAGAATTAGATTTTTTGAATCACTATCGAGACAAGTAGTCATTAAGTATGTGTGTTGGAATATGCAATTACTCCTTGTCCACAGTATTGACTCTCTATGTAAGGGGTTTATTTCTATATCATAGGAGGTAGCTAAATCTATAGATTCCTAGTTTGGTGTGTGGTTGAGATGAGGGGAAAATTTAAGGATGGAATTATCTTTAAGTTTAGAAACCTCGGTAAATATTACTAGTCCTTAATATGTAAACTATAAATTTTTTGTTGATATTTTTGTAGAAATATTTAGATTTACAATGATTTTATATTATTTAATATAATATTTTGGCAATTTTTAAGGTAAAATAATGGTTTACTATAAAATTTGGGCGAATCATTTTAGAAAAAAAATTGAAATTGGTGAATATTTTTGTTGGAAAAAGCATGGAAAATTAGCCTACCTGTGAATATTAGCCCCTAAAATTTTCCTTGGTTGGGATATTCTCTAAACCACCTTATTGTGCATCCAAGATGGTTCTCCTATCTTGAGACTATATTTCATGTATATATATGTAACCATTTTGATTAATATAATATACTATGCATAGCAAGATTTTATCTGTAATGCATATTTTCAAGTTTTTGGCTTTGGTTCCAGATTTAGGTGTAACACATATTGTTTTGTTGTCGACATTGTCATGATGCCACAAGATATAAAATGTGATATTATTTTCATAATGTTCTGTGTGATTTTCTATCATCTATTGAGCCCGACTTCTAACAATAATAATAACAATCATTCACCAATGTTATTTCCCATGAAATCAATGTAAATTGATGGAAAGAGTTCATAAATAGATATAAACTCAAATAGGTATTCTAGTCCTTCATGTCTTCCAAATGAAATAATTTGTAGATGATTTTGAAGGGCCTCATGGAGTTCCATCCACATCAATATTCCTTCTTGTTGAATGATATATTTGGTTCATTGATACAATCAAGGAGAGAAATCCTAACAGAATATGTATGTGCACTTTGTAACCACTTTACCAACATCAAGATATTGAAAATTTCCTCTCTCTTGCTCAAGGCATCCCTTTAAATTGTCAACGATTGTTCTAATGAGGATTTCCTCTGCAAGAAACAAAATGAAAATTCATCATTGACTCCTATGTTTCCATTTACATTAGACTGGAGAATCAATAAGAAAGATATATTTTTGGTACTTAGATACGAAGAATAAATAGTCCCGTTGGAACTTTCACTTTACACTTCAAGGAAAGTGAGGGGATTATCATTGGAATACCATGTGTACACTCCAGCAAGAGATTATTTTATGGTTGGTTCAATTTTCTCAGCATACATGTACTAATTCGAGCTATTTGTGTTAGTTGTGAGACAAATATTGAATGTTCATTCATTTCTTTTCACCTTCCTATTTGTCTGCAAGCCTCATGGATGCTGAATTAAGGTTCTCTTTATCGCAACACAATCTTCCCTTTGTCTTTATCTGAATTCATATGTCCCTGTCATATTATAAAAAATATATTTATTTAAAAACAATTGTGATGGATTTTCTTGAAATTAGGAGAGTTGTTCCTTCAATTTCATCATGTTTTATAGACACATTATGACTATATCCCTCCTCCTTTTCCTTACAAAAATATTTAACATTACTACTAATATACACAATCTATAGAATCATCTTTATTTAAATATTTTTGAGATATTTATGAATTAATGGAAGGTGCATCACTGGTTTCAAGTTCTTTCCAATACATTAGAAATAACTTTGCAGTGGAGTCATTTTTTAAGTCTTTATTTTCAATATTGGGGTTTCTCTCCCCATAAAACGTTGTTGCTCCTAAATGAATTTTTCTTTTTCTTTCTTGAGTAGCTCCCCGTGAGGCTATGATGACTTCATTTTTCTATTTAAGTCTCAAGATTATCCTTTGTATTCCTCTTCTATACCTCAGTTAGCTTCCATGTGTTGTTGTATGCATTACCTTTTGGCTCATTGTATGGTCTTCTTGGAGTTGCTTCCATTTTATGCCTAGAACCATTTACGTTTTAAATTACTTTCTAGTCTTTGGCCATATGACCAAGATTGCTACAGAAATATCATTCTATATGACCAAGGAATGATACAAATGGTGTGTAATTTCTTGAGTCATTTATACTTTTCTTTACAAACGTTTTTCACTCAATAAATCTATGTCCAAATTCATTACATAGATAGCAGTAACCATAGAAATTATTTGTGTACTTGGTGATTGAATGTATTCTCTATTTGTGTGCTTGAGGGAGGCTTCTTATTTTTTCCATCTTTTCCTCATTAATTTTTTTTCTGTGTCATACATTTGGTTGGAATGTGTCCACGTTCATGGAAATAAAGACACTTCATATCTTTCAAAGGAGGAAAGAATCACCTTTGATATCTTCCAAATTTTCTGAACTTATCTCCACGAGGAACTGACCTTTTTGCAAATGACCATTTGTTCATATTATTCTTTGGCTCTTGATGTTATTGTTTGTTTTTTTTTCTTCCTTAAAAATTATGCTATTGTTGGCCTCTTCTTCTGTACATATTTTTATCATTGCTTCATTATCCTTTATTGTTGCTTTGATACAATTCACTTTAAGGTTTCCATGGAAACAACCTCCTCTTCTAATTTCTTAAACAATGTGTTCTTTTATTATAACTCACTTATAGATGAATTGGTCTCAGCCTCTAACCTTTCACATTGTTCTTCTCTATCCTTCGATCATCTACTCATAACCTCTCCTAATATCATTTCTTCTTTAAGTTGTGTCTTTAGACTAACAATTTCTTCCTTGTATCAAGTCTCTCTCTGATCACATATCTGCAAAAGTTACTTCAAGTCTTTGTTTTCATTATTCAATCTATCTATGCTAGAAAATGATAATTTAAGCCTATATTTTTCTTCAAGTATATTTTATTTATGGAAATCATGTCCATTAACACTAGGAGAGACCTCATTTGACTGGAAATTTTCCTTTTTATTCCTCCTCGTTTCCTTCTCCTTTCTGTATCACTATTGTTGGTATCTCCTTGATGAATGTGATGCAATCTATCCCATATTTATTTTGCAAAATTTAAATCTATTACTGTATCAATATCCTTATTGTGAAGATTTTTATACATAACACATGTTTCCTTAACATTCCAATGTTTTTCTTTCATAAAGGGAGAGTCTTTACAGTAGCCATCACATACTAGTTTCCATATAGGAGGTCCCTAAGTTATCAGTTCATATTTTACCTTGTCTCTTCATTCACGAAATTTTGATGCACTCAACACATGTACACTTCGATAGTCCATGACTCAACCAAATCTACCTTCAAGTTGTTACACTTACAAAGGAGGAACTTGCTATGATACCAATTTATAAAATATTGACTAAACTAAGTGGGGGTGAACTAGTTTATTAAATTCATGGACATTAATTTATTTTCTTTAAATGTCATTAATTGAAATATTAAATGAGAAACTTAAGAAATAATCACCAACATATTTAATATGTGAACAAATTGTAGTAAGAAAACCCAAAAATCACATCAACACATAATAACATCTCATATTGACACCAAATATAGGTGGAAAATCATAAAGGGAGAAACCTATGATTTTTTTATTGTTGTGATGTAAATGAAAGCTATTAGTCACTTATTACATCTAAATTTCTGAAGACTCCATCCTACAGGAAGTTTCTACCTCAATTTTATGCAAGTTGCAACATGCAAGGAAGCTCCAAATCCCATACATTTTTTGTAGGCTACAACCCACAAGAGGTTCCTACCTCATTAGGCTCCAACTCGATATTTATCAGGCTACCATGTGAAAGGAGACTGCAATCCCCTGAATCAAAAAAGAATCAACAATGTGTTGATTGACCTCATCATAAATTCTTCATATGTCCATATTCATTGCTACCTTTTATTCCCTTCAAATCTACTTCACAGAAGCTTCATATGTTCCAGGTAACTGATGTATAACACCTCGATCAGATATCACACATTATCTACGTCTGTAAGCACCCGTGTCTTCCAAAATCACATATTTTATAAATATAGTTTGTTGGTTTCTTGTATCCCACATAGGAATATTAAGTAAACAAGTTTTACTCTTTTCCTTCAACTCATTTGTTTCCCAAATCTTCATCTTATATTTTGAATATCATAACACAAAAATAGATTCTCCATCCAAGATTATTTTCAGGCATATGTAATGACTAAATACATAAAAAAAAATTTCAACATCATGTAACATTATATGAATAACATATGACAATATAATTTAGAATTCATTCCTCACGATCAATAACAACATTTTCCATTAATGAAAAGGAACACTATCTGCAACATATTTTCCTTTTCCTTGGCCTTGCATCCCAAAATTTTCATGTCATTGTCTCAACAACCTTTCCTTACTTCAATGGATTTTTCCCTTTAGTGTCATGGATTATTTCTTTGGACCACAACAATATTATTCAACAAGCCAGTCATGTTTCTCCTTTTCCTTTGATGCTCTTTTGTTGCTCTTTTTATGATCCTTTGAAATAAATGACAACAATTCTATCATTGAGGAAAAAATAATAGTGGAGAATTATGTTGGAATGAATATAAAAAATTATTTAAGGAGTGAGGGATAAAAAGGTGGAATATTGATTTCTTGCCCTAGTATAACGAGGTTGTAGAAAGAATGAAAGTGCTGGCAATGGAGAAATCAAGGAGGATGTTGAGTGGTGTCGAGTCTGGACAAGAACTATGAGAAGAGGCATTGGGAATTTTTTGTTACTTGGTAAATATATCACTCCAGTTAGTATTGGAAGAAAATATTCCACATGAGATATGTCTTGGTAAGAATAATTCTCCTAAGAATCTCATGTTATTGGACTATGATGCTTATGTGCATGCTACAAAGGAGAATAGAAGTTAGATAAGAAAATTGAAAAGTATCTTTATTACATATAAAGATGGTATGAAACATTTTAAGCATGGTCTTACACCAACTTTTGGTCATATAACAATTTACAATTAGATGGATCGAAGTACACCATGTAAGACCAATTTTACCATAGTAAAATTGCTTTCACTATAAGAAATCATTTAATAAACCATACTTCATTAAGTTATTTCTCGTCCAAATAGGAAACCCCATGAGGAATAATTAAATAAATCATTCTTTATTTGATTTTCCTCTAGGAATAATTAATTAAACCACTGTTTAAATAATATTCATGGTCATATTTAACCCTCCTTAATGAGAAATAATTAGATAAATTATTATTTATCTTATTATTCTCTAACAATAATTAATTAAATCATTATTTAATTAAAATTCCTTGTTAAATTTGGCTAAATAATCTAGGAATAATAAAATAAATCGTTATTTGTTAAATTATTCCTCAACCCCATCCTTGAAATGATAAATAAATCAATTATTTGTTTATTATTTTTAAATAAAGGGATTTAACAAATTTATATTCCTTTTCCCTCCAACAAAATATAATAAAATATTCGATGAAGTTAGATCTAGATCTTGGTTAATAATATTTTATTATGCACCATTATCAAGGATAACTCAATATTTTGTTATAAATAGAGGGTTTTCCATTCATTATTTACCTTTTATAATTTTATGAGGGTGGGACTTTGATCCTCTTATCATTGTCATACTTTGATCGCTATTATTATATTTTTTCTTATCGAGCTCCCATTGAGTTCAACACGTGTTGCGCTTTCTACACCTTTGAGAGATAGAAACTTTGAAGTTGAAGCACTGAGGACAACCGAGAACAAATCCCATTCAGGTGGACTGCTAACATCATTCTTCGTTCCCTTCCTAGGTGTTAACATAATATAAAAATTCTTTATAAATCTTGTCTTTTCCATTTGATATTTGGAGAAACTCTTATTTCATTTTACTATTTAGTTGATTTTATTGAATAGATCTCAATTTTTTTTGAATTTTTTTTGATCATATATTGCAGATCTAAAGAAGTTAGACATCCATATTTTTTTTTTGGGTTCTTTGTCATGTGCAGCTAAAGTGATCTCTTTTCATACACTTGGGTTGAGAATTCATTCTAACAATTAGGGATTGCACATGGTTTTAATAAGATTCCTGCGTGACCACCTGCTTCAGTACCTAGTGTTTTGTTTCAGCTATTTTTTAGCCTCTTAATGTATTTTTTAAACCATTTATGCCCTAAAATTATAAAAATTCTAACTTCTAAGTGTTTCTTGGTGTTTTCCGCAGGTAACAAGTATCAACCATGCAAGAGACAACAAAATTTTCAGCAACTTGCCACTCGAGACTCCTGGAACTAAAACTTACACTTTTCAGCCTAGAACCTATGATTTCAAGCTCAGGTCATAGATTTTGGTCCCAAAACTGCGATTTCAGTAGCGTACAGGTCAGTACCTGCGAGCTGCAACTTTTTTCAGGATTTTTTCTGTAACTTTCAGGGTTTGCCTCAAGCATTATTCAAGGTTTTATGACTTTTATCTCTACACATATTAGGCCTGGATATGGTTATTTTTTCTCCTTAAAGTATGAATAACCCTTTAGGTTTCAATACGCTTCCACCTTTTTAGGAGGGGTCTCGCTAGGTAGGTAGTCTGATATTTTGCAGTGCTTTGAGCCATTGTTTAAGGTCTGATCGATATTTCTTTTAGATCCCTCTAGATCAGTTATTATATCATCCAAAAATCCCTCTAGAGTTTTTTTAATATTTCCCTTAAGCCCCCCTTGTTTCCCTTATGATTTTAACCTGTCGCCTCCCATTTTGCAACAATTTTCCGTCTGGTTTCTTCTTGTTTTCTGCACCTCTTTCCACCAGATCTGAGTCATTAGATACCTATCCCTTATACCTTAGATATTCTTTCCATATTATGTGGTTTGAGTCAATTTCACCTGCCTCTTAGAATATTTTTTTGGAAGCCCTTATTTATGGGTTGAATTTATGCATATTTAGCTACTTATTTTGCTATCGTTTTCAATTTTATTTACAATTATACAACATTTTTTTTTTTTATACACAATTTTTTGAGCCTAATTAAAATTAACACACTGCTTACACACATGCACACCTAAAGTGAAGAGTGCTTGGTTTACACCTCCGAGCCAAGAAATTAACATCGTAATTAATTTATCTGCCTCCCCGAGACTTTGTTTATTTCTTTTCCATCTTATTTGGGTATCTGTGTCTTGCCATCATTGCCGCCCCAAGGCATTTATATCGGAGACTCCTAGGCCTTCATCCTCAAATTCCATGATGAAGACTTACTCCATATTATAGAACCCAAGCTAACCCTCCACCCAGTCCCCATACTGACTTTGATCCTAGTCCATCGGGCCCTCACTCTGATTCGGAACTCGGTTTTCCTCTACCTCATTCTGTCACCCTGTCAAGTGCCAAGGTAGGTACTGGTCCTCAAGCTGGTTGTAACCCTGGCCCTAACTATAAATATGCTAGTAGTGTAACCACTACTAGAACTATTTCGGTTAATCATTTGCTTCCTTTTATGGTAGGTTTAAGCTTCACTAACTTCAGCCAGTTAATTAACGACCCTGTACACCATGATCCATGATGACCTGTTATGCCAACTGATATTCCTTCTGACATCCCTAAGTTTGAAGGAAGCACTGGAGAGGACCCTACTAATCACATATGCTCCTTTGACATGTGGTGTCCATCCAATTTTATCACTGATGACTCCATCCGTCTTCAGTTATTCTAGCGTACACTCACTGGAGACATTGTAAAGTGATGTGTCAACTCGGCCTCTTCCTCTCATTCCACTTTTGTGACTCTTGCTAAATCATTTATATCCTAATTATAGTTACCTCTTCGATATGACGTCGATACCAAGTTGTTGACTACATTTCATCAAAATTCTTCCACCCACCTTTCTGACCATGCCCAAGAATGACGAAGAAGGAGGAGCTTATTTCGAGCTCCTATATTCGATGACCGTGTATATATGGATTGGTTTTTCAGAACAATTTTTTACTTCTATTGGTAAATATGCCATGTCTCACTTTCCTCAGAAAGTGGAATAAGTTCTCCAAATCGCGTTAAAATATGACTCGATCTACGCCCAATCTGGTTATGTTTATATCGTCTTATGAGATCTTCATAGACCTTGTGGTGCCAATGCACAAGGGGCATCTCACGCTGCCGATGGTATCATTGGATATCTTTCACATTTTTATACTCATCCTCCCATGGGTTATGGGTTCCCTCAGGGAGGGGATAGATCTACTAGTACTTATTCCCCTCCTAACAACATGTATCCAGGACAAAGCACATTTTCCCCATTGCATCAATCGATTCCAAGGCCTGTGTTCACTCAACCTTTTTACCCTAATGTATCTCATCCTCATTTCTATCCTTATCAACAGCTTGATGCTCCATGCCCTCTAGCATTAGCACCCCAACATCCTATGCCTTCCCAACCTCTGCTACAACAAAGGCCTTCCCCTTTGAGTCAGGTGTATCTGCAGAAGAACGTGAACAATCCTTAAAATCCCAAGAAAAAGAGGAAAAGCAAGAAAAATCAACCTATGCAACATAATCAAGGGTGCCAAGGGAACCCGCCAAACACTAACAACCAGCAACAGGGAAATCATCCCAAGAAACACATGCCTCTTCATACAAGCAAGCCTTGTTCTTGTTGTGGTATCCATAGCCGTTATACTCACGATTGTCCCCTTTTACCCCAAATGCATCAGTCATGGGAAGAACAAGGAGCATCTAGAGGACACCAAGCCATGGTTTTGGCTCCTCCAAATATTGTGCCTGTTCAACCAAATTTTTTCATTGATCCTTTCCCTCAGCAAGAAGATGTGACTTCCCAACCTCCTGAAGGTTAGTCTACCCCTCAACCTTCACAATCTGGTACACATGAATACTAAATTCTCATGATGAATTCTGAAGTGGTTAATACCACTGATGTCAACCTTCAAACTCGATCATGCCAATATGGAAATCCACCTCCTTCGTCTGCAACCAAGTCTCAAACCACAGTTTCCATAGAGTCCAGTTCGACACCGAATTCCCCTTTACATATCCCTCAGCCATGGATAGAGGTCATTACCAAGATCCCCGAAGGGGAATTACGTCGAACTATTGCTTCTGCCAAGGCTTCCCACAATTACAACATAACATATTACTTGGCACAATCTCCCGCTACCGTGTTAATGTTAGAAGTCCTCTAGTCATGCCCTTCACAATGTAAAGGTATATTATTTGCTCTAGGCACTGTGGTTCTTTCAGATGATCTTCTGATCATATTTGATGTTGAAAAGTCAGAACATATCCCATTACCTTAATCTGTCGCCTTCAAAATACTAGTCAAGATTCATAATGCCCATGTTTCACTATATATCATTGACGAGGGCACATCCACCTATGTGATTTCCACTTCTATTTGGAATAAAATCAGATCACCTAACTTAACCCCATCCACCATCACTTTACATGCTTGGCACCGTCACTCTTCTGATCCCCTTCACATGTACCACAATTTCCATGTCAATCTTGCGGGAAAGACTATTTGTATTGACATTGAAGTCATTGATGCTCCCTTTGATAACAACATCATTTTGGGTCATAGCTACTCTTATGTGATGTTTTTTGTCACATCTGCGGTTCACCGTATGATGTGATTTCCTCAGTATGGAAATATCGTTACCATCGATAAATTGACATATTATGAACCAAAGTATCAGACCTCGCCGAGTCTATCATATCTTCAGTGGATGATAAGCAATGAGTCTCACCTCTTCCCAGTGTCTTACCTGAAGTCTATAAATATTCCACGTTACTTGGTGCATTCCCTGGTCTACTCCCTCTTGCTGTAGATCCAAGATCTTTGAACTTTTGCATGATGAAATCTTCTTGGACTACCCATAAGTGGTTTAGTTCAGGAATGCAGAAGCCTATGCCTCTGCAACCTACTAATGGCCACTTGACGAAGCTTGCAGGGCCTTCTTTTCAAGGACCTTCTCCCTCTGCTGGTGTCACTTGCACTCCTTTTCAACCAGGAACAGTTCCCCTTAGCCTTAACTAGTTGGGAGCCACTCCATGAGGCCATTACCCCACTGGTGAGATATTGTTTCTCGCTTCTCCTTTTAGAGTATTTTTAGTGCCTATTATGGCTACATTGAGCCTTCCCAACTTGACCCTTGGGATCCCAGTCTGTTACATCAATCCCCCAGGTGAAACCCCACCTGGTTAGCTCAAAAATTATACCACGGTGACCCCAGTCCAACCAGTCCCCATGAATCCTTTCGTTACTTTAGTGCCTAAGCCACCTCAACAAGAATCTACTCATGTTGCGAAAGAATCTGGTCAGGGGGGGGGGAAAGAAAAAGAAGGAACCTAAGGATAAGGTTGCCGGAGCAACTCCTACTCCTCCTAACCCTCTGAAACAGTCACCTCCATGAACTTTGTGTGTTGTTGTTGGGAATTATACCAAAAAAATTTGTGAGCTTCCTCTTCTCAAATCCATGGTAAACAAAATGTTTCCTGAATCTTATATCCCATAGGACCATGTTACCTTACCTGATTCAACTAAGAAACTAAATATGTCATGCATGAATCACCATTCTGCTTTGTGTGATTTTTATGGCTACTAATCTCACCTTTGTCCCTGTCTCGACAAATTGCCTAACACCCTTGAGGTTGTATACATAATAAAGGTCAAACCTAGTGGATACTATACTCCTCTACTCTGACATTTGGCTCAGGCCAAACCAGAGGAAATTTCTTCACCTATTCCGATACCTCCACCCAATGTCGATATGACGAAGCCTTCGACCACTATCCTCTATATATCATCATCCATGAGATCCTTGGCAGAAAACTACTCTGGTGAATTCCCCTCCATTTTGACTGAACCTCCTTCAATGATCACCTTGGGCTCAACATCGGTAGATGTTTCATCTACTGGCTATTCATCTACCCTCTGTAGTGATGGGCATGTGAGCCACATCTCTCATGATGATGCATCAGGTAGCCCCATCACGTCATGTGGTCTTCCTTCTGCTAGTCCACCCATATTTCATTCTGATGAAGACATTATGGAAGCAATGACCACCCCTAACTTTCCTTGGGATGATATGCACCACCATGTGTACTTCCTTCTGCAGTAGTCCCATGACCAGTATGCTGTGGAGTCTAAAGACTTCATCTCCGATGAGGTCGATTGGTTTAGAAATCCCATTCATGTGCCTGATGCTTTCGAAGAAGGAAATATGACCAATACCTCTCCTACCATTAAAATTAACACTTCTGATAAAACAGGGATAGAAGAAAACATTTCCTTAGGGGAAGCTTGCACCCTGGAAGAAATTGAGGTGTATTCTAAGCTATTCAATAAATTCCATGATGTTTTCACCTGGTCCTACTGGGAGATGCCCAGACTTGATCACGCCATTGGCGAACACCATATCAATGCATGGCTTGATGTCAATCCTTTCCGTAAAAATTTGAGACCCATTAATCCTTCCAGACATGACGCTTTCAAGGCAAAAATTTACAAACTCAAGTAGGTTTGTTTTATTTATCCCATTGAATACACAAATTGGGTCTCTAACCTAGTTCATGTTCTCAAGAAACAAGGCACCATCCATGTCTACACTGACTTTCGCGACCTGAACAAAGCTTGTCCCAAAGAAAACTATCCCACACCGTTCATTGACTAGATCATTAATGAGTGTGCATGGCATGAGGTTCTATCTGTTATGGATGATTTCTTCAGATAGAACCAAAGAGTTATTTGTCATGTTGATCAGTTAAATACTGCGTTCATGAGTCTATGGGGAACTTTCACTTATAAGGTCATGTCTTTCGGCCTAAAGAATGCAGGAGCCACTTTTCAATGGGCCATGCCACACTATTTACATTACCTAGCTCATATTATCGTTGCCTACATCGATGACCTTAATGATCGTTCTAGGTGGCGGACGTAACACATCCATGATTTGCGTATCATCTTCCTCTGATGTCGTAAGTATAGTATCTGCCTTAACTCACTAAAAATTTTCTTTTGTTTCCCTGTCAGTCATCTCTTCAGCTTCATTGTGTCCAAACATGGTGTCACACTTGACTCTCTTAGAGTTCAAGCCATTCTTGAACTTCCTATTCCTCTTACCTTGTGCAAGTTACAAATACCCCAAGGAAAAGCCAACTTTCTTTGTCGTTTTGTCCCTGACTATGACACCACCACACATGGGTTTGCAAGACTCATTCGATCCACCATTCCATGAGTTTGGGATGACAATGCTCAACATTATTTTGATGCTGTGAAACATGGTATCACTTCCACTTCCTTGATTATTCCTCCTAACTTTGAAAGGAATTTCTTCTTGTACATCTCACCTTCCACCCATTCAGTCGCTAGGTTCCTTATCCATGAATATGACACTGTAAATGAACATGTTATCTATTATGTTAGTAATAACCTTGTAGGTCCCCCTGTGTCCTAATCGCATGAAGAGAATTTGGAAATGGCCATGTTTTCGGTCCAGAAACTTCATCATTATATCATTATGCTTTACACCAAGGTTGTGACCAATTCCAACCCTATGGATTTCCTATTGAGTAGATGAATCATCAATGGGAAGTACACCCCTTGGATCATTATCCTTTAGGAGTTATATCTTGAATTTGTCACACCCAAGAGTAATAAAGGTTCAGCCATTGTTGAACTAATTTCTGAATTTCCTACTCATACACAAGATTATCTGATTAATGATGATTTACCAAATGAACACTCGTTTTCCATTACATTGGATTTCCCTTGGTATGGCGACATCCTTACCTATCTAAGAACCCAAAAATTTTCTCCCTATCTTGAATATGATGTGAGATGACATATACGACACCAATCCCCCTGCTATCTTCTCATTGGTGACTATCTCTGTTGTCGTGGTGTTGATTTTTTCCTCTGTCATTGTCTCACACAAATTGAAGCTAAGAAATTCCTTAATGCCTTCCATAGCGACACTTGTGGTGGCCACCTCTTTGGTTTGGAAAATTCTCAGGAAGTGATGTGTGTTGGGTACTTTTGGCCTTCTCTCTCTAGTTATTGCATTGAAGTTGTCAAACACTGCTCCAACTACCAACTCTTTGCCCTAAAGGCATGAGATCCTGTTGCTCCCCTCCATCATGTCATCTTATTCAGTCCATTCTGCAAATGCGTGATTAAATTTATGGAGTAGTTCAATAACACGGAAACTATCGCAACTCTCTTTTTCTTTAAACATGTTATCGCTCGATTGAAATATTTGGTATTTGACCATGGCCAATATTTCAAAGATGCAATTTGGCATGAAATATCCTCTCTGTTGGGTTTTTAGCACCAATATTCCTCGTCCTATTACCCCCAAGGTAATGGTCAAGTTGAAGGGGTCAATAAAATAATTAAAAATATGCTT
The DNA here is from genome assembly GCA_034641835.2 of Pinus albicaulis. NCBI lineage: Eukaryota > Viridiplantae > Streptophyta > Pinopsida > Pinales > Pinaceae > Pinus > Pinus albicaulis. The sequence goes on along the minus strand of CM076578.1, from coordinate 1,349,357,461 downwards.
CAACGAACAATGAAAAATCACAAAACCAACTGGTAGCTTACACTCTTCCCTACATTTTTGTCCTATAGAATTTTTTTTTAAACCGCCATCGGGTTTAATCCTTTCCACCTTTTTTTTGGCGAGGAGGTAGTCATACCGATCGAGTGTGAAATCCCCTCCCTTCACTTAGCCGTGGAAATTTTCCTTGATACCTAACCTTTAGAACAAAGAATTATCATGCTTGAGTGTGCATCCGATGACCGTGGTGTTGTCGTCCAAACCATTGAAGCGGCCATGAAGCACACCAGATCTGAATATGACCAAAATTTCCACCCTCGTACCTTTCACGAAGGTGACCTTGTTCTAGTGTATGACCAGGCTCATGATGTCCTTGGTCATGGGAAGTTTGACACATTATGGCTAGGGCCTTACATCATTAATAAGGACTTTCACTTGCGCCACTTGTACTTGGGGCACCACTTAGCGTTCATACTTTTCGATGCGTGTGTTGATTTTTGTCATGAGTAACCATATTTTTCACATGTTTTTATTGTCCCCGCTATTCTTATTCTATGTGGCAGAATCATTGAGTCACATTTAATCAAAGCATCCAAGTTGAGTCATCATTACATTCATGGAGTCTGTCCCGAGTCCCTTTTTCTCATGTTAGATTATTCCATCCATTCGCGCCTTGTCCCCCTCTCATGTATCCCATTTTGGCCTCCAGTCTCACTCCTCCCCATCCCCTCAGGAGACAAGTCAGTTGCTGCTAGTTCATCCATGATTTTTATGCTCTCACAAGAAAATTCATCTGTTTGATACTCAATATCTCACATTGCATCATTATCCCTGGTTCCAGTCCATAATTTGCTCTACTATGATCTCTTGTTCCTTATTTTAGGACCCTCATTTCCTCACCTATTGTGGACCTCCTTCTGTTGACATCAGTACATTCATTCTAGAATATAGGTCTAAAGGGAGGTGTACCTTGATTCCAGCTTCCATTATTATTCTATGCCTTAGATTAGGAAAATTGACTCCTTATCACCCTTTTACTTTATTGTTTCCCATCCACTCCACTTCAGAAAGATCGAGATTCGTATACTCGATAGTTCAGTGATCTAGTAGATTGATCTAGTGAGTTCTGGGTGTGTGTGAGATTTTTTAGACCTCATGAGGGGGTGGCCTTTTAGGGAGCCTCTCAAAAGCTTGGATGACTTCATTTCATGCTACAGCCTTAGATGCAGGTCCACAGATTTGATGGTTTAGGCCCCAGCTGCTTGCAGTGCCTATAACATGCATGTATCAAGTAGATGATCCATTCATATTTTTATACCCCTTTATGGTTTGTCAGGGCTTCTCTAGTTGCTATTATATCTCATGTACTAATATATTATTGTATTCAGACATGGTTGGTGTCCCAGGGGTAGTATGTATGTGGGATCCATTATATTTTTTTTTGGCCCATTTTTACACTAGCATATCATGTACTTTATATCTCAGTCTCATTTTACTGGCACACCATTATTCTTTGTACTTTGTCATCTTGGCAAGCATAGGTATGCCTCCCATACCTCACTAAGAATAGGTACCAAAACATTAAAGGAGACTTATCACATTTGTAGGTCTCTCCCCCTCATGTTATTGTCCTCTCTTGCTTCACCCTCTATACGTATCTATCCCTCTCTATGACTCCCCTTTGGTTCCTAGTGATTGTATTCTTACAACATACCTTGGTCATACGATTAGCTCCAAACGCTCGCACATTCAGGGACAATCAGTTATACCAATTTTTGGTCATATAACCATTTACAATTAGATGGATCGAAATACATCATGTAAGACCAATTTTACCATAGTAAAATTTCTTTCACTATAAGAAATAGTTTTATAAACCATCTTTTATTAAGTTATTTCTGGTCCAAATAGGAAACCCCATAAGGAATAATTAAATAAATCCTTATTTATTTAATTTTCCTCTAGGAATAATTTATTAAACCACTCTTTAAATAATATTCATGGTCATATTTAACCCAATTAATAAGAAATTATTATATAAATTATTATAATAATTATTTATCTTATTACTCTCTAGAAACAATTAATTAAATCATTGTTTAGTTAATATTCCTTGTTAAATTTGACTAAATCATTTAGGAATAGTAAAATAAATAATTATTTTTTAGATTATTCATTAACCTCATCCTTGAAATGATAAACAAATAATTTATTTGTTTATTAATTTTAAATAAAGGGATTTAACCAATTTAAATTCCTTTTCCCTCCAACAAAATATAATAAAATATTCCAAGGAGTTAGATCTTGATCTTGGTTAAAAATATTTTACTGTGCACCATTATCAAGGATAACTTAATATTTTTTTATAAAGAAGAGGGTTTTCCATTCATTATTTACCTTTTATCCTTTTATCATGATCAGACTTTGATCCTCTTATCATTGTCATACTTTGATCGCTTTAAATGTATTTTTTCTTATTGAGCTCCCATTGAGTTCAAGATGTCTTGGAGTTTTCTACACCATTAAGAGAGAGAAAATTTGAAGCTAAAGCATTAAGGACAACCAACAACCCATCCCATTTAGAGGGAATGGTAACATTATTATTTTTTCCCTTCCGAGGTGTTAACATAATATAAACATTCTTTGTAAACCTTGTCTTTTCCATTGGATATTTGGAGAAAATCTGATTTCATTTTAATGTTTAGCTGCTTTTATTACATAGATCTGGGTTTTTTTTTCATTTTTTTTACCATTTATTTCAAATCTAAAGAAGTTAGACAACCATATTTTTTGTTAGGGTTGTTTTTCATGTGCAACTAAAGTTATCTCTTTTCGTACACATGCGTTAAGAATTCATATTAACACATGGGAAGGTAAAACTAAGAAGGTAGTGTATAGTTGAGATGTAGTATTTAGAGAAGTCAAAAAATTTGTCAAATAAGAATTCCTACCAAGGCAAAAATAAAAAAAAATTATAGAGCTTCAGCTAAAATATGATGATTGAGACTTTGTGGAAGAATAGGAATTAGAAGAAGAAGAAGAGAAACTACTATGGTATTAGGGAGATTACTTGAAGAAAGAAGGAAAGCAATAAGGTTCTACTCTACCTTATTTCCATTCTAACATTGAATTTTTTATTATTGATGATGATCCTAGAAGTTTTAGGGAGGAAGTGCATCCAAAGGATCGAAAACTATGAAAAAAGGCCATGTTTGAAAAAAGGAAAGTCTTAGACTTAGATGAGGTTTGTTATCTCGTGGATTTTCTCGTTTGAAGAAATCCCATTGGTAGAAAATGGGTATTTTAGAGGAATTTGAATGTAAAAGGTAGAGAGGGGAGATAAAATGCTCAGATGTTAGTAGCAAAAATTGATTTCTAGGTAGAGGGAATTGACTTTGGTAACTATTTTTCTTCGATTCCCCAGTTAATATCTATTAAATTTCTCTTATCTATTCTTATTACAGGATATTTCAGCATAAAAGCACCCATGAAATTTTCATGTAATTTCCATCTCATAATTTAAACCAACCAAAATCATTTAAATTTAAAAAGAGGTATATGTGAATATTTTGGAAGGAAAAGAAGAAAAAGTACCTTTTATAATTATATATTTTTATTTATCTCCTAATGGGCTTACTCAAATTTCAAGTGGAGACACTCATTGGATGTGAAATTAAATTCCACATCCAATGAGTAAAGATTATGCATACTTTTGAGAAGATCAAAATTGATAAAAAATTAAGATACATTAAAAAATCATGTTGAACAAGATTTTTAAATGTATCATCATTTTTTTTATCAATGTCACTCTTCTCAAAAGTACGCATATGGGTACTCATTGGACGTGGAATTTAATTCCTCATGCAGAAAGTGTCTACACATGAAATTTGAGTAAACCTATCATGAGATAAGCCATAAATATAATAAACAAATGTTTTCTTCTTTTTCCTCCAAAGTTTGTAACTCTTATTTTTTTATTTTAACTAATTTTTTTTTATTTTTCCTTATGAGGCCACTTTTGGACTAAAATTGCATCTAGTGTGGTTAGTTATAATTTTGGAATAGAGAAAATGGATGTCAAGGTAACATTTATACATGTGAATCTAGAAGAAAAAAAGTGCATGGACAATCGAAAAGCTTTTTCTATTGAATGAAATGAACAATTAGTATGCAAGCTGAATAAGTCCTTATACAGGTTAAATAAGTCACCAAGGATGTGGTATCAAAATTTTGATACTTATATATTGGGACATGGAGTGATAAGGAAAACATTAGATCACTATATGTATTTAAAATTACCTAGTGATCATGTTATTTATTTGGTGCTATATGTGGGTGATATGTTATAGATAGGAAATGATGAGGAAATGCTTTAGGAAGTGAAAAATCAATTGTCCTCAAAACATTTATATGAAGAATCTTGATGCTGCAAATTTTAATTTGGGAATGGAAATTAAAAAAGGTCATGAAAAGATGAAGCTTTGATTAAACGAAAGGAAATATGTTGGTGCAGTTTTACAGGACGTTAATATGAAAGGATGTAAACCAATAAAGGTAACTTTTACTATATGTATAAATTAATATGTAGAATATTTTCCTAAGAAATAAGAAGAGGAAGACGACATGTCCTATGGTCCATGTTCAAATGTAGTTGGAAGTTTGATATATGCAATGATTTATACTAGAAAATATATTACACATGGCGTGGGAGTGTTGTCTGGGTATATGTCGAAACTAGGGAATGAGAATTATATACCAATAAAGAGGATTTTTTGGTATTTGTGTGGTAGTATTATTTATATATTATGCTAACAAAGAAGACCATGATTGGAAATAGCATTGGACATACATGGATTTATTGATGCACACTAGGCTAAATATATGGATCATAGAAAATATACAAGTGGGTAATTGTTTAACTTATTGGAAGGAGAAATAAGGTGGATGATGAAGAGGTATTTTGTGGTGGCACTCTCAGTTACAAAATTTGAATTCATTTTAGACACTCTTTCATGTGAGGAAGTGACATGGTTTCATAGATTATGTTTATGTATTAGGTTTATAAAGGGAGATGTAAGGAAAAATTTTGATATTTTGAGTGCAATCTACCCAACAAAAAACCCAGTGCATCATTCTAAGAAAAAAAGTATTGTTGTTTAGTACTACTGTGTGGGATATATGGTTGAAGAAAAGAAAGTGTTTCTAGTGAAGGTGAACACTTTGAATAATGTTTTAGGTTCATTAAAAAAATATGTGATAATTCATATTTTTTCTTGGTGTTGATAAATAATGGGATTAATGCATTATATTATTGATAATGTATTCCTCTAGCTTCCAATATGGAAAGAAAACAACAAGTGGGAGAATGTTGGGTATGTGTTATATTCTTTGCACAATTATCCATGGTAGGGTTGCAGAGGGGTCATGGGGGGTTCATATGTGGGGGAAAATACCCTATAATCAATGAGTTAGCATTGAAACTATAATTAAAATACCCTCTAGTAGAGGTTTTTGCAGAAGCCCCTATAAAAATAGCCCAAAAATTTGTTTTCAATGGAGGCCAGTAGTTAAATTTTGTCCGCATTTGTTTTAACAATTTTTTTTTTTTAATGATGTGTATAAAATAAGCTAACGCATCGGAGTGGTATACAAGTATACGCAACTATGTTTAACAAAATATGCAACTTCATGACAATGTTAGTTTTTTATTAAAAAAATCATAACATTGTGTTTAATACATAATCCACACCAGTGCGTATACTACATGATAGCACTGGAAAAGGGTTAAATTTAAAAAAAAATCGGTCATAAAATACATTTTACCCAATTCGGTGCTATTCTATAAAAAAGCCTCGGTGCTAAGCCCATATTCAAATACCCTGGCAGATAAAAAATATGACACATAATTGTGGGGTTTTTAACTTAAAAATAGCAGTGCACTTATAATAATCTATGCACCAGTGTTGTTTGTTGAACTTAAAGTCCTGGTGCTTAATAGAAATTGGTGCACCATTATCTATATCAGGTGCACCTGTGTGTATACTACTCCATAGCACCAAACAAAGGTTAAATTTAAAAAATGTTGGTCATAAAATTTATTTTCACCATTTCAATGTTATACTCACATGAAGCACTAGTGTTATTCATGTATTGAAGACCCTATGCATAAGTAACAAGGTGCACTACTATAAAATTTTAAATTTTAAAACATAGTAATCCACTAGCTGAAAATGAAGCACCAAAATAAGGTTGAATTTAAAAAATGTCGATCGTAAAATTCATTTTCACAATTTCGGTGTTATACTCCCATGAAGTAGCAGTGATATTCATGTATTGAAATGGCTCGATGCTTAAATAAAAAGGTGCATTTCTATATGGTTTTTAATTTAAAAAATAGTAACATCTTAGGTGAAATTTGAGAATTGGTGTGTATACTACTCAAGAACACTAAACAAAGGTTAAATTTAAAAAAATTCAGTCGTAAAATTCATTTTCACCATTTTGAAGTTATACTCCCACAAAGCATCGATGCTATTTTTGTATTAAAATTCCCTAGCGTGTAAAGAACAAGGGTCACCAGCATGGGGTTTTTAATTTAGAAAATAGCAATGCACTTCATAAACGTTATGCTACAGTGAAATTAATCAAGTGCACCAGAATAGGGTTAAATAAAGAAAACCCTTCCACCCATAAAATTCATTTTTAACATTATAAATGGTGTAGATATCTCAAGAACTAATGCCACTCTAGCCTTTCTGAAGTGCCCTGCCACTCATGCTTCCCCTGCTTGCCATCCTTACATACATTTCTCATTGAGTGGCTTTAAAATTTTCTCAAACGATGGTAAAATTATTTTTTATATTTACGTGGAAAACACGCCTCCTACACGAGAAAATGTGTAGGTAATGGCTATGTTTCTCTCTAATTTTTTTTTTTTAGTGGAATAGAACTGAAAATTAGGTAAAAAAATCCCTTTTTTTATGTGCAATGCATTCGACAAGTTTGACTCTCATCGGTTATGGTGCAACCTGTAAATTTACAAGGTGCACTACAAATCTATTTGTTTGGTTCACGCGCTACAATTTTGTTGGTGTGTTTCGTAAATTAAAAGACACTCATAAGAGATATAATTTTTACAATGGTGTATCTAGTAGAAGTTACTTCCCGAAGCATTTATTTTTAACAAATTCACTACTTGAAAAATATTATAAATTTATAGAAAGTGTTGGAATATTGTCATTGATGGCAAAGGCTTTGGCTACAAGGAGCATCTGATCATAAGAACAGAGGAAGTATCGGTCAAGGAGCAGAGACAAGCAGATACAGAGTAGGAAGAAGGGAAGTCGAGGTGTAAAAGAGGAGATGTGTTGGAAAATTTCCTGTTCGGATTCTTAGGGTATGATCTGGGACAATAAAACATGATATGGAAACTGTACATTGGTGCTTGTGGAACTAGAATGGAGCATGAAGAGACAAAACCACGAATCAAGAACGAATTTAAGGTCGCAAAGGGAATCTGGTGTGAATTTCTTATGTTATATATTATGGATATGATCCCTGTTACGAAGATTGCATCGAACTGGTGTCAAGCCTCAATAAACGAAATGATGGGTTAATATGTTGATGAAGAGCGCAAGCGATGTAACAGTAAATAAGGAATGAAGCCCCTGCAGTGTTAATCAATCCATTCACTGGATTAACTAACGGAAGTCTTCATGAAGAATTGTGATACAATTTAGTCAATTTACAATAATCGAGCAGGGGGAGTGGAACTTTGAGCGAAGAAGGCAGAACCTTACGCGAGGAACAGTAACGACGGTTTCCGGTTTTTATCGCACCGCTCTCGATGGGCAAGCGGTATTCAAGAGGTGGGGAGCGATTCCATAGAGTGCTAGACACGCGTCCCTGTACGACTTCACAAAACCACTTTTCATCACACGTTATAGTTCAACCCAAGATGCCCAGTGATATCGTTTAGTGTCGTTGATCTGGGAAGGGGTCATCAAAAGGTCATCATTTGTTGAAGGTGCGCGAATATTAACACATGTACAGCGGGCCATCGTACGTTAACATTCGGCATCGGAGGTCGAGCGATATGAATATACGTCGTTGATCTGGAAGCTTGCTAATCTAACTATGATCGGACGTTGGACTTGCGCAAAGTTTACTTATGGTACGATGCGTGTATTGGATTGGCTATAGAGTATATATGTGGGCCCGGGGTCAAAGGTTTATCGTAAGATTAAATTACTTGGAAGTGTTGGATATTTCTATAAAGTCCGAAGGGTTAAAATTTAGATATAAGGCTTGGGAATTCAAAAGTTGTAAATGTATTTATTTGTCAATTTCTTTAAAATTGATAAATAAATTAAAAAGAGATCAAAAGCCCCATGGGATAAACTAAAAGGAATACTGACAGAGGAATACCATTAGCGGTTCATGGTTTTGACTCATGGTTTTAATAAAGGAAAAACTATATAAGGAGAAGAAAAATAGAGAACGAGGGCATGCATTGTAAGGTTGTGAACGAAAAATTTCTCCAAGGAATATCTGTATGGACGAGCTCTGTTCTTAACTGATAAATCTGAAACTATGATGCACCCATGGATAGAATGATCTGAAGATGATGAATCTCTATTTTTGAATGACGGGCGAAATCATGAAGAACTGGTGTGAGTGTACTGAATGAATAAATCTAGTGGCCTGCAAGGTATGTCATGTGGAAACTGGTGGATCCAGTATAAAAATTGATGAAACGTGGTCCGAAGTGGTATTGAGGGTCGAAGCCTTCAGTGAGGGGGTTGTAGCTCCCTTCCAGTGGTAGCTGGTAAACAAGAGCAGGGGGTAGTAGCTCCCTTCCAGGAGAGGCTGGTAAACGAGAGCAGGGGGTATTAGCTCCATTCCAGGAGAGGCTGGTAAATGAGAGAAGGTTGTAGCCTTCTTCAGGTGGGTGACTGCGTCCTGGTATAAGTCTGCACCAGCATATCTTGTAAGAATTTTTCTCTATAATAAATATTGAAGACTGAGATTACAACAGCGTTGGTTTTCTCCCGAATTGGGTTTCCACCTTAAATCTTGGTGTTCGTATGTGTTGTTTATGTTTGATGGTTTGTTCTGTTATTTCTGTTCATGCTTAATTCTTATCTAATATAATTCTCTAAGTAAAGGCATAATAAGATATCTGGACATACATGTTGGATGCAGTACTGTAACATATGATTTTAAGAGAAAGAAAAGAAAAAAATTTCAGCCCTAAATACTGATTCACCCCCCCTCTCAGTATTTTTCCCAACAATTGGTATCAGAGCAGGTCCTTTTGAAAAAGCTTATCCGCTAGAAGGAAAATCAAGCAAGATGAGAAATCAATATGTAACAGCATCTATCAGGCCTCCGCTCTTTAACGGAAACAATTATAATCTTATGGAAAACAAGGATGAGATCCTATCTTTAGTCTCTGGGAGTAGAAGTATAGGAAATTTTTGAAGGAGGATATCAATATCCAGCTGCAGTACCAACAGATCCGACAGAAAGAAATAATTATGAAACAAACGCAAAGGCGGGCAATGCTCTATTAGGAAGTCTAACTGAATCATAATTTGTCAAAGTCATGCATCTAAATACAGCAAAGACAATATAGGAGAAAATTATTCTAAGTTATGAAGGTGATGCAAAGGTAAAAAGTGAGAAACTCCAAACTCTTAGAATTCAATATGAAAATCTAAAAATGGATAAGGAGGAGAGCATTGCCAATTTATTTTTATGTCTTGATGATATTGTAAATCGTATGAGAAATCTGGGAGAAACAATAACAGAATCTACTTTGGTTGAGAAAGTCCTAAGATCACTAACGACAAAATTTGAATCAAAAGTCTCTACTCTTGAAGAAAAGCAGGATCTTCAAAACTTTACTGTGGTGCAACTTCATGGCATACTAACTGCATATGAAATTAGAAGAGGAGGACCATATGAAGTCAAAGAAGCAGTCTTTAGAACTTCTACAAAAGGGAAGGAAGTACAAAAAATAGAAGGATCAGGATATATCTCAGAAGAAGATGAGATAAAATTTGTAAAGAAACTTCAACTTGGCACAGGATGGTTCATAGGTAAGCTTCCTTTCAAATGTTTTGATTGTGGAAGAGTTGGCCATTATGCTGCTAAGTGTCCTTATAAAGAAACACATAAAAAAGGGAAGTAAGTATCAAAAAGGAATAAGAATCGTTTTAGCACTACAAAGAGTTACTATACTCATGAAGACAGTGATGGGTTATCTGATAGTGAGGAAGAATGTGAACAAGATCTTAGACTTTTCATGGCATTTGAAAAATAATCTAGAGAAGAAAAGGATACTTTTTTGGATGCTCTAGAAGACAGTGATTTTCTTGATGAAGACAATAAACTCAAAATTTTCTTAGAAGAGAGTAAAATAACCATAGAAACTCTGAAAAATCAGCTTGAAGAAAAAGAGAAACACAATGAGAAATTAGAATGTGAAGTAGTAAGTCTAAGAAAAGAACTTGAGAAAGTAAAGACTCTAAATCTTAGATTTGCTAAAGGATATGAAACCTTAGATGAGATTATCAAGGTACAAAGTTCTCCTCTTATAAAGACAGGTCTTGGATATATCGAAGAATCTTCTCAAGATTCAGCACCAAATTATTTAAAAGAAGTTACAGGTAGTTTACAACATGCTGCCACTCAACAAGGGAATAAAGAATCTTTACAGGTAAAGCACGATCATCTCAATTCAAAGAACACTACCAGGAATGTCTTTCAAAGAAACACCAATCAACAGCTAAATTCATGTAGAAGATTTTATGATCGCAGAAAATTCTTCTTCAATGGAAAATGTTTCTCATGTCACAATTTTGGTCCTAAAGCTATTCAATGTGTTGCATATAAAACCATCATGACAAGAGAATCAAGAAAGAAAAGGATTGATATTGAAACAAATAAGAATGCTTATAACAACTTTTCTCCTCTTCAAAATGAAGTTGAATGTGCTTATTGCAATAACTTTAGCCATGAAGAATCTGAATGCAGGAGCAAAGTTCACCCAAAAGAACATTTTCCTTCAAGCTCCAAAGTATGGAAAAAGAAGGAATTACAGGTTGAAAATTGTGGCATAGTGTTATTTGCAGAAGATGAATAAAACCAATGGTACATTGATAGTGGATGCTCAAGACACATGACAGGTGATAAAGACAAACTTCTTGCATATAGTGCTCTAGAAAAGGAAAAGAATGTTACATTTGGAAATGATACTCCTGCAATAATTAAGGGAAAAGGGTCTGTTTTTATAAAAGAAAAGGTGAAAGCTAATGAAGTCATGTATGTGGATGGATTAAAGCATAACTTGTTAAGTGTAAGTCAAATGTGTGATCAAGGAACTAAAGTTTTCTTTAATTCAAAATAATGTGTGGTACGTGATCTTGATACAGGTAAAGCAATTATAAAAGGAAAAAGAAATCCAAACAACCTGTATATATTGAAGAACTGCAAATAACAATGTTATTTGAGTAAATCTTCAGAAAATTTGCTATGGCATAGAAGGTTGGGGCATTTGAGCTTCTCTCAAATCAGCAAATCAAGAAGATTTAAAGTTGTTCATGATCTTCCCAATATTACTCTACCTGAAAATATCATATGCAAATCTTGCCAATTCGGCAAGCAAACCAGAGTAAAATTTAATGCCAAGGAAGGATCATCAAGTAAGCCTCTTGAACTCATTCATATTGACATATGTGGACCTATGAGGAAAAAGTCACCACGTGGTGAAGAGTACTATATCTTATTCATTGATGATTTCTCTAGAATGTGTTGGATTGGGCTGCTTAAACACAAAGATGAAGCATTTGAGAAGTTTCAGATCTTCAAAGCACTAGTTGAGAATGAATTAGATCTAAAAATCAAGTGTCTCAGATCTGATCGAGGAGAAGAATATACATCAGATGAATTCCTTGAATTTTGTGAACAACATGGCATAAAAAGACATTTTTATGTAGTTGGCACTCCACAACAAAATGGTGTTGCAGAAAGAATGAATAGAACAATTCAAAAAATTGCTAGAGCTATGCGTGATGATTCCGAAACACCTAACACATTTTGGGGAGAAGCAGCACATACAGCAGTAAACATTCTCAACAAGGCACATGTTCATGTAAATAGTGATAAAACTCCATATGAACTCTGGTATGGTAATCCTCCCACTATAAAGCATTTTAGAATTTTTGGAAGCAAATGATTTATCAAGAATAATGATGAAAAGCTTGGCAAGTTTGAACCCAGATCATATGAAGGAACATTTCTTGGTTACTCCTCTAGGAGTAGGGCATATAAATGTTACAATAAAATACTTCGGAAGATTTTTGAATGTATTGATGTTGTTATTGATGAGTCTCCTGTAGCTCCAAAAGAAGAAAAGAAAAAAATAGATGAAGATGATGATGACACATATCCTTCTACATCAAATAGTAATGATACAAACAGTGAAGCCAATGAAGAACCCGAAGATTATTTGTCTGAAAAGGCTCCCTCCATATATGTTCAAAAGAATCATCCAGAATCTCAAATTTTGGGAGAAAAGGGATCAGGTGTACAAACAAGAAGGACTCTTGTGGGATCTTCTAGCAATCTGGCATTTCTGTCCACTATTGAACCTCATAGTGTTATTCAAGCTAGCAAAGATGAATGTTGGATTCAAGCCATGAATGAAGAGCTTGATCAAATTGAAAAGAATCACACTTGGGAATTAGTACCAAGACCTCATGACAAAATTTTTATTGGAAGTAAATGGATATTCAAAAACAAGTTAAATGAGAATGGGGATGTTATAAGAAATAAAGCTAGACATGTTTGCAAGGAGTATGCTCAACAAGAAGGTATAGACTTTGAAGAAACCTTTGCTCCTGTAGCCAGACTTGAAGCCATAAGAATGTTTCTTGCTTTTTCAAGCTTCCAACAAATCAAAGTTATCAAATGGATGTTAAATCTACTTTTCTCAATGGTGATCTAGAAGAAGAAGTTTATATAGAACAACTAGAAGGATTCATTTTGGGAAATGATGAAAAACTTGTTTGTAGACTTAAAAAGGCTATATATGGTCTCAAACAAGCTCCAAGGGCATGGTACTATCGTCTTGACAAATATCTTCATCAACAAGGATTCTCAAAAGCGTCTGCTGACAGCAACTTATACACAAAAACTGAAAATGACAAACTATTGATTGTGGTTGTATATGTTGATGATATCATTTTTGGAAGTAATGAAGAGTCTGTGAGTCAGAAATTTGCTTCTAATATGCAGCAAGAATTTGAAATGTCTTTACTTGGGGAACTAACATTGTTTCTTGGATTTCAAGTGCAACAAGCAACAGATGGCATTTTCTTATGACAGGCAAAATACCTTAAGCAAATCCTAAAGAAGTATGGCATGGAAGATTGCAAACCTGTAAGTACACCAATGATAACCGGATGTAATATTAGTTCTAGTGATGATTCCCCCACGGTGAATCAACCAGAATACACATCTATGATAGGAAGTATACTTTATCTCACTGGGACAAGACCAGACATCATGCATGCAGTTGGGATTGTTGGACGATTTCAAGCCAATCCAAAAGAGTCTCACCTTCAGGTTGTGAAAAGAATATTCAAATATCTACAAGGAACTCAAGATTTTGGACTATGGTATCCAAAGAATTCTGATCTTCCTCTTCATGCATACACTGATGCAGATTGGGCTGGAAGTGTTGATGATCGGAAAAGCACTAGTGGTGGTGCATTCTATATGGGGCCCTGGTTAGTATCTTGGTTCAGCAAGAAGGAAAGCTCTATTTCCTTATCTACAGCAGAAGCAGAATATGTGGCTGCAGCATCATGTTGCACTCAACTTCTCTAGATGATGCAAACCCTACAAGACTTTCAAATCAAATGTTCACCTCCTATCTCCATTATGTGTGATAATACAAGTGCCATCAGTATCTCAAAGAATCCCATTATGCATTCCAAGACCAAGCACATTCCCATCAAATATCACTTCTTACGTGAACAAGTGCTTGAACAAAAGGTGAAATTGGAGTATGTTTCCTCCAAAGAACAAGTTGCTGATATATTTACCAAACCTCTACCCAAGGAAGCGTTCGAATATCTCAGACAGAAACTGGGAGTAGTCTCTGCCATGCAGAGGACCAGGTCTACTTAAATACAGAAGATTAAATTGGGTATGAGGTGCTATTGGGCATCTCTGAATGCTCAGGCTAAGGGGGAGCATTGGTCATGTGAAAAGAATGCTTTGTTGGCATACTAATTATTTGTTGAAATCTGATCTCATTGTATAAGTCATTTCTGTTATCTCATCAAATACTATGTTTGAAGATGTAGCATGACCTCAAGGGGAGCATGGTCTTGTTGGTACAAAGGATCTCGATCAACCCTTTGCCATTGATGTCAAAGGGGGAGGAAAAGAAAAGAAGGGCTTCTATAAGACTAATAGAGGAAGAGTATTGTGAAGGAAGAATATTGCCATCAATGCCAAAGGGGGAGATTATTGGAATATTGTCATTGATGGAAAAGGCTTTGGCTACAAAGGAGCATCTGATCAGAAGAACAGAGGAAGTATCGGTCAAGGAGCAGAGACAAGTAGAGACAGAGTAGGAAGAAGGGAAGTCGAGGCATAAAAGAGGAGATATGTTGGAAAATTTCATGTTCGGATTCTTAGGGTGTGATCTGGAACAATAAAACATGATATGGCAACTGTACATTGATGCTTGTGGAACCAGAATGGAGCATGAAAAGGTGGAACCACGAATCAAGAATGAATTTAAGGTCACAAAGGGAATCTGGTGTGAATTTCTTGTGTTATATATTATGGATATGATCCCTGTTACGAAGATTGCATCGAACTGGTGTCAAGCCTCAATAAACAAAATGATGGGTTAATCTGTTGATGAAGAGTGCAAGTGATGTCACAGTAAATAAGGAATGAAGCCCCTGCAGTGTTAATCGATCCATTCACCGCATTAACTAACGAAATTCTTCATGAAGAATTGTGATACAATTTAGTCAATTTACAATAAACGAGCAGGGGGAGTGGAACCTTGAGCGAAGAAGGAGGAACCTTGCACGAGGAATAGTAACGGCAGTTTCCGGTTTTTAATGCACCACTCTCGACGGGCAAGCAGTATTCAAGAGGTTGGGAGCGATTCCATAGAGTGCTCGACACGCGTCCCTGTACAACTTCACAAATCCACTTTTCATCGCGCGTTATAGTTCGACTCAGGACGCCCAGCGATATCGTTGAGTGTCGTTGACCTAGGAAGGGGTTATCGGATGGTCATCATTTGTTGAAGGTGCGTGAAGATTAACATAGGTATGGCGGGCCATCGCACGTTAACGTTCAGCATTGGAGGTCGAGCGATATGAATATACGTCGTTGATCTGGAAGCTTGCTAATCTAACTGTGATCGAATGCTGGACTTGCGTGAAATTTACTTATGGTACCGTGTGCGTATTGGATTGGCTATTGAATATATATGTGGGCCCGGGGTCAAAGGTTTATTGTAATATTATTTTACTTGGAAGCATTGGATATTTCTATAAAGTCCGAAGGGTTAAAATTTAGATATAAGGCTTGGGAATTCAAAATTTGTAAATATATTTATTTGTCAATTTCTTTAAAATTGATAAATAAATTAAAAAGAGATCAAAATCCCTATGGGATAAACTAAAAGGAATACTGACAGAGGAATACCATTATTGGTTCGTGGTTTTGACTCATGGTTTTAATAAAGGCAAAACTATATAAGGAGAAGAAAAATAGAGAACGAGGGTGTGCATTTTAAGGTTGTGAACGAAAAATTTCTCCAAGGAATATATGTATGGGCGAGCTCTGTTCTTAACTAATAAATATAAAACTATGATGCACCCATGGATAGAATGATCTGACGATGATGAATCTCTGTTTTTGAATGACGGGCGAAATCATGAAGAACTGGTGTGAGTGTACTGAATGAATAAATCTGGTGGCCTGCAAGGTATGTCATGTGGAAACTGGTGGATCCAGTATGAAAATTGATGAAACGTCATCCGCAGTGGTACTGGGGGTCGAAGCCTTCAATGAGGGGGTTGTAGCTCCCTTCCAGTGATAGCTGGTAAACGAGAGCAGGAGGTAGTAGCTCCCTTCCAAGAGAGGCTGGTAAATGAGAGCAGGGGGTAGTAGCTCCCTTCCAGGAGAGGCTGGTAAATGAGAGAAGGTTGTAGCCTTCTGCAAGTGGGTGCCTGCGTGCTGGTATAAGTCTGCACCAACATATATTGTAAGAATTTTTCTCTATAATAAATATTGAAGACTGAGATTACAGCAGTGGTGGTTTTCTCCCGAATTGGGTTTCCACCTTAAATCCTGGTGTTCATATGTGTTGTTTATGTTTGATGGCTTGTTCTGTTATTTCTGTTCATGCTTAATGCTTATCTAATGCAATGCTCTATGTAAAGGCATAATAAGATATCTGGACATACATGTTGGATGCAGTACTGTAACATATGGTTTTAAGAGAAAGAAAAGAAAAATTGGTCAACCCTAAATACTGATTCACCCCCCCTCTCATTATTTTTCCCAACAGAAACTTGTGTTTCTTAAGCTGAATGTTTCATTTTGGCGTGAAAATGTTATGCATATGCACATGTGTGAAATGTACGTTGATGGACTGCATCAAAAAATAAAGATGACTAATTTTTTTGTATGTATGCATATTGAAATCGATGGGTTAGGTCCATGTATGCACCATGGGCAGTCGTTTACCTTTTTTGTGGTGCATCGTCTCTGATGCATTCATATTTTTTTGGCGCATCGAGGATGATTTTTCTTTTAAATTGAAAGTTATATGTCAATATTTATAAACATGTTTTTCATTTAATAAAAAAAAAATATTTTTATGCATGAGGTTTATGTTTTTTAAATGCCAATAATGCAGATGCGTCACAAAAGGGAGGGGCAACAACAACAGGATCATAAGGTGGACCAATAAAATGTGGTGTAACTATGGGAAACATGAGAGAGGGAGATATATTTATACCCTCGGCCGATTACAAAAGATACCCAAGTACTCTTGAGGAATTTAGGCTTCCTTATGTACTATGAGGTTATTACTTCCCTGAAGTCTGGGTTGTTAGCACAATTGATTTGATGGTGAGATTTACACCAACAGGCTTTCTGTGTCATCACTAATTAGTAGTATCAACCCACTAAGGAGGTTATTTATTTTACTACTAGCCTATCGAAGATAGGGGCGGGTTTTCCCTAGTTCCCTAATATCCTACATGCTTTTCCAGTAGAGAGTAAGCTTACCTACTCTCAAAGATATGTTGGGGATCATGTAGTGCATCCTATATAATTTTAGGTGTTTTTTGGACAGCTACGGATCACCTCTTTTGGTGTAGAGGATGTTAGGTGTCTCTCACTATTAGTGAGTACCATTTTACACTATATTAGTGATCGGGAATTGCATTGGCTTCCCTCTTTTTTTTTATATTGATTCTTTGGTGTAGAAGCCATAATGTATCAGATGGTATGTCGTATTTTTATGGTAGTTTTGTATGGCTTTATATATATGTCGTTGTATGATACATCAAAGGGCGAAATTTCCTTTTTATTCAAATATTTTTTGTTTATTTTTTAAGAGGTTTCCAAAGAAGAGGCATAATTTTTATTGTCATCCACTTAGTCCACTGACTAAGGTGCGGATGCACATGTGGGGTGATATGATTCACAACAGGGGCCAACTGGAGTATCCGACAAATATTTTCACCAAGGCATTGGGGCTATGGGCGAGTGAAGATAAGAAGATTTTTTTCTTCGCATTATGTCCTTATGTGGAGGTGGATTGGCAATAGTGTCCCAACATCCAATTCACATTGGATGAGCCCACATATGATAGAGGTAATATTATTGTTTCCTTTAACTTAATGTAGTTTCATTTTAATCTCTTAGTTAATTCAAATAAAATTTATTCTAACATGTTCTTTATCTTGTTTTATTAAATTATTTAATGGAATTTTATAATTATTGTTTTCATACTGTATATTTTGTACATATTGGTAGTTTCATTGGGGACATTCCTCTTCCCCTAATAGATCTATATGTGGGGATGGTCGATGCCATGGTGGGTGAGGAAAATCCTGAAATGCAATGGGCATGGGCATGCAGCCATATAGATATTTTGCCCAATTCAGGATGGATTACCATGACCAAATCTATATAATTTTGGTTGAGGTGGGAGTCCTCCCTATGAGGGCTCAAGACATCAGGGTATATCCTAGGCTCTTGGAGCTCCTCAGGAACTCTCCATGTGATGTGATGATTCTTATGCATCATATAATCAGAGCTACAAGGGTACTCACTACATCAAGGAGAGATTGGAATGAAATATATACACATGAGTACTTGGCTATTACTACCCCATAAGATCATGATGATCAGGGTGATTATGCTTCTGGTGATCATGTTGGTTATCCTTGTGGTGATCCTTCATATACACATTCTTCACCCATACATAGGACCCCATTGGATCAAGATGAGGGTGTCGATTATCCTTCTGGTAGTAATCCACTTCCTCAATATTCACCTCATAATCACCCATTGCCTCATGCTTATTATTAGAGAGAATACAAGCCACCTTATCCTCCACCTCATAGTTCAAATGTTTAGGCAGTTGGTAGTCCATCATTTTCTGATACACACTAGGCTACCACTACTACTGTTGTATCAAATATTTGACTTGATGCATTTTTTGACACCTTTGTATATATATATACAAAGGTGTCAGAAAATTTATCAAGTCAAATATTCGATAAAACAGTAGTAGTGGTAGCCAAGTGTGTATCGGAAAATGATGGACTACCACTACTACTGTTGTATCAAATATTTGACTTGATGCATTTTCTGCCACCTTTGTGTGTGTGTGTTTATATATATATATATATATATATATATATATAGTGTATTTTATTTTTTCATGTTGATGTACTTGATTTATATGATGGCGTTGATGTGTATATTGTTAGGTTATGTTAGATATGTTCATTTAATGTGCTTGCAGATATATGTGTACATGATGTGATAGAAGTTATTTGAAATGAAATGTATGTTTAAGTATGTGTGTGGTGATGATGTTAGATTGCAATGCTTTTGTTTTGTTAGATGTGATCGTGATGATGATGCCCTATTAGATTATTAGGTTTGTGTGCTAGCTAATGACGTTTATATGTGGTATAGGTGAATATAATTAGATGATGTTAGCGAATTTGAATGTGTATTTTAGATTATTTTTATGTTTGTTAGATGTTTATCATCACGATGTTTATTTTTATGAAATGATATTTACTGTAGATTCTATATTTGTGAACTCATATTAAAATTTTATATATCAAATTACATGCAAAATGACTTACTTCAAAGGAAAATGCAAAGTTATTTTTATAAATTACAAATTTTAATATGGTTGAAACTATAATTCTAAAATTACCATAAATATTTTTCTATTCATTATATAGTTCATATATATTAATTCTATCCTAATTTGTAAAATATTTCAATACTCACAATGAAAAATTACACATCACACACACACAAATATATATATATATATATATATATATATATATATATATATATATATATATATATATATATATATATATATATATATATATATATATATATATATATAACCACTATAGATCCATCTTAATCATATATTTCTGAAGAACTATAAAAGAGATTAAATCTTTTGACATGTACATATTTTTTCAAGTTTTTCTTTCTAAAAATATATTTTCATATAATGAGATTTGATCCCTCTAGGATATTAGTAGATGTGTTATTAAGGTGGATCTATAATTGTTTATAAAATTCAATCTATAAAAACATAAGTTGAATTTTTTTAATAATTAATTTAGATTTAATATAGCTTGAAAAATATGTATTTTAATAAAATTTAATTTATCACTAAAGTTATGAGATTTTCGAGCGATTTAAAATCAATATTTATAGAAACTGTTATCAATTTAAATTAGAAATTTGTTTCTCTAAAGAGAAGGAGGAAATATGAAATAAGGCTTGTGAGGTTACTTTTAGTTGGGGATTTTCTCTATTGGATGTTCTCCCTTAAAGAGGCAAGTGGATTTTTTTCCAGTAATAAAAATATAACATTTTGTGCTATTTTGGTTCTTTATTTGCCATTGTGGTTTATATATATATATATATATATATATATATATATATATATATATATATATATATATATATATATATATATATATATATATATATATATATGTCTAATAATAAATCTGATTTAAATTGTCAAAAAGTCATAATATATTATATGTAACTTTTTGACAAGTAATATATTTGATAATTTCTTAATGAAGAACTCAAGAAATATTATTTTCCCACATTCTTATCATGATATATTCACTAAAATTTATTTTTTCACTTATCTCCTAGCTAGTACATCATTATTTCAATGATAAATACATCTCTATTTTAAATGATTTTTTTATAAATACATGAAAATAAATATATATTTTACATAATCTAAATAGGAAAGAAAAATGCGTCACTAAGTCTAGTAGAAAGTCAAACAAATTCCTCTTAATAACAATTACATTATTTATCATTTAATCCTTAGCCATAAAACATTTATTAGTTCAACTTCGATTTAGAACTACCATTGAAAGTGAAAGTAAAAAATATTCCGTTATCTATGAAGAAAAAATTAAAACCTCTCATGCATCCCTGTAATCCCATTTGTTTCACTTATGGCCCATAAAAAGATGAAATCAACTTTTTACACATGCACATAAGACCCCATTTTAGTTTACATAATGTTGCAAGAACTAGAATTTAAATATAGTAAATATGAGTTTCCCTCTCATGTAAAGAATCTAATGTGACGTATTAATAAACAAATTTTTCATTGTTAATGTCCTCATAGATTTATCACTACATCATTTAAATTGATTTTAATATGAGCCTAAAGCAAAAAAAACATGTGATATGACTAATAAACCAATAAGTATATAACATGTAATTATACATTCCTTCTCTCTAAATCCTTCATCTAAAAAATTGTATGTCAAGTAGGGAAGAATCAACTTATTTTATTGAAATCACGGAGCATTGTTGTGAACATTTCTATAATAAATATTCAATGGTGTTTCCAAATTCCCTATTTTCTCATTTTTAGAATCTTCTTCTCATTTTCCTAGTTGAGAAGCATTGTCACCTTCACTCCTTATTATCATAGATATTGTACACCATGTTTTAAACATTTATATTTATGGAGATATGTTTCATAGTGAAAATAAGGGAGTTTATTTTACTATTTTGAAAAAATTTGATGATGGTTTTAGTAGTCCTTTTAGTACACATATATAACACATGCATGATTTTCCTTCTCCATTTTTTATTACTCTGTGAGTTATTTTAGATTGATGCTCACAATGTCATTTGATAAAGGAGATAATGAGTATATTAATATTTATATATTAAAAAAATATAGATATAAATCACCATTATTAATAGAGTGATCACCCTTACAATTCAAAATAGACTTTTATATTGTTTAGAGTATAAATGTTTTAATATTACAAACATATGTTAAGTGTCACAAAAGTACAACAAGAGAGTACAAAATTGATAACTCATGCTTATAATTACAATCTTTTGATGCATCTTGATGTCTACCCAAACCCTATAGAATAAGTCTACTATAAATTAGAATCAAACAAATTGAACAACTATGTTAAAATTTTAATTTCTAAATTTTAAATTACATAATTGGAAATACTTAGCTTTAAGTGTAAAAGGGTTTCCACTAGAAATAACATGTGAAAATGATTGTGAATCTTACCTATTATATAGAATTCCCAAAATATGGATAAAAAATAATATAATTCAAGAAACAAGGAAAACTAAAACATACAACAATAGTATAAATGACGAAATAACACAAGTACATATTATTATTCGTAGTTTGCACCCTTATTATCTTCCTCATTTGGCATGATAACATTTTTTTGTCCAAAATATGTTTTTATTAAGGGTCATGTATTAATACAGACCACAAATCCCTATTCAACACATGTGCGTTAAAAAACAAATGGTTGCAGTGTTTCGAGAAGACATAAGGCTCCCTACTTCATGGCACATATTTCTTGTGTTGATAGATATCATCCCACTATCATGATATTCCTTTACATTATTATGATCAAAGGTGCCCTACCACTTACACCTAAAAGTAACACATTGCAATGAAGATAATTCCACTTAAATGATCTCTTTTGTTATCACAAAATTGGACCTGATAGGCTGCTAATCAAATCAATCTTATGTAGTTGTTTGAAACCAATAATTTTATTGAGGCTTAGCCTCCTCAACCTAAGAGGGATATCTCAAGGGTTGATGGTTTTTGATAAAATATAGATGGCTAACTCTATGTGGGGTAATAATTAGATAGATGATAAATGTAGGTTGAAAATCACTTCAGCAAGTACACATTGGGGTTACGAAGTCACAATAGTTTCAGTAAACCAATAAATCTACTTAACATGGAAGTTAAGGCATATCAGAGTCTTAGTCAAGAGATACACATGTGAAACTATAAAAAACACAGTCAATTCATCTATATAGGAAGTCAGAGCATCAAAGATGAATTCTGAGTAACATAGACAAAATCCATTGCAATGGGATAATAGAGAGATGTAAGTATAATAATAACACACTAAAAATCCTTATGAATCTCAATTTTTTAAAGTAGAAATATCCTGTATTAGCTGAAAACTAGTCAATTACAATAAAGACAGTCTTTTGACAAAAAATGTCCAACCCTGATACATTTGACTTCTTGGTCCTTTATAGACCATTTAAAATATGAGATAATATTATCTTGTGCTAGATATATCGAATTCCTGACTCTTGACACCTTGCATGACCATATGACACGATATTTATTACAAAAAGACAACTAATATACTAAACAGTCCTATTACAAATAGGATTCAAACTCTTTATCTCTATAAATAACAACCTTATCTAAACTAAATATAACCATTTTCCAAGTGTATCACACATGGTTGAATCTAGATTATAGGCTTCTACTCTTCATGACCATATTTCTGTCCTCCACCAAAATAGGAAATAATCTCCCTGTTTTTTAGGCATAGGGTCCTTTGCACTCTTGGAACATTCTGACCATCATGAACTCATTATTTCGAGCTCCTTAGCTGTTAGAAATTGAGTTAACACATGCCAAACCTCCTCCTTAAGTTTCAGTTGTCCAAAACCATCTCCAAATTGTTCAAATGGGTTGTAATACACTACACTATGAAAACAAAATAGTTTCGTAGCACTTTTTGTAGCACTGGCCTTTACCCCATTTTTCTTCAAGTTTTTGACTTCTTTCCTCCAATATTATCTTAATTGATTTTAAATACATCCTCCCTATCAATTTCAGTCCTTGATCCATTTTTTTACCCCTCAAAATTGATGAAAAAGGGTAATAATAGCTGCTACAGCAGTTTCGTAGCGCTTTTCTCCCTTTTTACACTGTCTGCACTACTAAACTGTTGAGTGGGTATTTTTGTCAAGACAATTTCCAAAATAAAAATTGCAAATGTGCCAAAAACTCAACATCGATCTGATTTCATTATTTAAAAAACATATCAAGTGAAAAAAACAATCATTCCAGCCTTCATGATGTCCCTTGCTCATTTTCATTTGATTTAGCTATATCCTCTTCTATGATTGTTATCTTAATACCTTTGCTTTTTAACTCATCATGAATAAAATTCATCTGCTGCTCCATGTCCTCCACTTGATCTTTAAGTCTCATGTTATTAGCTCTCAAGTGAGTATTTATTACTATGAGAAATTTGGCTTCCTTTATTGCTAGGACTGTCCATGTGAAAAAATGCTCTACACTAGTTGGAGTTTTAGAAATAGAACCAGTTTGACCTTCCCATAGTTCCTTCACTATTTTAAACTCTGCTTTCTCAATACTGTGCTTTCTAGCCCTCTTTCTCATCACAACAATTTCTTGTTTTTCCAACCTCAATTTCTCCTCAATATTTTGAAACTCTGTCATATCTTCTTTCCCCTTCTTTGTTCAGTTGGTTGCATGCTTTACTATAGGTGATGAGAGATCAACCATTTCTTCAGGGGTTTTAGTTGTCTGAATAGGTTCTTGAACTTCCTTGTTGCCTTCCTTGAGTTTCTTAGCATGGCTAGTGATAGGTTTTCATGCTTGAAAGATGAAGGCTGCATTTTCACCCTCAAACTCAAGCTTCTTTGCAGATTTAGCCTTCTTCTGTTTATACTCATCTTCTCCAATGAACACAGCTTGAAAAATCGGTGTCTCCTCTATGTCAATAGCATGCAGGATGTCATCTAAATTTTCCTTTATTATTGGTTTTTCCTTTGTAGCTATAGCAACTGTCTTTCCTTTTAATGCCACTTCTTGGCTTCTCAGAAATCCTATTAGCCTCGCTTGATAAATTGAATCAGCCTCTATTGAAAATGAGAAAAAAAAGCCTCGCTCGATTAATTTATATCAGCCTCTCTTGATAAGGATGAAGAAAATCTTTGTATAAAACAGCCACAGCATTTGGCTCTAACACTTCAGTGCTCAGACATCTTGAATGGAGGTAAAGGAAACAAGAATGAATAATTAAGCAATTATTTGAATTTAAAATGTCATCTCATAACTGAATATGTTGTGAAACTAGCTCCAAAAATAGAAGAAAAGAGATATCAACTCCTTAGAAATAAGCCACTTCGAGGGGGCAACCTCCAATACATTACATGAATGAACAATTCTTGGATGATGCAATTTACAAAACCTCCTTTCTATATGTAGGAGTCCATGGGGCCATAATGTAATCCTAATGGGCCATAATGTAATCCTAGCCGACCTAACAATAATAATTTTAAGGGCACAATAATAACAAAATGGCGGTTAAAAGGGTACAATAATAACAATAAGGAGGTTACACTAACAACAAAAAGGGGCTATACTAGTAATATAGCGACCTAACATGCCCCTCTCCTTCACAAAAGTGTTGTCCTCAACGCTTGAGCAGCTTTGGGTGCTTCTGTATAAAATTTTCATCCTCCCATGTAGAATCTTCAGTGGGTAAGTTCTTCCACTTGATGAGATACTCTGAAATTGATCGATTCTGTAGCTATCGAGTTCTTGTTTCCGTGATCGCTTCAGGTTCCAATATGATTTTTTCTTCCTCATCAAGTTCTAGCAATATTGTTTGAACTAGAATATTTTCACCTATAACCTTCTTTAAGCATGAAACATGGAAAATTGGATGTACTCGCGAGGAAGAAGGAAGCTCCAATTTGTATGCCATAGTACCAATCTTTTGCAACACCTTGTAAGGACCATAGTACTTTGGCGATAATTTATTATCCTTCTTAGCCTGCTTGAGGGACATTTTTTTGTAGGGTTGTAGCCATAAAAATACCCAATATCCTACATCAAAACTTCTCTCCCTGCGATGTTGATATTCCTGTTGTTTCATTCAATTTTGTGCCAAATTCAAGTTATCCTTTAAGAGTTGGAGAACTTCTTGCTGATGCTCGATGTGATCTTCCACTGCTTGAACCTTCGAATTTTCCCTTAAAGATGATGTGATGGATGGTGGATGATATCCATAAAGTGCCATAAATGGGGTCATTTTTGCTGCAGTATGGAAGGAAGTATTATACCACCATTCAGCGAGAGGTAACCACTTGACCCATTGTTTTTGTTTATCAGATACAAAACAATGAAGATATCCTTCCAAACATTTATTTACTATCTCATTTTTGACCATTCGATTGAGGATGATAAGATGAGCTATGAGCTAATTGAGTACCCAAACAAGAAAATAACTCCGTCCAAAAATTTCCAGTAAAAATGGGATCTCTGTCACTCACAATAACTCTTGGGCTTTCATGTAGCTTTTGAATTATGTCCATAAAAGTACTAGCAACTGTAATTTCTTTAAATGGATGAAATAATGCACGAAAGTGTGCATACTTGGTAAGTCTATCAACTACCACCATGATGACTCTCTTTCCTTCGGACTTGGGTAAACCTGTGATAAAATCCATTGAAATCTCCTCCCAATGTTGACTTGGAATGGATAAAGGTTGTAGAATTCCCAGGGTCTTAATTGTCTCAACTTTATTCTGCTGGCAGCCCAAACATTCCGCCACAAACTTTTGATTATCAGATTTAAGGCCATCCCAAAAAAATTCTTTCCTCACCCTACGGTAAGTTTTTAAAAATCCTGAGTGTCCTCCTAAAGGAGAAGTGTGCAATTCCGGAAGAATATTTTGTTTTAGTTGGGAATTCTTACAAAGATATAAGATATCTTTGTACCATAAGGAATCATTCTTCCAACTAAATGTATCAGATGTACTAGGATCTTGCTGCAACTTTTGAATGAGTGTCCATACATATTTGTCCTTCTTCCATTCATCTCTTGCTTCGGTTATCCAATTTGGTTGGATAATAGAAATGGCACAAAGAAATGCTTCCACCTCTTCATTATTTCTTGAGAGTGCATCTGCAACAACATTCAGCTTTCATTTTTTGTAGATTATTTCAAAGTCATAACCCAACATCTTTGTGACCCATTTTTACTGCTCTTCCAAAGATAGTCTTTGTTCCAAAAAGTGTTTAAGACTATCATGATCAGTTTTTACCTTGAGGTGTCTTCCCATTAGATAAGTTCGCCATTTCTTTAGTTCATGCAGTATTGCTAACATTTCCTTCTCATAAATAGGTTTCTGTAAATACTTTCCTTTGATTGGATGACTTTCAAAAGCAATGGGTCTTCCTTTCTGCATTAAAACAACACCAATTCCATTTCCTGAGGCATCACATTCCACAATAAATGTTTTTGTGAAGTCTGGTGTAGCTAATACCGGTGGCGTAGCTAAGACTGATGCTAGGAAAATTGCCTCTTTAAGATTTTCACAGGCCTTAGTTTCTTCAGGAGTCCATGAAAATGCATATTTCTTCAATAATGTTGTTAGAGATACCGCTATTCTCCCATAATTCTTAACAAACTTGTGATAATACCCTATTAACCCGAGAAATCCTCGCAACTGCTTTATGGTTGTGGGGACTTTCCATTCCTTAATGGCTTCAATTTTGTTAGGGTCTACTTTAACACCCTCCTAAGATACAACATGACCTAGATATTCCACCTCTTGTACTCCAAAGAAACATTTGGATGTTTTTGAATATAATTGTTTCTCCTGCAATAGTTTGAGCACCCTGTCAACATGTTCAATATGATCCTTCCAAGACCTGCTATAGATTAGTATATCATCAAAAAATACTAGAAAAAAATTTCTAAGGAAGGGTTTGAAAATGGAATTCATCAACCCTTGAAATGTAGAAGGTGCATTGGTAAGGCCAAAAGGCATGAACAAAAATTCATAATGACCCTCATGAGTTCGAAATGCTGTTTTTGGAATATCTCCAGTCTTCATTCTAATTTGATGATATCCTGAATGAAGATCCAACTTGGTAAAATAAATTTCTCCATGTAATTCATCCAATAACTCATCAATCAAAGGAATGGGAAATTTATCTTTAATGGTGAGCTTATTTAGCTCCCTATAATACGGACACATTCGCATTGATCCATCCTTCTTGTGTACCAATACTACAGGAGCAGAGAAAGAACTTTGACTAGGTTGAATCATACCTGCCTCTAACATTTCTGCAATCATACATTCAATTTCTCTCTTTTGGGCGTAAGGATATCCATAAGGCCTGATGTTTGGAGGAACACTTCCTGGAATCAAATGAATAGCATGATCATGATCACAAATAGGTGGGAGTCCTTTGGGAGTTTCAAACACCTTGGAATGATTGTCCAAGACTTGTTGGAGATATGTAGAAATAGATGATTTTGATGTTGGAACTTCTAGTGAGCATAATTGTGCAATTACACCTCGTTTTTATTTCTTTAGAAGCTTTGTCATGACATTAGAGCTTATTATCTTTCCTGGATTTCCTGCAATACCCCGTAATTTTACTTCCTTTCCTTCTGAAAAAAAATTCAAGAAAATTTCTTGAAAATTAAAAGCTACCGTCCCCAAATATTGTATCCATTGTACTCCTAGTATAACATCAACACCTCCCATAGAAATGGAAAGCATTGGACTAGTAAATACATATTCCCCCATGGTTAGCTTGATATTATGGCATTTTCCGGAGAAATTTATAGTTCCTCCATTTTCCACCATCACTTGACATTCTGGTGCTGGGTATAGGAAACAATTTAATTCCTTGGCTACCTTGCAATGAATAAAATTATGGGTGCTACCTGAATCAATCAACACTATTAACTTTTTATTCTTGATATGTCCTTCTATCTTGAGAGTTTGAGGAGTGGTAATGCCTGCCAGTGCATTACACGATATGGTCGGATTCATTTTTTCCTCTTCTAGGGCTGGTTCCTAGTGTATATCCTCTTCTTGTTCATTTTCTTCTTCTTCTTCACAATCTATGTAAAATAATTTCTTCTCACCACACTTATGACCTTTAGTGTATTTGCTATCACAACTGTAGCAAAGCCCTTTTGCTCTTTTTTCTTCCAATTGTTGTGGTGTCAACCTTGTAGGTTGTTGAAATCTAGGAGTAGCAACACTTCCCTCTTTATAGAAGTGAGTGGTAGGCTTCCTCGTCGCCATAATTTTACATTCAATTTTTCTTGCCAACCTGAATGCCTTCTCCAATGAATCAGGTTCCAAAACACGAACTTCATGTTTGATGTTATCCTTTAAAGTACCTATGAAGAGATCAATCCTGTGTTCCTCTGGAATATCAGTTACCCTTATATTCAATTTTTGGAAGTCCTCAATGTGCTCCCCTATTAAACCCTTTTGTTTGAGATTTATCAATTGGCTAAAGAAGGTGTTTCTCTTTGTATTCTCATAATGTGCTATCATTTCCTCCGTAAAAATTGACCAAGTGACAATTTTTTTACGGGAGCAAAGCCATCGATACCATACAAATGTATTTTGTTCTAAATGTAAAGTTGCAATGCGTACCTTTGTGTGTTTTGCACATTATGGAGATCAAAATATTGCTCCATCTGTAGTATCCATGTTACAGGATCCTTTCCATCAAACTTCCTCATATCCATTTTTGGAATATGGTGGTTCTTCCCGCCAACATTAGAGTTTATGAAATCGCGATTAACATTTATTTTGTTCTCATCATGAGCATCTTCTACTATATTTCTACCATTAGGAATCATTTCCTATTTTAAGCTTGTCATCAAGCCTTCCTTGTATGCTTTTAGATCATTCTTCATGTTTTCCATGTTGTCTTTCATGTCATCCATCTTAGCTTCCATGCCCACTTCCATGCCATCCATCTTGGCTTCCAAACCATTCATCTTAGCTTTCACGCCTTTCTTCAAAACTTCCATTTCATTTTTTGTTGTTCTTTGTGAGAGCGAAATTTGTTGCACTTGCTCTTGTAATTTTGATATGTCATGTTGCCATTCTTCGTGTTCATGAGTCATAGTAGAGCCTTCCGAAGGCTTAATGGGCGTTGAATTATTTTTACGAGGCATTTTTTAGAACCCAATACTGATATATATTCTACAATATTCCATTGGAATCAATTCAAATTAATTTTTCAAACAAGACTTATGCAATTTGGAAAAAAATACACACCTTTTTCTTGCTTTTGAGGAGCTCGATATTGAAATTTGATTATCTTTGTGATTGAGGCTCTTCAATATATGAAATTCAACACTGAAGTGGCCCTATTAATTCTCTTTTTAATGACACAGGTTTGACCTGATTTGGATTCTCCAAGACAAAGTTATGTCCAATCTCCCACAATGACCTAATTATGGACTGGTTCAGTAGAGTGAAATTGTACAACTTGCCACCTGTCACTGCATCATCCTTCGCCTCTAAAATTGATATCCAAGAAACTAAAGTCTGTGTAATTGCAACCACTTTTTGCGGCACTCCAATCTGATGCTGAGAGAAAGAGTTATTGAAATTTTCCCATGATCACCTCTTTGAGATGAAATTCAGGAGCCTGAAAAAGTACCACCTTCCACAGATCATATAACCAAAAATATTGTGAATCAAGATCTGAAATTTTTTTACAAGTTTCCTCAGGACTTCAGCTTCGCACCCTAGCAATTTCATATTCTTAACCTTCGTATAAAAAACATTGTAGCGCAAATTCCACGATGATATGTTTAGGAGCCTGAAAAAAGACCTAACTTCCACAGATCATATCTCCGAAAATATTGCAAACCAAGCTCTAAAATTTTTGGAAGATCCTCCTCAGTATTTTGGCTTCACACCCTAAAAATTTCAGATTTGGAACCTTCATATAAAAAATGTTATAGCGAAAATTCCACGATGACCTGTTTGCAGCAGCGAAACCCTAGAATCCAAACCTCTGATACCAAATGTTGTGAAACCAGCTCCAAAAATAGAAGCAAAGAGATATCAACACCTTATAAATAAGCCATTTCGAGGGGGAAACCTCCAATACATTACATGAATGAAAAATTCTTGGATGATACAATTTACAAAACCTCCTTTCTATATATAGGAGTCCATGGGGCCATAATGTAATCCTAGTGGGCCACAATGTAATCCTAGCCGACCTAACAATAATAATTTTAAGGGCACAATAATAGCAAAATGGGGGTTACAAGGGTACAATAATAACAATAAGGGGGTTACACTAACAACAATAAGGGGCTATACTAGTAATATAGGGACCTAATAGAATAATGCCTCATTCATACCATGTCATGACGATGATGGCTGCAACATGGCTAAGTACATTGAATCTCATCATTAGCTGACTCATCATACCACTAACTTACCATTTCCCAATAGTTTCTAACCTTTTACAACTAAGATGACAAGACAGTTAAGAAACTGTGCTTTCATAGCGCCTGTAGTGTATTTTTCCCTGTTTGCGCTATGGAACTATTAGCGCTTTTGCAGCGCAAATCAACTTTTTTGAACTAGTGGCACTATGAAAAGAAGGTTTCTTGGCTAATTGACCAATTTTGACCCGAAACTTTAGGGAATGATACAAAAATCGAAATTATGGATACTTGACAATGAATGGACCTTAAAAAAGACTTTCTTTGAACTTCAGGATGGGTTTTGAACTTATGAAAATCTAACCTACCCTTGATCAAACCCTAAATTGACTTTTAAACCAATTTTGAACCATGACCAAAAAAAAACTTGACACAATGATGTTTTGAAAAAAAATTGGGTGATAACATCTTGTATCTTTTAAATGTAACCTAATGTCATGTATTTTAGGTTTTGATCACAGTGGCTATAATGTGTAGATTGGTCAAACTTGACTTCAACTCCATAGTCTTGTGTTATGAATCCATCATCTAAAACCTCAGCGATAAAACGATGTCCATATACCCACATAGATGGAAAAAAATGCACCTATAAAAAAACAAAAAATTCACAGTGTCATGTGTCTAATAACCCAAAAATAATTAAAAGATAAAATATAGATGTTACAATTCAAAGGTGCATTTTGAAGTGAAAATAACGTACAGAAACAGATTATTACCTCGTTGTTGCACCAAATCCCTATGTTTAGCACATCCTCTTCAATACGCGGGTAATGACTAGATGCACAGTATGTCTCTCTTACTTGATTAAAAACCCAATTTTTAGGGCATATAATTGGGATATTTTCTTTTAAATGATCAGGATAAGGCACATTTCTACCATTGAACCCTTTTCTTATCACTGTGCCATTTCATTCTTTTTTTTTCATGCAATGTGCCCCGTCGTTGTGACACTTTTGAATTGTAAAGAATGAATTTGTTCATGGTTATGATTTTTGAATTCGTTGGTGAAACCAAGGCAACATATATAGGATGTATAAGATAAAAATATGCATTATGAAGCTTAATTTGAATATTTAATGTGTATAAATTTTACAAATGATAAGTCACTTACTCTTTATTAGGCTTCTTTTTCCATTCGTTTGGAGAAGCTCCCCTTCTCTTTTTTATTCATCCCTTTCATTTTCCCAAATCACTGCACTTGGTGTGTTTTTTATTAGCTTGATTTACTCACTGGAATAAATAAAGATGCATACGATATGTACCCCTCTGCCATAAAACCCTGAGGTTTTTCCCTTTGTCGAACAAAATGTTTCAATTTCTTCATGCAACTGTCTAAGAAGAACATCCAACGACAAGAAAACACCCCAACTAATTCCACCTCAACTACTAGGTGAACTAGAAGATTAGCCTATAAGTCCATGAAACTCGTCAAAAATTTATTCTCAAGCATAAGAAAATTCTCAACTATCTCTTGAAGCCATCATGGGATGTTATCCATAGGAATCTCATTTGATATGGTCCAATGTATAAATTAAAAAAAAATAGATATATAATGCCATAGGCCTTGGGGTAACTCCTGCTTCACACACTGTTGGGTTAATTTACTGTTGTAAATGAATGCCATTATTTATTATAATCTGGGCTAGTGGAACTTAGAAGCATCCACAAAGTCTATGTGTTTCAGTTAAGATCAACTTATAAGATGGTTTATTAATGATTATGGAAATGAATATTACAAATATAAATCTAACATAAACAAATTGTAAATTCAAATGTGCAATCATAAGTAGAAGAATATCCTAACATAAGATATTTGTTTGTCCTTCTCTAACAAGATTACCTCGTGAATTAAAAATCAATCAACCAGCATATAACTACATCAAATACGATAGAACAACTATTCAATTATGTCTCCAACTTCTCAGAAATAATAATGTTAAGTCATACAAATTCTACATATCAATACCTTCAAAGTTTGAGGCTTAAATAGATAAAGTACCTAAAAAATGCATATAAAATAGATCATATAGTCATGAATATCCTTATCTTATCCAATCAAGTCTAATTCATCCATCATATCCATCAAAATCTAGAAAATCCCACAAAATAAGAATTTTGACCTAGTTTCTATGGATCCTCCATAAAGACAGGTCTTGTTTGACTGCCTTTGACTGGGCCTATTAAAGCTCATTTTGACTGTACCAATAGCTATACACTAATTCTTATTTCCTAAGCCTTCTAGAAATATATCGATCTTGAGCCCAAGTCTCCTGCAAATATGCAAACAATGAGGCCATTGCGACAATTTTTTTTGTTGTCGAAAAATGCACTTAAATTTTAATTTTTTACAAAAACATCTAATAACTGAAAAACATAATTTAAATACCTCTATATGCATATTTTTGTCAAAATAAGGTGGATATTATGGTGAATACATGGATATTATGGAAAATAATATGTATTTCATAAACAAAAAGAGAAAAAGAAATGAGGACCAACACACACCCACGCACGAGCAGAAGATAATGACAATGCGAAGTGAACACATAAAAAAATTAATTATATTTTATCCCATTTCATAAAATAATAAAAAATAATAAAATCATGTTTTTAACATGCATACTTTTATAAGGTTCAAATGGTAATGTGATAAATCATCTTCCATAGTGAATTAGTGTCGTAGTGAACACCCATATAAAGAAGGCACGCCCACACCTATTATAAATTCCATTTCCAAAGAAGGATCATATTTCCTTAAAATACATGGGACATCACTTTCTTTGAATCACCAAGAGGGAGCAACCTCTCCTCTAATTTCATGTCTTTGCCAATGTTTAATTTTATTTTTTTGAATAAATAAAATCTCTCCTAACAAACGATGTGTCAATTTATTTCGATGATATGTGCCTCCATAAAGAAGATGAAACATCTTTTAATATATGATTTTGATCTAGTAAGTGGGAAATATTAAGATGATCCCGATATGGGAGCTCATAAAAGAAAAAATCCTTTTCATCCCAATGTGAAATTTCTCAACATAGGTGTTGAATAATCTTGCGTCATCAAACATAGGCTCCCCATTTGAGTAGAAAATTTATGTCATAGCATTCTCCTTCTCTCTCCCATATGCTCTAACTCATTGAATTGGAGTCATTATTACAGGTCTTTGGGTTCTCTCTGGTGTACCATTGAAAGTAGGTGTTGCTCTTCTGTAAGGGTGTTCTTCTGGGAGGAATAACCTGAAGTAGTCATACATTGGCTTTCATAGGTGGTTGAACTACCTAGCCTTCAAAGAAGGTCCACAAAATTTACATCCATGTTACCCTATTGTTAAAGGACCTGTGAAATTATTTTATAACATATGTCATGTTAGCATTCATGAATATTAGAATAATTGAAAAAAATTAAATTAATATGAAAAAACTTATTCTTACATATATAAAAAAATAAAAAAATATGTAATTTACCAAAGAAAACTCTTAATCCTGAATAGTCATGTGTGGTAATCAGATATGTTGTACAATGTAAAACCCCTCTGTTGGGATGGATATTGATACAATGTATACATGTATACCTTCCCATAATTCCTTCAATTAATCTACCGATGGTTGTAAGTAGACATCCATATTCTTCCCTCATGTTCTACCAGGGAGTATGTGTTATGAAACCAACTCCAAAAATAGAAGAAAAGAGAGATCAAATCCTTATAAATCAACCACATCAAGGGAGAACCCTCCTTTACATTACACAAATGAAAAATTCTTGGATGATACAAATGATAAAACATCCTTTCGATATATATGAGTCCATGGGGTCACAATATTATCCTAGCCGACCTAACAATAATAATGTAAGAGCACAATAATAACAATATGGGGGTTATAGAGGTACAGTAATAACAATAAGGGGGTTACACTAACAACAATAAGGGACTACATTAGTAATATAGGGACCTAACATGCCCCTTTCCTTCAAAAAATGTTTTCCTCAACGCTTGAGTAGCTCTGGATGATTCTGTATAAAATTCTCATCCTACCATGTAAAATCTTCAGTGGGTAACTTCTTCCACTTGATGAGATAATCTAAAATTGATCAATTTCGTAGCTGTCAAGTTATTGTTTCCGTGACTACTTCAGGTTCCAACCTTATTTTTCCTTCCTCGTCAAGTTCTGAAAATATTGTTAGAACTGGAAGTTTATCACCTATAACCTTCTTTAAGAATAAAACATGGAAAATTGGATGCACTTGAGAAGAAGCAGGAAGCTTCAATTTGTATGGCATAGTACCAAACTTTTGCAACAACTTGTAAGGACCATAGAAATTTGGAAAAAAGTTATTATCCTTATCTTTCTTGAGGGACATTTGTTTGTATGGTTGTATGCATAAAAATACCCAGTCTCCTACATCAAAACTTCTCTCACTACAATGTTGATTTTCATGTTGTTTCATTCAATTTTGTGCCATATTTAGGTTATCCTTTAATGTTTGGCAAACTTGTTGTTAATGCTCGTTGTGACCTTCCACTGCTTGAAGCTTAGAATTTTATCTTAAAGATGATGTGATGGATGGTGGATGATATCCATAAAGTTCAATAAATGGGGTCATTTTTGGTACAATATGGAAGGAAGTATTATACCACCATTTAGACAGAGATAACCACTTGACCCATTGTGTTTTCTTATCATATAAAAAGCAAGGAAGATATCCTTCCAAACATTTTTTCACTATCTTAGTTTTCCCATCGGATTGAGGATGATAAGATGAGCTATGAGCTAGTTGAGTACCTAAACATGAAAATAATTTTGTCCAAAAATTTCCAAAAAAATGGGATCTTTGTCACTTACAATAATCTTTGGGTTTCCATGTATCTTTTGAATTGTTTCCATAAATTAAGTGGCAACTTTACTTACTTTAAATGGATGATATAATTCACAAAAGTGTGCATACTTGATAATTCTATCAACTACAACCATGATGACACTCTTTCCTTCAGACATGGGTAAACCTGTGATAAAATTCATTGAAATATCATCCCAGCATTGACTTGGAATGGATAAAGGTTGTAGAAGACCCGAGGTCTTAATTGTCTCAACTTTATTTTGTCAAAAAACCAAACATTCCGCCACAACCTTTGAATATTAGATTTAAGGCCATCCCAAAAAAATTCCTTCTTCACCTCGTGGTAATTTTTTAAAAATCCTAGTGTCCTCCTTAGGGAGAAGTTTGCGATTCCAAAAGATTTTTTTTTTTTAGTTGGTAATTTTTACAAAGATATAAGTGATCTTGTGTGATAAGGAATCATTTTTCCAACTAAATGTATCAAATTTACTAGGATCTTGCTGCAAAATTTGAATGAGTGTCCACACTTTTTTGTCCTTTTTTCATTCATCCCTTTCTTCGATTATCTAATCTGGTTGGATAATAGAAATGGCACAAATCCATGCTTCCACCTCTTCATCCTTTCTTGAGAGTGCATATGTAACAACATTTAGCTTCCCATTTTGTAGATGATTTCGAAGTCATAACCCAACATCTTTGTAACCCATTTTTTATGCTATTCTGAAGACAATATTTGTTCCAAAAATTATTTAAGACTGTCACGATCAATTTTTACCTTGAAGTGTCTTCCCATTAGGTAAGGTTGCCATTTCTTTAGTGCATGTAGTATTGCCAACATTTCCTTCTCATAAATAGCTTTCTGTAAATACTTTCCTTGGATTGGAAAAATTTCAAAAGTAATGGGTATTCCTTCTTGCATTAGAACAACACCAAATTCCATTTCCTAAGGCATCACATTCCACAATAAAGGTTTTCGTGAATTCTGGCGTAGTTAAGACCAGTGTTAGGCACATTTCCTCTTTAAGATGTTCAAAGGCCTTAGTTGTCTCAAGAGTCCATGAAAATGTGTCTTTCTTCAATAATGTTGTTAGAGGTGGTGCTATTATCCCATAGTTATTAAAAAATTAGTGATAATACCTTGCTAACCCAAGAAATCCTCACAACTGCTTTATGGTTGTGGGGACTTTCCATTCCTTAATGGATTTAATTTTTTTAGGGTCTACCTTCACACCCTCATGAGATACAATATGACGTATATATTCCACCTCTTGTAATCCAAAGGAACATTTGGATGTTTTTGCATAGATTTTTTTCTCCTACGGTACTTTGAGCACCCTTTCAACATGTTGAACATGATCCTTCCAAGACCTCCTATAGATTAGTATATCATCAAAAAACACTAACAAAAATTTTCTAAGGAAGTGTTTGAAAATGGAATTCATCAACACTTGAAATTTAGAAGGTGCCTTGCTAAGGCCAAAAGGCATGACCAAAAATTCATAATGACCCTTATGAGTTTTAAATGCTATTTTCATAATATCTTCGGTCTTCATTCTAATTTGATGATATCTTGAATGATGATAATTTGGTAAAATATAGTTCTTCATGTAATTCATCCACTAATTCATCAATCATATGAATGGGAAATTTATATTTAATAGTAAGCTTATTGAGCTCCCTATTATCCGGAAACATGTGCCATGATCCATCCTTCTTGTGCACAATTACTACTAGAGCAGAGAAAGAAGTTTGACTAGGTTGAATTATAACAGCCTCTAACATTTCTGGAATCATATGTTTAATTTCGCTCTTTTGTACATAACGATATTTGTAAGGCCTGATGTTTGGAGGAACACTTCCTAGAATCAAATGAATAGCATGATCATGATTATGAATAGGTGGGATTCCTTTGGGAGTTTTAGACACCTTGAAATGATTGTCCAAGACTTTTTGGAGATCTAAAGAAATATATGATTTTGATGTTGGAACTTCTGGTGAGCATAATTCTACAATTACCCCTGGCTGTTCTTTCTTCAGAAGCTTTTTCATGACATTATAGCTTATGATATTTCCTAAATTCCATGTGATACCCCGTAATTCAACTTCCTTTCCTTCTGAAAAAAATTCAAGAAAATTTATTGAAAATTAAAAGCTACCGTCCCCAAAGATTGTAAACATTGTACTCCTAGTACAACATTAGCACCTCCCATTGGAATGGAAAGCATTGGAATATTCAATACATATTCCCCCATGGTTAGCTTGATATTATCACATTTTCTAGAGAAATTTATAGTTTCTCCATTTTCAACCATCACTTGACATTCAGGTGTTTCATATAGGAAGCAATTCAATTCCTTGGCTGCCTTACAATGAATAAAATTATGGGTACTACCCAATTCAATCAACACTATTACCTTTTTCTTCTTGATATGTCCTTCTATCTTACGAATTGAAGGAGTGGTAGTTCCTGCCAATGCATTACAAGATATGGTCGGACTCATTTCTTCTTTCTCTACGGTTTACTCCTGGTGTATATCCTCTTCTTTTGAAGTTTATTTTTCATTTTCTTCCTCCTCTTCACAACCTTTGTAACAAAATTTCTTCTCGGCACACTTATCAAATTTATTGTATTTGCTATCAAAACTGTAGCAAATCCCCTTTGCTCTTTTTTATTCCAATTCTTGTGGTTTCAACCTCATAGGTTGTGGAAGTATAGGAGTATAAACACTTCGATATTTATCGATGTGAGTGGCAGGCTTCCTTGTCTCCATAATTTTACTTTCAATTTTTCTTGCCAAATTGAATGCCTTCTCCAATAAATCAGGTTCCCAAAGGTGAACCTCATGTTGGATGTTATCCTTTAAAGTCCCTATGAAGACATCAATCCCATGTTCCTCTGAAAAATCAGCTACCCTTATATTCAATTTTTGGAAGTCCTCAATTTGATCAACCACTAAACTCTTTTTCTTCAAATTTATCAATTGGATAAATAAGGTGTTTCTCTTTGCATACTCATAATATGCTATCATTTCCTTTGTAAAAATTGATCAAGTGACAATTTATTAATGGGAGAAAAGCCATCGATACCATACAAATTTATTTTTTCTACATATAAATTTGCAAGGCATACCTTTTTTGTTTTTTTCACATTATTGAGATCAAAATATTACTCCATATGTAGTATCCATGTTGCGGGGATCCTTGCCATCAAACTTCCTCATATCGATTTTTAGAATATGGTGGGTCTTCAATCCAACATTAGAGTTTAGGAAATCATTATTAAAATTTATTTTGTTCTCATCAGGAGTTTCCTCCACTATATTTTCGCCACTAGGAATCATTTCGTCTATCAACTTTGTCAAACCTTCCTTCAAACCTTCCATGTCTTATATTATATCATTATTCATGTCTTCCATTTTCTCCACTATGTATTACATGCAACTATTCAAAGCATCCATCTTAGATTCCAAGCCTTTCTTCAAGCCATCCATATTATCTTCCACGCATTTCTTCAAAACTTCCATTTCATTTTTTTTGCTCTTTGTGAGAGAAAAATTTGATGCACTTGCTCTTGTAATTTTGATATATCATGTTGCACTTCTTCCTCTTCATGAGTCATAGTATAGTATTTTGAGGACTTAATGGGTGTTGAATTATTTTTAGGGGTAATTTTAGAACCCAATACTAATATCTATGCTTCCATATGCTCTTGGAATCACTTCAAACCGATTTTTCAAATAACACTTATGCAATTTGAAAAAAATAAATACACACCTTTTTCTTGCTTTTGAGGAGCTCAATATTGAAACTGAATTATCTCTATGATTTCATATCTTGAATATCTAAAAGTAGGTCTTGTAGTAGCCCTCCAAATATTCTTTCAAATGCCATAGGTGTGACCTGATTTGGCTTCTTAAAGACAAAGTTATGCCCAATCTCCCACCATGACCTAATTATGGACAAGTTGAGTAGAGATAACTTGTACGGTGTGCCATGTGTCATTTTTTCTGGCTTTGGATCTGAAATTCATAAACTGGAAACTACAATTTGTTTAAATCCGTCCACATTTTATAGAATTCTAATCCGATCCTTAGAGAGACAGTTACGACAATTTTCTCAATGTCACATATTTTAGATGAAATTTGGGAGCCTGCCAAAACCATAAATTCCACAGATCATATCTCTGAAAATATTGCAAAAAAATATCTACTTTTTTTGCACGAAGTTCCTCTAGATGTCTTCGAAATGGGTCTTTGTTTTGAGTGTCTAAGCCCTCGTAGAAAAAATGTTCTAGAAAAAAATCAATGATGACCTGTTTGAAGCAGCAAAACCATAGAATCCAAAACTACGATACTAAATGTTATGCAACCAACTCAAAAAATAGAAGAAAAGAGAGATCAACGTCTTATAAATCAGCCACTTAGAGGGGGGAACCTCCTTTAAATTACACAAATGAACAATTATTGGATGATATAAATGAAAAAACCTCCTTTTTAATATATAGGAGTCCATGGGGTCACAATATAACCATAGCCAACCTAACAATAATAGTGTAAGGGTAAAATAATAAAAATATAGGGGTTACAGGGGTACAAAAATAAAAATAGGGGGCTATAGTAACAATAATAAGGGACTACACTAGTAATATAGGGACCTAACACTATGAGATCCAACATCATATGTTCACTTTTCACAGACAAACATGGGGGGATATTGTCATTTATCACTACTAGATGTAAAAAAAATTAGTTAGTGTTTTGGAGGGAATATTTTGACACCATCCATGGTGATGCTGAGTCGTAGACTTCCTACTTCATCATTGAATTTTTTGGGCCATGTATCCTCTATATTATTAATGGCTATTGAATCTATTTGGATTCATATAACTCCTGACTCACATTTTTGTTACGCATGCCATCCTTGTAACATAGCTAGTTCTTTGCAATGAAAAAGCCTTTGAATCCTTGGGATTATGGCATGTTATTCAATATATTATGAGGAGGACCATGTGATTTACCTTTTTTTTATTTATAGTACCTTTCATGCCAACATTTTAAACATTTCTATTTGTCTTCATATTCTCCTCTATATAGAATACAATCATTTCAACATGCATAATATCATATGTACTAAACACCCAACATTTTCAAAAACTGATTTTCCTCTTCATAAATACAAGATAAGAGATTATCACTTAGAAGAAACTTTTCTTTGAATAACCCATAGTTGGTGGTTAATATAAATATACAATGTCAGTATTTAACATTTATAAAATCGACCATTTTTTATGTTGATGGTTTCACAATATTTCTCAAGGTGCAAGGGACTTGATCATGGTCAATTACCTCAATGTTTTCAAGAAGTATGCATTCTACATGCCAAAATTTTATTTCAAGTTGTGCCGTAACATCATTTTCCCCATCTAGGTAGACTTTGACTAGTCGTGGATTCCAAAGGGAGGGGTGGTGGAAGAAGATTTTAGGCTTTCAAATAAGGTATCAGTGATATTAGAACCATCCCCTATCTCATCATTATGGAATGTGCCTAACAAAATTTCCTCGACTAAATTCTATCCCGCAAGTAATTATCCATACTAACCTGTATTTTATTGCATCCATTTCCATCTTGAGATGAAGAACTATTATTGTTGTAGGAATTCCTAATTGGTGAATCTAGAAATAGTAGGAATTGAATAGGTGGTTGATTCAACCATTCTTTTTATGCTTCATCTATAATTTTTCCTCTTAATTCAACCTTCTCTTGATTTGACGTTATAGTGGGGTACTCAGGAAGTTGGTAGGTGGGTCGCTCATCATCACTAGAATCTTAATTTAACAAAATATTGAAAATTAGTATATCAATGATATTAGTAAGAACAATAAAATTATTTTTTTGAAATTAAACTACATCAAGCAATTATAACCATCATTAACCCAATATTGTGGCTTGAACATGCCATATTCCAATTGGAAGGGTAAAGCAGTAGTCCATTTTCATCTACCAACATCTTGTTGTATGTTGCTCCTGATAAGAACTCTTCACATTTTTGAAATGGTGGAATATTTTATTGATCTGAACCCAATTCTAAATCAACATCCTCCAAATTTGGATCCATTTTTATTAAAATTCACAATGATAACAAAAAATGCATTACATAATCAAAATATAAATAAAATATGAACTTACTAGAGATGGAAAGGGCAAACTATGGAAATGACTGAGAGCAATATGGAACGAGATGGAATTTGAATAATTGGAAATTTTATATTATGAGGGTTTTGTCCTAAATTTCATCAAAATTAGCAATAATTTTGTGTGTGCATACCTAAAATTATGTTCGAGAACCACATAACCAGAATATGAATTTCAATATAGTTTCCAAACCTTTTTTTTAAGAATAAGGATACTTTATGCATGAAATGTATACTCTGAACTACTGGAACTTGTGTGGATGAATCCTAAGGGATAATTTGAGATGAATGTGCCATTTTGTGTGAAAATTAAAATTAAAATAACTTTGAAAGCATATCGGTGTTGTATCACTCATATTGAACCTCAGGCTGAGAGAGAAATTCCGAAGTAACCTCAAACCATGCTTAGCCAAGTAGGTAGCCCTTCTAGGCCGGGACAGAGCTCTCTCCATATAGATCACGGCCAAGAATGACTGAGGAAAGAAAATATTAGGCTAGGTATAGTAGCTAAGGGTTTTTAATTTTAATTGTGTAGGGATTTTCTGGTTCAAGAGGAGTTAAACAGTTAGGGAAGGAAATTAGGTCAAAATTTGAAAAGTGTACAAAGGGGCAAGGTAGGTAGAAGGTTTGATATTTGAAGGATGATTATGTTGAGGTGAATAGACTGGTGAGGAGTTAGGAAGAACATATAAGATGAATTATCTCTAAACTGAAGAAAATAAACAAATTATGCTAAATTTCCCAAAACAGAGCATGAAAACATGAATTTTTCCTTTGAAGATGAAATTAAGCATTTCATAGACATGGAAATGGTTTACGAGCTTAAAATACATTCATAAAAATGATCACAAAGAAGAAACTATGTCAAATAACTCATACGACATGGATCCCAAATAAATACCTGTAAATTTATCATTAATGTCCAAGCCAAACTGATACAAAATGTGTCCTTGAGATGCCAAAGCTTCAAGTGAGTCCAAACTTTACAAATGGCTAAGGAAATACATCTTATAGACTTTAAAACCACTCTCCCTAGCCTCAGGGAGTCGAATCCATGAGATAGGGATCAGTTTCACCTACTCCTAAACAAGAATCTGAAGACTAGGAAAACTCAACAATTTTCCTCTAAAAGAGAGGAAACTGATTCATTCGACCTCTAGAGGACTTATCTAATGTATCTACCTTAGATAGCAATAAAAACATGAGATTTACATTTATCTTGACCTTTTACATCAATAATTTTTCATTTCCCAAGATAAAAAGTCAAAAAGTCAAAATATATTGAAGATGGTGAAAAGGACAATTTCCTTGCAAAAACACAGCGCCATGATAGAAAAAATAGCCTCTCTTGCAAGCCACTTTTGGAGGCCTTCCCGATGTCCAAATTAGCTCCATGATAGCTCATTGAAAATATCTCTGAGTCTAGCTTCCAAATATGTCTCTAGTTTCCAAAATGGTGACTATTTTCCCTATCAAAAAGTGAATCTCCCAAGACTACCTCTATGCGCATCGCCATCCTAGAAAAGAGGCAAAAACATTACTTTTGGGGTGTTTTTGGCCCTTTTTCCTGGGGATTTTTGGTCCATATGCTTAGAAAAAGTATAGGGGGCATGTACTCATAATTATGAACACAATGATGCTTTCCTATTGTCCATTTGATGCTCCAAGAAGTAGCATAGTGCCAAGGTGTTGCACATAGGTGAAATTTCGTGTGTTTTTTCAAAATTTATCTATGCGCAGTGCACTGCTCCTATGTAGAGTGAACTGCTCCTATGCGTAGTGCCATTTTACCCCCAACTTGTAGGATGTTTTTTACTACCTTCTCGATGTCAAAATTAGGCCTAGGATAGCTCGTTTGAAATCCATTCAAGTCTACTTTGCAAATACACATTTTATTTCTGATTAGAGTTGAATTGCCTTGTCAAAAGTTGATTTTCCCAAGATTGGTCAAGAAGTGTTGAATGAGAGTGCAAAAATGTAGAGTGCTGGTGTAGGAACTTTTGGAGGCCTTCCTCAACTCCAAATTGAGCTCATGATAGCTCATGGGAAAGATCTTACAGTCTAGTTGTCATTGGACTCATAAAGCAAGTCATTTGGACACACCATCTTGATTAGTAGCAAGAAGTTATGCTCCCATGAACCGATATCACATTTCAGGTTTCCAAAATAAAATGCCTAAGGTAGATTGGCAAAGGAATTTTCCTATGTTCAAAAATGTGAAAGGTAATGATGCTTCTCTTCATCTAGTGATATTTCACATGCATGTGCATAGATTAAATATTGATTTTCCTGAAGGCTACTTGATGAAGATATTCATGGTATGAAAGTTTTTTGCCTGCCTATATTTATTGTTTAAATTTTTTTCATACCATAATATTTCAAAGGTATAAAGAATCTTTTCCATCCTTAATATTAGTTCAGAACTGTTGTAAACATGTTGATAGTTTTATTGAAAATCTTGAGATTTTTTATGGAGATGGTGAATTCATAGACGATGAG
The DNA here is from genome assembly GCA_034641835.2 of Pinus albicaulis. Lineage (NCBI taxonomy): Eukaryota > Viridiplantae > Streptophyta > Pinopsida > Pinales > Pinaceae > Pinus > Pinus albicaulis. The sequence goes on along the minus strand of CM076578.1, from coordinate 1,349,312,994 downwards.
ATCATGAAAGCCCTGTATGAAAATCCATTTCAGCAGCATAAAGAAATCTTAGAGGATACTTATCAAGATGCTCAGGAAATTTTGCAGTAGGTGGAAGATCTTTGTATAGCTGAAAATGATGGAAGATGAGGTCTTATTTCAGATCTGATTGTAGCAAAAGATGATATGCAAGAAAATCAAGTTCCAATTTCAAATTATGGTAAAGTCAAGCTAACTGATCGAGATCTAGATTCAGATTATAATGATGAATAATATGTTGTTCCAGATCCCATGAGGGAGAGATCTATTTTTTAGATCACCTTGAAAGAAGAAAAAAAATTTATTGACCCAAGTGTTCTCATCCCATTAGAACAAAATATTTAGAAAGAGGTAATCCAGTCCCTTTTCGAAAAAAAAGATGAGATCTTTGTTCAATTAAGTGAAAAATCTTCTTTGGACAATTGTGCAGTAAATGATAGAAATCTCAGGTTTTAGGTTTATGAATAATCTGATGTTTTCCCTCTTATGACTGATGTGTGTGATGAGAAACATGAAAATATAGCCGCCATGTCTTATGAAGATGATCAACAATGTATTCAAATTGTAGAGGACTAGGGCATTGAGGATTGTCATTCATACTTTTCTTCTCATGTTTCATGTTTAGAATTTTTATTTCAAGAATAAATTTTCTCACTCACTTGCTGAAAAGGTTTTGACGACCAGGAACGCATTCTTGCTAAGGTACATTATGAAGAGAGATCATAATCAAGAGAAAAAGGTACATTGTTTCTTCTAGATCAGCAAGAGCTAAACTTTCACATTTTTTAGGATCCAGTGGCAAATATATTGCAGTTAGCAGTGAAGGTAATTATTGCAGTATTCAGTGATGATGGATATCATTTTTAGCTATGTTTTTGGCTGGCCAGTTGTAAATATTTATTTTTTTCCAGAGAATATGATTGGGAGAAACAATCAAGGAGGATTTTTCTTGATTGGTTACACTGGCATTTTGATATCGCCTAATTGTACATATGCCTTCAGCAGGCAAGTGGTTGTTAGCAGGACTTGAAGCCCTCAAGTCTCGGTGATGTACTACCATCAATAAGTAGGGTAAGTCAATTTTTGAGTCTTGTTTTAGTCAAGTCAAGTAAAATTGAGTCATTCTATTAAGTCAAGTTTGCAGTGTTCAGTTAGTCTTTAGCTATTGACTCCATGCTCAATGGATAGGCACTTGGTCTATGATGTTCTTGGCACCTCCAAGGAGCTACCATCCCCAGCTGGAGCCAATGTTAGTGTCAATATTTACATACTTCCACTAGGGATCAAAAAAAAAAATCATGTGCATCTTAAGTGTCCCATTCTGAATAAACTTTTCATCATTCCATTAAGTCATGATATAAAATTGTTCCACTAGTGGTTCTCCTGCTAAAATAAGATTCTTTCTCCCTCGGAAGATCATATTGGATGACTCATTCTCATGTCTCCTTGAGAATAATAGCACCTATGAAAATTCTATGTTCACTTGGAAGTCTTTAAAGTCAAATTCTCATTCAAAATTTAGGTAAAAAAGCAATCCCATTAGGTCATAGGGTCAAAATCATGAGAGTTTTTCATTTCACCATCAAATTCATCTTTTGAAGGAGTAGTAATAGTCAAATGTATTCAACAATTTCAGCTTCTAAACTATCATTTCCAAGTAAGTGGCTTTGTGTTTACCATATTTGTCTCTCATTTGTTCTTGGAAAGCTCATTTCCCTCTCCTATGGTTTTGAGGGCATTTTTCTTGGTCTCATGACTTCCATGGTTAAATAATCAACAAGACTTGTATCCTGATGCTCTTACACTTTCCCCTATCATTAATATATCTTCCTAAACACTTCCCATCACTTCTATCCCTCAAAATCATCTTTTTTTCACAAACCCTAGCATATTGCTACAACTTGACACTTTTAGAGACTAGGCATGTGTTTTTCCATTTTGGACCCCTTCCCACACTCAATCCTTAAAATTACACTTTCACCTACTCTCTAACATCTATCCCTAACCCCAAAAATTTCCCCAAGAATTTATACAGTCCCTAACCCCTTCATTCCCGTCCCTATACATGGTAGTCCTAAATCCCTTGTTTTCCATACACTAAACCCTAATTCCTCTCCCATTGAGCTAGGGTTTGCTATGGAATCAGAGACATATGAGTAGAGGAGGCATAATTGAGGTAATTTTAGCAATTATGAAGCCATCCCAACTCATAAACATCGTGCCTCCATCATTTTACAAGAAATCATTCAGGGACAAATCATTTTCCACTCATAGGGCCAGTTTTACTTCAAACTATGTTTTTGACCAAACAGAGATGAATTTGAAAAAAGTGAGAGATTTTTATTTCCATCATAGGTCCAAGAAGAAAAAAATCATTCATTTTTTATAATTGTATCATTTTTTTGGAGGAATATCAAAAATACAGGTGCCAGACGAGAGTTGCTGCACTTCTGGAGTGACCTTGGGAAAATCAAATTTTCTCATAGTTGGAGTGTCAAGATGACTTTCTCAATGAGTCAAATGAAAACTATACAGAGAGGTATTTCCAATGATCTATAATGAGCTCAATTTGGAGTTTAGGAAGGCCCCAAAAAGTTGCTTGCAACAGCACTCTACATTTATGAACCCTCATTCAGCAATTTTTGACCAGTCTTGGGAAAATCAACTTTTGACCAAGAAAATCAACTGCAATCAATAAACCAAATGTATATTTGGAACATAGACTTGAAGGGATTTCCAACAAGCTATCCTAGGCCCAATTTAGACACCAGTAAGGGATTCAAAACCATCCTACAACTTGGGGGTAAAATGGTGCTGCGCATAAGAGTAGTGCGTTGTGCACAGAGCAATTTTGAAAAAAAAAAGGAAAACTTGCCCTATTCGCAGTGCCTTGGAACTGTGCTTCTTCTTGGAGCATCCAATGGACAAAAGGAAAGAGTCATTGTGTTCAATATAGTGATTACATTCCCCCTGTACGTTTTCTAATCATTTGGAGCAAAACTCATCTGGAAAAAGGGCCAAATACACCCAAAAAATCATGTTTCTGCCTCTTTTTCAGGATGGCGCTGCGCATAGAGCTAGTCTTGGGAGATTCACTTTTTGACAAGAAAAATGGGCACCATTTTGGAAACTAGAGGCATATTTGGAAACAAGACTCAGATATATTTCAAATGAGCTATCATGGAGATTATTTGGACATCGAGAAGGCCTCCAAATGTTTCCTACAAGAGAGGCTATTTTTTCTTGTCATGGCGCTACACTTTTGCTAGGAAAATGCAATTTTCACAATCTTGAGAAATTTTTGTCTTTTTGACTTTTTATCTTGGGAAATGAGAAATTACTGATGTAAAATGTCAAGATAAATGTAAATGTCATGTTTTTATTATTATCTAGGGTAGATGCATCAGATAAGTCCTTTAGAGGTCAAATGAATCAGTTTCCTCTCTTTTAGAGGCAGATTGTTGGGTCTTCCTAGTCTTCAGATTCTTGGTTGGGAGTAGGTTAAACTGATCCCTATCTCGTGAATTCGACTGCCTGAGGCTAGGGAGAGCAGTTTTCAAGTCTATATGATGTATTTACTCAGTAAATTGTAGATGTTGGACTCACATGGAGCTTTGGCATCTCAAGGACACATTTTGTATCAGTTTGGCTTGGAAATTAATGATAAATTTGTAGCTATATCTTTGGGATCCATTTGGTATGATTTGTTTGACATACTTTATTCTTTTTGATCATTTTTATGAATGTATTATAAGCTCATAAACCTATACCATGTCTATGATATGCTTAATTTCAAGTTGAAAGGCAGAATTCTTGTTTTCATGCCCTGTTTTGGGGAATTTAGCATTATTTGTTTATTTTCTTCGGTTTAGGGAGAATTCATCTTATATGGTCTTCCTAACTCCTCGCTGGTCTATTCACCACACCATAATCATCCTTTAAATATCAAACCTTCTACCTACCTTTCCCCTTTGAACACTTTGCAAATTTTGACCTTATTTCCTTGCCCTAACTGTTTCACTCCTCCTGATCCAGCAAAACCCTACAAAATAAAAATAAAAGCCCTTAGCTACTATAGCTTGCCTAATATCTTCTTTCCTCAGTCATCCTTGGCTGTGATCTATACGCAGAGAGCACTCTCCTGGCCTAGTAGGGCTAGATACTTGGCTAAGCGTGGTTTGAGGTTACCTCAGAATTGCCTCTCTTAGCCTGAGGTTCAATCTGAGTGATAACAGGTGCATTGTAAAAGTAACAACGTTGATGCATTTAAATTATAGCAACACTAATGCGCTAAAATATAACTGCATTGGATTTTTGGATTTTAAAAATAAATAAGAAATTCTATGATATCTATGCTCTTCTAAAAATAATTGCACTGATGTGTGTAAGAAATAAGGACGCTGATGTGGTAGAATAATAACCACGTCAGTTTCTGATATTTCCAAAATAAAAAAAGTGATTTTGTCATATCGGTGCTCTTGTAAAAATAATCACACTGCGAAATTTAATTAATAACAACACTGGTGTGTTATCATAATAACAAAACCAATTTATTGGACTTTTAAAATAAAAAAAGGAATTTTATGACATTGGTTCTCTTCTAAAAGTAATCACACTATTGTGTTTAAGTAATAAACCCTTCATCGATGTGTTAAAACAATACCTACAATGGTTTTTGAGATTTTATCTTGTCGGTGCGTTAAAATAATTTAGCGCACTGATAACTTATTTTAAGAGGTGCATGTTTCTCAAAAATGCACTAGTGCATTTTACTATGAAACACACCAACATTCAAAAAAATTGAAAAAAAAAGGTGTTTGTTTTTATGAAATTGAAAAGTGAGTGTTTACATAGTAAAATGCACTAGTGCATTATGTTTAAAATTGTACTATTGATTTTATTAATAAAAAAATTTACATTCTTTGTTCTTATTTTGATTTAACTAAAATTCAAAAAAAAAAGTGAATAATTTTAACAATTACCTTAAACCCTTTCTTCTTCTTTCTTATGTAACTGCAAAATTCTACCTTAGGGTTTAACTTCCTCTATCACTTCACAATTAGGGATTTTCATTTTAGATATTTTATATTCAATGGGTTTGTGTTATATACGAAATTTATGTAAAGCATGGGGATTTCTTTTTTAATCGAATCCAAACCCTAATGACCGTGTCCCTTAAAAAAAAAAATTATATCAATCAATGTGTCATATTTTAGATGATGTGCCAATTCTCTTGTGACAACTAACATTGTCAAGTCAAAAATCTTGTCTTTATTTTTTTATGTTTTCGTTATTTACTTTGATGGCAATGCCTTTATCATTACCTATCACATTGTCATAATTTAAAGTAATTTAAAAATATATATTTTTCACTGTCGGTGCTCAATAATTAAATTCTTGATGCGTTTACTAAATTAAACGCATCGGTGATACTATCACAAATAGAGCTCTTAACCCAAACCACTTTTGCTAATTTTTTAGGTTTTCGATATTTACTATGATGGCAGTTCCTTTATCATTACCTATCACACCGTCATAATTTAGTAATATAAAATATTTATATTTTGTTGTCTTTTTTAAATAATTAAATGCTCGGTGTGCTTACTAAATTAAACACATGAGTATGACTATTCATATAAGCACACCAATTTTAAGATCTCTTTTTGGTTGAAAGCTTTGTGATTTATTTATAATCTATCTTTAATGGATTTTTTATTGAATGGTAAAGGTTGTATATTGATAAAAAAATATCTAGGAAGTGGTCAAGTAGCAAACATACTAATCGAGACAATGATAGCACATCCAAAAAAGTAAAAAGGACAAGTTCTTTGCAAATTTTGTATGAAATTAATATGTTAGAACTATATCTAAGTTTAAATAAATTATATTTATTAGTGTGTGTCATGTAGAGCCATAAAATTAGGAAACTTGATAAGAATATTTCCAATCTAAGTCCATAAGAGCATAAAAGATGGATGGGAAATTTCTAGAAGGATAAATCAAGTGAATGAAAACGTATTGTTCAATATGAGTTTTTTATTTTGAATGATCATTAGCAATATACTTAATATTAAATATCATATTTCAAACAATATATTAATTCACAGACGCTTAATGTTCTGCAGGGACCAACAACGAACATAGATAATGTCACTCTAAGAAAACATTATAGGACATGTAAATGATGATGAATTAGTCCTTTGCTCTTTTGGGGTGGTGTTGGAGGTTAATGAAAGCGGTATTTATTTTTTACAAAAATATGAGGGATATTTTGGAATGAATTTATAAACTTACTTTCCACTTACAATATATAAATCCATCCAATGATTATAAGAACCAAATTTTATTAAAACTATAGGAAGCATTTCTAAAGAAATGGTCAATGAGCCCTCTAAGACTTGCAATAAAAAAAACATACTAAAATTAAAATGAAATCATTTAAAATGTAATATTCCTAATTAAAATGATCTTATAAAGTTATGTATATGTATATATTACTACAAAGAATTTATTTATTAATATCAATTTTGTTATATTTAGTTTTTATATATCAATATAGAAATAGTTTATTACTTTTTCGGGAACATTATTAAAATCCCAAGGGATCAACGATATGATATCATAAACATGTCTTTAGGAATTTCCAAAAAAATGTACAACAATATGGTCAAATAAATAGATATAATTGCATCACACGAGGAGCCATCTCAACTCCATCACTCTTGTAATCAGTGAATTTTTCTATTAGGTACATATAAACGAATAATTTAGCATTAAATTTTAATTTTGAAGTATTTTATTGTAAAAAGAAAAACAAAATGGAACCCATTCAACACACAAAACATTACGACAATGAAGAAAAATGTTGATATCAAAGTTTGTGATTAATTGTTAATATTCCCTTATAATAACTTACAATTTCATTTTTTTATATTTTAGGTTCTTTTAGAACAACCATCCATGAATGTCTTCAAATAGGTGCTAACATACAAATAAGACTCATCGAAATAATTGCTTGAAATTGGGTTAAATATGGGTTGTGTATATGTATTAGAATATCAAAAAATTATTGTAGAATTTGTAAGTATCTATGTTATTTTACTTCTCTTCTTTTATAGTTAATAAAACGAAATGATTCATTATATAAAATATATGATCTATTATGGGGTATTAAACTTGGAGGAAACAAAGAATGTAACTACGCCAATAGAAGAGTTGATGAAAGAATGCATGACATTTGGTTTTGAAATAATGTATATAATTCAAGACTCAATTTTTTTATATGGTACAATGCTTTTCGATTTACATTGATTTATATTATTTATTTCAATTTTCATTATTATCGCCAATATATATACAATCATTACACTTTATTTTTATGTTTGTAGAGAGAAATTGAAGAAGACAAAAACAATCGATGCAATCAACAAAACATTCATCTATATAACCCAAGTGGAAATAGCTCGAAGAGTGACAACATTTATAGGGAATAAAGATTATCTTTTTTGATATCAATGCAAATTGTTGCATTTTTTGAAATAGTTGTGTGTGAAGATCATACATTATATTTATTTTAATTGTTAGAAAATTATATATTACAGAGAAATGCAACACATAAAATATGAAAAAACACAAGAACACAAAAAACATAAAACAAGATAGACATAGATATAGGTGGTTCACCCAGTTTAGGGTACGTCCACCCTGAATAACTAGTCATTACTTTCTATTATCTAGCAAAATGAAGAGACACAACTTATAGCAGATCCATTGTAATATCCTTTGTTTTATCTCACAGTCTACCTCTAGTATTATCGCTCTGAGAATACATATGACCCACAGCCACAATAGAATACCCTCATACAAAGCACAAGTTTTCCTTCTAGGGCAAAAAACCCTAAACTAAAAATAACTCCTACCATCATATAATTCTCCTAATGAATGACCCAGATTGACTAGAAATTACTATACTTTTGCAAGGAAATTTTACATCTGTTTTTAGCTTCAGAGGCATTGCCCCCGAAATCCCCTGCCAGGGGGGGGCTCCATAAAGTCACAGCTATCCCCCCTGGACCCCCAAGGCAGCGTTTAATTACGAGAAAATTTTCCGCCCCGATTAAGGTACAGGGGTCCAAGACTGTGACACAAAATAAACAAGATAATTAGGCTCCACACCCAACAATATCCCACTTGGAGACTGATTGTAGCAACTCCACCACTGATTCATTTGCTGGACGATGACTCCTCTTTGGACCTGGCTATTTCTCATCTTCATCTTCATCCTTGAAGACCATTTTAAACTAATCATATTCTCAGTTTCTCCCCAGTTACAACTTTTGTTAGGATATATGCAGGATTCTGGCTAGTCTGTATCTTTTCCAGCTTCAACTGTCCATCTTCTAATGCTGACCACATGAAATGATACTTGAGCTGTATGTGTTTAGTCATGGAATGAAATGCTGAGTTCTTTGCAATATGAAAGGAACTTTGGATATCACTGTATAATGTGCCCATATCATGCTTCTTACCCAATTCATCCATAAACCATTGTAACCAAATCATTTCCTTACTAGCCTTCGTAGCAGCAACATGTTCTGCTTTTGTTGTTGAAACTGCAACAACACTTTGCATTTTTGAAACCCAACTAACAGGTGTTACATGTACAGTAAATACATATCATGTAGTGCTCCTCCTTTTATCTCTGCCACCTGCCATATTTGCATCAACATATTCCTGTAGATCAATGTTTGAACCACCAAAGCATAATGCTTGAATTGTGGTACCGCTCAAATATTTGAGAATCCATTTCACTGACATCCAATGTTCTTTTCTTAGATTGTTCATGTACCTACTTACAACACCCACTGCATGTGAAATATAAGGCCTTTTGCAGACCATTGCACACATTAAGCTTCCAACTGCTGATGCATATGGAACTTTAAACATGTAGTCCATTTCTTCTTGTGTCTTGGGGCACATCTCCTTACTAAGTTTGAAATCACTAGCAAAAGGTGTACTAACTGGTTTTGCATTACGCATATTAAATCTTTTCAACACCTTCTATATGTACTCATTCTGAGACAGTGTTAATTTGTGATTTTTCCTGTCTCTAGTTATTCTCATACCAAGGATTTGTTTTACAGCTTCAAATCCTTCATTGCAAAGGAATATGCCAATTTTCTTTAGAGAACATTTATTTCCTGCATGTTAGACCCTGAAACAAGCATGTCATATACATATAATAACAATATAATATAGCTGCCATCATTTTTATTTTTCAGATAAACACAATGATCAGAGTGACATCTAGTATGACCCTGTTCAGACATAAACTTGTCAAATTTTAGATACCACTACCTTGGAGCCTGTTTTAAGCCATACAAGCTCTTCTTTAACCTACACACTAAATTTTCTTTCCCTTTGACCTCATATCCTTATGGCTGCTCCATATAGATCTCTTTATACAAATCTCCATGGACAAATGTTATCTTTACATCTAACTGTTCAAGATGTAAATCTTCCGCTACTACAAGACTTAAAATAGTTCTGATTAAAGTCATATTAACAACAATAGAAAATATTTCATAAAAATAAATACCTTTCTTTTGTGCAAACCCCTTCATCACAAGTCTATCTTTGTACCTCTATTTTCCTCTATCTTCTTCCTTCAGCCTATAAACCCATTTATTTTGTAATTTATTTTTACCTGCAGGAAACCTAACTAAGTCCCAAGTTTGGTTATGCATTAAGGAGTCCATCTATTCTTCCATGGCTAGCTCCCACTTCTTCCTGGTTTCAACCTGCCTTGCTTCTTCATAACATTCAAGTTCCCCAGAATCAGTGAATAATAAATAATATAATGAAGGAGAGTATCATTCTATGGGTCTACTTATCCTGGCAGATCTTCTGACACCGTTTTCAGGTGTTGGAGGTGCCTGTTTTTGTTGTGATGGTTGCTATTATTGTGGTTGTTGATTATTATTATTTTCAGGAACCTTTATTTTTTCTGTGATCTCTTCAAGAACTGTGTATTCTTTGTTTTATTTTTCTTGTTTCTTTTCCTGCAACCAATTCTTATAAAATACCTTTTCATTGAATATTACATGTCTGCTCCTAATGATTTTGTGATTTTCATAAGCATATAAGAAATAACCAAAATCATTAACACCATATCCAATAAAGGTACATTTCTTTGATTTTTCCTCAAGCTTTTTTCTATTTTCTTTATTAATATCGACAAAGGCCTCAACCAAAAGGTTTTAAAAAAGACTAGTTTACCTTTTTACCTGTCCATGCTTCCTCTGGAATACCACCATCCAAGTAACTTGAAGGCCCTCTGTTTATTATATAAACAGAAGTATATATAGCATCTGCTCATAATTGTAAAGGAAATCCTGCATGCAATCTCATGCACCTTGCACGCTCCATGATTTTTCTGTTCATACTTTCTGACACACCATTTTCTTGTGGTGTTCTTGGAATTCTCTTCTCTCTGCGAATTCCATGCTCTGAACAGTACCTATGAAACTCTTTGCTGCAATATTCACCTCCATTTTCTAATCTGAGACACTTCAAGTTCTTTCCTGTCTCAATCTCAACCAAAGATTTCCATTTCTTGAAAGTATCAAATACATCAAATTTACTCTGAATACAATAAATCCAAGTTTTACTAGTTACATCATCAATAAAAGTAACATAATAACGAGAGACACCGAGAGATGATACCTCAGCAGGTCCCCATACATCTGTATGGACAAGCTCTAATTTTTTGCTCTTATTTTCTTTCCCAACTCTGAGAAATCTGACTCTCTTATGTTTTCCATAAAGCAATTCTCACAAAAATCCAAATCAGCATTCTTCAAACCCGGTAACAAATTTCTTGAGTAAAGAATCTTCATCCCCTTCTCACTCATGTGTCCGAGCCTATGATGCCATAATGCTGCATCTTCTCCTTTGTAAGTTAAAGCATTAACAGACTTAGAATTACCATTGCATAAAAACAATGTACCAACCTTTTCACCTTTTGCTATTACCAGGGCTCCTTTGGTGACCTTCCAGGTTTTATCTGTGAAAGTTGTCACACAACCTTCACCACCTAACTGCCCTGTTGAAATCATATTTTCTTCAGATCTGGAACATGCCTTACCTCCTTTAATAGCCATTGGTTTCCATTATGTTTTTTTACAAGAACCTTACCCATTCCAACAATTTTACAAGGTTTATCATCACCCAAACAGACTTGTCCAAAATCTCCTTGAACATAGTCATGAAAATATTTCTTATCAGCTATGGCATGGAATGAAGCCCATGCATCTACTACCCCAGAATCAGTAACATTTTCGGAAGAAATAATCAAGGCATCTTGTAACACATCACCTGTCACATTTTCTTCATGATTGTTTTCTTGCTATGCATCTCCTTCTTTTCCCTTCTTAGATCTATAGTCTTTCTTCAGGTGTCCTTTCTTTCCACATTTCCAGCACATTATCCCCGATCTAGACTTGGATCTACCTTTCCTTGATTTACTGCGATATCCTGAGCTCTTTCCTCTTTCCATTTTTCTTCCCCTAGACTTTGCACTCAAAGCATTACCTGATGTCTCACCGGAGCTTTTCTATCGCATTTCCTCGCTAAGGATGGCACCGACAACATCATCAAACTTTAAAGTACTAGATATAGAGACGGAGTTACTAATGGCCATAACTAAACCATTCCAGCTTTCTGACAATGAGCACAGAAATAAAAGACCCCTATCTTCATTATCAAAGTTTTCCCCTACAAAACTTAACTGACTGGTAACTGTATTAAAATCATTTAAATGCTCTGAAACGGATCCACCTTCTGACATCTTCATATTAAATAAACGTTTTATAAGAAATACCTTGTTCGAGGCTGAGGGTTTTTCATATAATTTCACCAATGCCTTAATCAAACCCTCTGTTGTTGTTTCCTTCGAAATATTGAAGGCTACTGATGCCGCGAGGCACAACCATACTATTCCGAGTGCCTTTCTATCGAGAATCTCCCATTCTGTGTCTGTCATAGCCATTGGATTCTTTTTTTTTCTACTCAGTGGTAGGTACAAATCTTTCTGATACAGATAGTCTTCCATCTGCATCTTCCACAGTGGGAAGTTTTGGTCATTAAACTTCTCGACCCTAAACTTACCATCTTTCGCCATTACTCTGACTCAAACCAGAAACCCTTCTTTCCTACGATTTTATCAACCAAATAGACCTTCAGATATGATACCAGTTGTTATAAAACTATATATTACAGAGCAATGAAACACATAAGATATGCAGAAAACACAAGCACAAAAAACACATAAAACTAGAGAGACACAGTTATACGTGGTTCACGTAGTTTGGGCTACATCCACCCTAAACAACTAGTCCTTCCTTTATATTATCCAGCAAAATGAAGAGACACAACCTATAATAGATCCTGTATAATATCCTCTATTCTCTCTCACAGTCTACCTCTATGTTTCTCACTCTAAGAATACATACGATCCACAGCCGCAATACAATACCCTCATACAAAGTGCGGGGTTGCTTTCTAGGGAAAAAAACCCTAAACTAAATATAACTTCTACCATCAAACCATCTGCTTAATGAACAACCAAGATTGAGTAGAAATTACTATACTTTTACAAGGCAATTTTACATCTATTTTTGGCCACAGGGCGCGCGAAACCCCACGGGGGGGGCTTCATAAAGTCGCAGCCGCCCCCCCCCCCCCGGGACCCCCCAAGCAACGTTTAATTACTGGCGACATTGTTGCCCCCATTAAGGTATAGGGGTTCAACGCTGTGATACAATATAAACAAGATAATCAGCCTCCACCCCCAACAGTAATGGACACAATCTCTGAATTGAAATACAAGAGGTTACTAATAATTATCCTGTTTTGTATGACAAAGAGACTTTTATTCATATATAATAAAATATGTTTTCATGTATTATATTGCATTGTCCAACGTTATTGTGAAATATTACACCACTAATTAAATACAAGAATTATTAAATATTATAATGAAGATATGTGAAATTTTATGATATAACAAATTAATCCAAACATCATATGCAAATGCACTAATTAAAATTTAATTTATAGGAATATTATTATAATATATATCTCAATTTTTCGATGAATAAAGAACTTAAAAAATCACAGTAATTGCATAGTCACAAGTCGATATTTCAAAAAAAAAGAAAAGAAAATGGGTACTAGGACATCATACATTAATGTGCAATATTATGAACAGAAATTTTTCAGCAATGATATTCATAGTAATAAAAAATAATATTCAATTAAAAATATCAATGTGTTTGTAAAAAAAATATGCATTTTTGTGTTATATTACAAAAAATCACCGGTACAATACGATTTTTTTGCATGGCCTTCTACATTTTTTGAAATTTAAAGCACCGAGGAATTCATAAAAACATTACCACTAGGGTGATATACTTTTCAAGTAGTTGTATTGTTTGCATTCAATGCTCTAGTGGATGGTACCATAGATTATACATACCAGTGCATTGCAATTCATCAAGCACCCGTGCTTTCCTAAAACTAATTCCTAAGTGCATTTTTCAAATTAATATAATTGGTTCATTTATATTAGTAGTGAACCAATGCTCTTGTATAAATCATAATCATTGATGTTGTAACTTTAGAAAAGCACCAGGTCTACAATTTGTTTTCCTGCCTCGTTTTCGTTCCAGAATGGTATGTACTAGGTTGTTTGTTAAAGACATAAGCACCCAGTCGTTATAAGTTTTAGAAACTGGTGTTGTTTTCATTCAACGCCTCAGTGCATAGAATAGTATATTGTTTGAGTAAGTGCATTTTATTATTAAAGCACTCATTATTTTATAAATATGATGCACCAGATCTCCAAACATTTTCTTCCATTCGTAGTGCTTGCTTTTAAATTTACTATGCCAGTTCTTTTATAGTAGTAGTGCGCAAGTGTATCTTTTTTACTAAGCCCATAGCTAAAACCTCTAGCTACCCATATTTTTCTATTTTTGATGAGGTTTTGTTATAAGATCTGCTAAAACATTTTCTACTCCAAATGGATGTTGTAAAATAGTTTTTTTTTTTTTTGCAAATTTTATAAAACTAAAAACATCCATTATAAGCTCCGCTAGAAGGTATTTTCCTTGTAGTGCTGGTTGGAAACTTCCCTACATAAGTGCTTGTGGGAATCAACGATAAATTTAGAATTTGGGGAATCAATAATATCAAATTGTTAAATTTTTATAACCTTCTTCTCCATAGAAAAAACAGGCCTTTAACTAACTTAACATGACAAGTCGTCCTCCTAATGAAATAATGGGAATAAGAAAGTAAAAAGTAACTAAAAAGGAAATCATAGGTAGGGGGGAAGCCTTAAAAAAAATCATAGGATGGGGGAAACCCAAAAATCATAATCAACCATCAAAACAATGTAACACTAGGACACAAAAGTAGGAAGAAGAAACAATATATATAGATAAATTCCCTTTTTGTGTTATGTGGATAATTTGGTCACTACAGTTACCATTTCCCTCAGATCATTGGGTTCAAGTAAATGAATTAAATTATTGGAAACCATGTCTTTAGTGTCCAAGAGGGAGACACACAACAACTGGAATTGTTACAAATTATATTTCAACACCAAGGAGAAGTGGCTACACATTAACACGTTGAGAAACAACACCTACCAATAATATTACTTTGTCATCTAGCACCAACCATGTCAACTATGGTTCATCCCATCCATTCATAGTACCATCATGGTCTGTAAATATTCACCAATGAATAAAATGGAAAAGACATATTCATACCCATCCCATGTTGGCACCCTCAATTAGTATCGACACAATTGACAAAAGCTTCCTCTCACTTCCCCATTTTGAATATGGGTTATTGGTTTTTGTCTTTTGGTGCAATGGTGTACAAAAATCAAATATATTACAAGGATATTGTTCCCTACATACATCCAACTAGATAATGAACACATAAACGAATGAATCATGTAACTAAATCTATCAAATAACATTAGCTACAATGAATAAACATGGAAAATAAAATAAATCAACACAAGAGATAGGGAATAAATGATTGTCTTTATTGCTTGATGAAAAGAGTTACATGTTACTCTAGTGACACTAAAGGGAGTTGACAAGACAAGGGATCCTATGACTTTCCTAAAGTAATGTCACTTTTCCCTCTCCTTAAAAGAATGATATCTCCTCAAACAAGTCTTGTTGGATTTCTTAATGGTGATCTCTTTCAACACAAAATAATGTTAATTGACTTCGAAATTTTTGTAGCATAACTTTTCATTCACTTCTCCCTTGTCTTTGTCCAATTTCCATTGCTATTTATATGTTCAATCTTATGACTTGGCCTCGCTGGGTTTATTTATGATGCTATATATAGTGGAAGAAAGGGGTTGTTCCTCGGAGGATCCTTAATGCCATCCTAGGTGTGAAATGGATTGACACTTAGCTAGCTAGGCTTGTCTAATCAATAGATATCTACTCATTTAATGTGAAGTGGTCAATGGTCTGCTAATTTGTCACTTTCATTGATTTCCGTGACTATCAAAGAAACAACCATGATGATTCTTTTAAAACTACTAAGATACCTTTGCATGGTTTTATTTTTTAAATGAAAACATTAGGTTATTTATGATGTCTTATAGTCTTCTATAGTACACTTGCACATTCCTTTCTTCATTTTTGGTCATCTTGGTTAGTACAATTGAGTCTACTATTTTTCACTCATATAATTCATGGTTAGAAACGATAAATTTTATCAATGTACTATCGATGATGGGGCATATTCGCACATTATGTCATCCTTGGACTGGAGACAACTTGGCTATCCTTTTACTCTTCCTTCAATGAATGAGTTTAGAGAATTTAATGGTAGACTTTATACCCACCTAGGCATGTTGCATAACGTTCCCATCACATTGTGTGGAAAGTTTGTTTTGGTTAATGCTAATATCGTGTGTTTCCTAATACATTAAAGTATCATCCTTAACCAAAATTATATACATTCCATAAGTTTTTGGTGTACTTATTATTTCATGTCATGATATTCCCACATGAGTAGTGCATCATCACCATTGATCAAACATCATACTATGATCCTCCTTCCTTGCTTTGTAGGATAGTATATCACCTTCAAATATTGAGGTTAAGTCCATGCACTATGTGTTCACTATCACTAGTTTTGTAACAACCAGTTCCATTAATTATGATGCCATGTCTCCAAAACCACCTCCTAATCACTTTGACTTGGATATTGGGAAATTTTCTTCACCATTAGGAGCATCCCTAAATATTTCCTCCATCACTAAAAATAGTAGTAATAGCCTATTAGCTACATCCTCCCTTTAGAATTAAGAATTTGTTTAGACCATTACTCTCTTTGCTACTTTTAGTGATAACCTTGACCAAATTCTCATATCAATTACTCACAGGGTCCTAACCACTCAATTAGTGCACCCTAACAATTTGTATCATTTGGGACTATTCCTTATCACAAAGGATCATGTTTTACATTTTATATGATTTCCATGGAATCAAATTCCATGTTTATGTGTCATATCACCATAGGAAATGTTGGTCACTAGTTTAAAGTCCAAACACTCCCGTTAGATATTATACAACCAAATGAATACCATACAATATTTCAAAATTTTCTTTTTGGATACCCAGCCTTAAACTACTTACTATTATACCTTTGGTCTATCATCCTACATATATAAGTAAAATATCACTTTCCATGTGGGTCATTCTAGACCTAACACTCCAATTAACACTAGATTACATTCTACCCTTTGTGGAATCCATTATCATACCTTGTTGTGTCACATACCCCCAAACATTACTCAATTACAACACATTCCTCATCAATAAATGTTTCAACCACACACTAACATTGTCTAGACTCTCCACGGATCCTTCAATTATTCCATTTCTATGAGGAATAACTCAACTGATCCCATGACCATCTCCATTGCAGCACAAATTTTGGAGTTAAGGCTTCTCCAATCACAAGGACCAAGAAAATAAATATGGACTCTCCCATCCACCACTGATCAACACAACTATGAACACTTCTACTTCATTTCCTCCTCTATGGGTAAATATCATTAGCCATATACTCATCATTTATTAGTGTTGAGATTGATTCATCCATTGGAATTCAACATCACAAAGAATGCCACCAATACACTCATTTTGGTTGTGTTTCCTTGGCTATCAGCTCTATGAAGCTATGCATGATGTTGCACACTTATGTTTTGTTCAATACCTACAACCACATCATGACCTCTCTTGTGAATTGCCAACATTTTCTAAAGTCTTCCATTGAAAGAAAATAGTTTCAAAGTAATCAAAGCACACAAATAACTTTGGGATGCCATGCACCATTATTCTTTATTTTTAATAGAAGAAACATGTCTGCATTGGCCTCATCCACTAATGCAGCTTCATTTCTTCTTATGGAAAATCCATGTAACCTTTTGTTAATTTTCTTCCTTGTCTTTATGATTATGTAATCTCCTTTTAGGGTTTCCTATTAGGGAAATCCATTTTCTTTTACCTCTAGTAAGTAGCACCATAAATATCAAGTGGGAATCATTTTACCCCACAAATTCACTACTAGAGGAACCTTCCTTCCTCTTGTAAACCACCACACTACAAAAATTGGATGCACTTTCTATATTTCTATAGTTGCTAATAATATATCTCCAGTTTTCTGTTCATTTTATGTCAGTGTTTGGATATGTACTTCCTCTAAGGACTCAACTCCACATGTTACACAATCATAAACTCATATAGTTTGGGTTGTTATTAGCCTAGTGGAACCTAGCTTTGTTTCATACACTATTGGTGTGTTTCATGCCACAAGACTTATACTTTAGGATTCCTTTTTCACATATGAAATAAGGTACATATTTTTTATCCTCTCATTATTAATTATGATTTTTTTATCCAAGTAATTTTATCATTAATACATTCATTTTTTGTATTAAATTTTGTGTCTGCAAGTCCATTCAAGCTATTTGTGATGAATCAAGTAAGTGATATTATCGTAATCTTTTATGTATGTACTCCTTCATATACCATGCTAGACACTCCCTCTGATATGCATATCACTATATTATTCAATTTCATATCCAACTACATCTCCTTCCATCACCTTTTTCTTAGTAAAATGTTTTTAGGAAATTAGTAATTTTGTTTTTCTAAATATGTCTACTCCTATTATTAATACATATCACAGAAATGCATTCCTCATCCACCAGAATTGTGGCACTAGCCAATTCCGGTGGGAAATAACAAGTTCAAAATTTCAAAATAGGGACTTCCCTAGAAGGGGAAACTAGCCCATGAAGTATCTGCATGACGAAGAAAAAATGTTGCCCTTAAAGGGAAACCAGCTTTAAACATACTTATGAAGTGCATAAAAATAGTCAAGAGAACTAAACCAAAACAAGACCAAAACATGGAGAAAATACAATTGGAAACCCGAAGGTTAGTCTGTCGATTTCTTGTCATCTAACAATGGTGGCTGAGTTGGCTTTTCCTCAATGTCCACTTGTATTCATAGATTTCATCCTCGAGCTTGGATAGCTAGGCATCCAACGACGAAGAGGAGGTCAATCAACCACATTTTTCAGAGCTCTTGCCACCATCATCAGATCTATATCTATGATCATTTTTCGAGGCATCCTCAGCTAATTTCACCGGCAAAGCCACAATTTTTCGTGGAAGGTTGAGGGAGGGAGGGAAGATTGCGTATTTAAATTTCCTAGAGTGAGCACTAGAGTGAGAGGGTTCAACAGAGGCTTCAAGAAGATGCAAAGACAGGTGAGCGGAGAGTCTGGGGGGTCCAAGACCTTCGACACCGTCAGGCTTAAATATGGGTCAACAATTCTACTGTCCATGGCATGAATGGTAGGACGAGATGGGAGACCGTGTCTTCCACCTCTATGGCATCGCATGCGATGGAGAAGAGACATGAATGAATCAAAGTAGCAAGAATGCGAAGGAGGTAGAGAAGGAGGGCTGACTTCATGACATAGAGCTGTTGGGCTATAGGAATGTTGCAGTTTCTTGGTAGGAGCTTGAAGGACATAGAAGTAGGTAGATTCGAAATTGAGAATGATAGAGAGGCTGAAGGAGAATGCTAAGGATGCCGCTTCATGGTCCATGTATGGTTGCGGTGGGAGTGAATGCACAAAGGGAGGAATGAATGCACAAAGGACATTGTTAATGCATACTACGCACTAAAAGGATGCAACATACAGATCGACGGTGGTGGAGTAAGTGTTAACCACACCCCATAATTTATTAACCATGTCGTGGCCATGTTCCTCCTCTTGGCAAGGAAGACTTCCCAGATTCGGCTTATCTAGGTGGGTGCAAGCCATCTCATGCATTAACACGTGCATCCAGGGGCTGAGAATCTTTGAGAACCAATTGGGTGCATATTGTGTGAAGTGCTTCATCATCAAAACTGTGTAGTCTCCAAGAGAGGAGAGGAGCGCTCTGAACAACACCCTTGTTTTGTAGGAGATCCACGACTGCATTGGTTGATCGATGAATGTGTTTGAAGGAGATAGATTTGTGATGTTGCAACCATTGCTCAAGGATTTCAAAGTGGGTAGCGAGTGTCCAACTCTTTGAGAGTTTGGATGAAGGGGAGAAAAGGAGGAGATGATGAGAAATATTGATGATGACCTAAGAATCTCCTTCAACTTCAATAGGGAAGAAGTTATTATCATGATCCAGAGAGAGACCTTGCATGAGACCTTCCAATTTAGTAGAGTTGTTCATGTCCCATCCTATGAAGAAAAGATAGATCAGCAAGGGTTCTCCTTTAGAGTTTCTGATGATGCCCACAAATCCTACATCCCCTAGATTTCCTTTTGAGGCACCGTCAAAGTTGATTTTGAAGAGGCTTTGCGGAGGGGGGCTCCACGAGTACAGCGAGTTGGGAGATTGGCTTGAAGGGGGCTTATTGTCTAAATGTGAGGGGATGGAGATATTCCAATTTGAAAAATGATACTTTCAGGGGGTTGAGAGGGGAATTCAGAGTCCTTCCAAAGATGCAGAGTCAGATTTTCCTTAATATTACTACATAAATTGGTCCAGAGGATCTCTATAGGAGTGGCTTGATCCTTGGAAATGTGGTTTTTTCTTTCTTTCCAAATTGTCCAGAGGAGTAGCCCTGGGAGGATGGCACATAGCGAGCTGAGAATATTGCTACTAAAGAGGGAGGTCTTCCAGTGCCGGATGGAGCTGAGGATGTCCCATTTTTTCCTATCAATTCTTCTGTAGAGAATAGTTATATTATCCCAAAGAGATTTTTCCAAGGGGCAAGAGTCCATGAGATGCTCTATGGTTTCCTCTGAATTTTGACAGTTTGGACATCAAGAAGGACCAATGAAGCCTTTTTTTAGAATATTGTACCATGTTAAGATATGACGTTTGTTGAGCATCGAAAGGAACGTGGAGATTTTTGGCCATATTCGATCATTCCATATCTTGGCCCAGATGGCATCTTGGGGGGCCGAAACGTCGGGGAGAAGTAGGAGATAATATTCTTCAGCAGTGAAGGTTCCCTGAGTGGAGTATCCCCATATTCTCCTCTCCTTCCATGCAATGGATTTTTATTTTGTGAATCTACGCATTGATATCCGCAAACGATTCCTAGTTCCACTTGTCCTGCCAATGCTCAGCGGGAAGCCATTGTCAATAGACAAAAATGAGAGGGGTGATCCATAAATGTTTGATTTGATCATGCTCCCTTTCACTGAGGATGGATTTTCATCGAGGAGTATGAAATAGGGTGGAAATTTTGGGCAACTATTGCCAATATTCCTCCCACAGATGATCATGCGAGCCTGATAGGACTTCCCAAAAGTTATGCTCCTGGATGATAGTTTTTTGTTTCTTAGCCTCTTTCCATATTTGGGAAACTGTCACTTCTAAGTTGAGATGAATCAGATCTCGGTGGGGCTAATTGTATACATACTTGGAAATCCATAATTGAGCCCAGGGAGCAGTTGGGTTAGAGACCCATTTTGACTAGATTCTTGCTCCCATGACTGCATTTATATGACTAGGATCTATGAACCCCAGACATCCAAAGCTTTTAGGGATGCGGACCTCAGCCCATTTTACAATAGCCCATTTTCTATTGTGTTTTTTGCTTCCCAAATGAAATTTCTTTGCAGATTATAGATTGATTTGAGAACCCAGTTGGGGGCTTCCATAACTGAAAATAAGTACAGGGGCATTGATTGGAGAAAATATTTGATCAGAACAAGATTCCCAACATTTTTAAGAGCATGATGAGTCGAGATGGACAACTTAGCTTCAAGTTTTTCCAGCAGATCCTTCTAGGAAGAGTGGTTGATGGTTGAGTCAATGAGTGGAGCTCCAAGATATTTTGAAGGAAGGGAGGAGATGGAGAAATCGAGGATCCTGGAAATTTTGCGTTGGGTTATGGCTGGGGTGTAAAAGAAGAAAATATAAGATTTCTCAGTATTAATGGTGGTTCTCGTGGAATCATAGAATCAATCCAGGATGGATTTGAAGGAGCGATATTCTTGTACAGAAGGGTGGCCAAACAACATGTTATCATCAAAAAATTGCTGATGAGAGATGGGGGAGGTGTGGTGGATGACCAACCCTTTGAGAAAATTGGAGTTGATGGCTTGGAGTATAAGCCTCCCTAGTCCCTCCGCCATGAGAATGAAAATGAAAGGGGATAAGGGGTCACCTTGACGAATTCCTCAAGAGGGAGAGAAAGGGAGGGAGGGAGATCCATTAAGAAGAATGGATAATAAGGGGGAGGAGATTAGGCTCATGATTCGTTGGACCCAAGTTGGACTCAAACCAAACACCAAAAGCATATGTTGGATGTAATTCCAACTAATTTTATGATAATATTTTGAGAGATCAATTTTGAGGAGCATATCTGGGATTTTTTCAGTCTTCAAAGAGTGGGTGAATTCATACATGAGGATCATGTCATCCAAAATTTGGCATCCCTCCACATATTTTGTTTTTTCAGGAGATACTAACAATGGAAGGAGGAAATTGAGCCTATTGGTAGTCACTTTGGATATGAGCTTGTATATGACATTGCAAAGGGCAATCGGTTTGTATTTGTTGGGAGTGGCAGCATGATCCTCCTTGGGATTGAGAGTGAGGAAGGTGGCATTGATGGTAGGGAGGATCCAATGCAAGCATCTAGATTCCTCAACCAATTCTGAGACTTCCAACTTGATGTTCTCCCAGAAGAAATGAAATAAATTGGAAGTGAAACCATCTGGCCCAGGAGCCTTCCTATCCTTGAGTTACAACATGGCCTGATCAACCTCCTGTAGCAGAACCGGTTTTAATAACATTTGGTTATGTTCCTTCATGATGAGATTTGGAATTTGCTGAGTGATATTATTGATAGCAGGCTCTCAGTCAATGATTAGCTTAGTGAGATTTTCCTTGAAGTATCTAAATAGTCCTTGATCAATATCTTTACGATCTTAAAGATTAACTCCAGGATAATTTTTTAGGACAAAATTTCGGTTGATCATTCTTCCCTAAATGGTAGAGCAATGGAAGAACTTAGTTTTTTTTTCCCCTTCTCTAAGCCACCGAATTTTGAATTTTTTCTTCTAGGGGATTTCTTATTGAAGTCTTATGTTGTCTAAGTGACTCATGAGATCCTGTTCCTGAAGGGCTCATTCCTTAGATTTCCCTTCGCAGATGATCAGTTGCTAAAGATTGAACATTTTTCCAAATCCCTTTGGCATTCGAAAATGTTGCCGAAAGAAGTCTAATTCCAACGCTTCAGATGAATTTTTAGGATCTTTAGTTTTTGTTGAAATTTATACATTTTGGAGCCACTTGGAGGGATGATATTGTTCCACCAATCATTGACCATTTCTTTGAAACTGGGATGTGAGAGCTAGAATTGCTAAAAAAAAAATGGTTTATTAGAAGAAGTCCCTGGGCGAGACTATTGTAGTTGTATGGGCCAATGATCAAAACTTGAAGCTGGAAGAATGATGGAGAGGAACTCCCCTACCATAGGGATTGAATTTTCCATGATTAACTAATGGTCCAATATTGAAGTAGTTTTTTGAGCTCCACCTCGACGCGTATCCCATGTGTTGAGGCCATTGGAGGTGAGAAAATCTATCAGCTGATTTTGATGAATGAAGTCTTTGAACCTGAGGTTTTCTGCATCCAATTTTGATATCCTGCCTTTATTTTCATTCAAACTGGTGATCATGTTAAATTCACCTCCGAGAATCCAAAGAATGTGAGAACACTGAGCGTTGAGGAGTTTGATGTCATTCAAGACTTCAATTTTCTGAGCAATGGGTTGGGGGAAGTAAACATTGGAGAGATGGTTGTGGATGTTGGTACCAATCAGATGAAAGGATTCTTGGATGAAGTTGTACGAGGCATGGAGGTCATTCAGGGAGACGATGAGAGGATTCAAAGCTATGGAAAGTCCTCTAGAGGCCCCCATGGCATCAACCACTACTGAGATGCATCCAAGCCAGAGCCTAGATATGGTTGAGGTTAGATTAGTGCTCGTACATTTTGTTTCCTGCATGAAGAAGATGGAAGGATTGTCCTTCTTGAATCTATTTTTGATCATTCGATGCTTTGAAGGGCTATTGAGTCCGCGAATATTCCAAGATATGAGCTTCATCATTGATAACTATGAGGGATGGCCTTATAAAACTTGCTTAGCTTGGGATAATGTCTCGAATCAACTAGTTGTATTCCGAGTAGTATTAGGCATAGTAGATATGTGCATCGATGTCATTTCCTTGATTCTCTTAGGATCTTTAAGGAGTCGTGAGAGGAAGTCCCTCCTTGTATACCTAATGATGGAAGTTGTTGTGCTCTAGAGAGAGCTTCTGCTTGGAAATCGATCTGTCGTGTTGGGATCGTGTGGCACTCATGATTTTTGTAAGCTATTTCCATTCCAAGGAGGTCAAGGTCCTCAAAATCTATGCTTTTCAGTTCTTCTTCCATATGGGTGGGCTAGTCTAGATCTGTATTTTTGTCGTGATTACCTTGCTGATATTAGATCTATGAAGTATCTTCCTCCATTATTATTGGTTTCTCTTGGATCTGAATGAATGATTTCTCCTTTTTCTTGACCTATTTTTCCCTTTTCTTGCCTTTTTTTGATTTGTTACTGGGTTGCGCATTGGATCGATCATCATTTTTCAAGGATGAGGAGGAGGGGTTCAGGGATGATGAGTGGGATTGAGAGGGATTGGGGAGGGGAGTGATGATGGGTGGGGTAGGGTCATGGGTAGCTAGAATGTCAAAGCTATTGCTAGTGGAGGGTTTGGAGGATTTGGGGGCTGAAGTAGGTTTTCCAGAATGCTTTTTGTAGTTGGATACTTTGGTGAAGCCATCAAGATCAGTATTATTAGAGTTTGGGGAGGTTCACAGAGGTTGGTTAAGGGTAAAATCCCTAAAGATATGCACATGTTCATGGAATTTGTGGCAGCGGAATGGCACATGTTCATAGTCAATCGACTGGACCCATTCAAAATCAACATGAAAAATACTTGCTGAGTCCAGGAGAGATTTGGCCAAATGCATGTAGACACAGATCTTGGCATAGGCTGTGCACTGATTGAGTTTGGTTTCCTCAACGATTTTGAAGAATTCTCCCAGGTGACTGTCAATATCTTTGAAGGATAGTTCATCCCAATAGTCTTGTGAGAGGGAGTACAACTTGATCCAAACTGGAGCTCAGTTGAAATATTCTTTATCAGGGTTGAATCTCTCGATCCAGTTCCTTAGAAAAAGGCCATTCGAATTAAAGAAATAGGGACCTTAATCCATTATACGGTTTTTGTCCTCCATGCAGGTGAATATGATGTTTAAAAAACCCTTGGGTCGAAGCTGGAGCGAGATTTGTCCCTTTGGCTTCCATTTAGAGGAAATCCAGCCATAGAGAGCTTTCTCAGTGGGTGAGAATCCGATGAAATTCCCTATGAGGGCATGGTCTTTCATGAACTATATTTTGTCATTGATACTGTGGGCAGGTAGATATATCTTGGGCCTATTGGAAGCAAAAGGAATGTAGGTGGAGGAAAAGACTTTTTTCTACCCACTTTTTTCCTTTTCCTCTTCTGATAGAGATTCAAGGGTTACTGTAGGTTCATAGATGCCTATCGTTTCATTGTGAGGCCTAGAGTTAGAATTCACAACATGATTGTCAATATTAGATCCTCCGTTGGGGCGGTTAGTGCCTCCCCCCCTCCCAGAGAAGAAATTCTGATGGTGATCCCCGACCTGTGGGTTGCGTTGCAGTAAAAACTAAGGGAAAAGGTCTTCCGGGATGGGATCTAGAGCATTTTCAGTGCCTATCGTAGGGGCGAAGGAAATCCTAGGCTTCCATGACCTATCTCAGCTCCACTCCAACCGTGATATCTCTTTCTTTCTCAAGAAATTAGTAATTTTGAAACAACAAGGTTTGTCACCTTTTTTAGGACTCTTTGTACTATTGATATCCATAACTTCATCATCATATTTAAGGGAAACTTACTATTCAATTCTTTTTTAGGACTAATGTTTCCTTCTCATCATTTTGAGCGAATATGCTCTCATGCTCTTGGGCACCAATTTAGTTGATCATCATTAATATGACATAAAGATTGAATTTGAGTCCCATACCCCCATCATTTGTACATTATTTGCATGATCACCATCCATCCACTAATACACCTAGATGTTATTGATTTTATCACATTGGAAGGTCTTCTGCATAAGCTAGGCATCTAGCATATAAGAGAGATGTCCTCTTTAGGTGCCTGTTTGAGAGGTGTGTAATATGATTTATTTCCTATGTTTTAACTTAGGAAAAACACATCAATTAATTTAACTCATTGATCTTTAAGTAATTAGACAAATTTCTATGGATAAATAATATAATTATTTGAGTTATATTTAATCTCCACACATGATATGAAAATTTTAGGATTTGATCATAGTTGTTTATCACTTTGGAGATTTTTGAGTTTTCTTAAGTGAAATTATAAAGAGAACCTAAGGTAGAGGATGATGCCATAATGTGGTTTTGGGAAGTGATTTTCTTAGGAAGCAGAGGCTCAATTGATTCAGGAGGAAGAGGAAGGGTGTAGCTATAGTGTTAAACAGAGGACAGGTAGAAAAATTGAGTTGTAGCTAAAAATTTGAGATAGGATGAGTTTTAGAAGGCGATCTAAGAAGACTAACAATGATATAAAAACAAGTTGAGAGGGCTAAGAAGTGATTTGTGGATACGTTTAGTGTAAGTTAACCAGGGAGAAGGGTGTAACAACTAACAATGATGGGTGTAACAACTAATAATGATTGAGTTCTGGTAGGTTGTGTGTGATTCTTGGAGGAGGAGGAGGTCGTAATAACTAATGCCGAATTTTAGCAAGTACGGTGAGTTTTTGTAGTCGTGCTAAAATGTGCAAGTAAAATTTTATGAGGATCTCAATTGATATAGGTCACATTGTTACATATTCTATGAAATTTCTTTTAAATTAAAGACGCTATATTTTTTATATTTTCATATAAAGTGAAGGAATATTTATTATGAAAATACTTATGTTTCCTTTTCATGATTTCCAATTTAATTCTATCTAGTGTATTATTTTCATAGTTTTATTTTTTAATTTGAGTATAAATTATTTTATTTTCATTTCATTTTTTCAATAGGGTTTGTGGTTGAGGGTTTGAACTAGGAGAATGAAATTTATTGGGCTAATAAATGAAACAACGTGGAAGGGGAATTGATTTTTAGTTCATGATAGGAAGGAATTTTATTGATTCTCATTGAAAAAAACTAATGGAAGTTTTTTTATATTAAAATAAAACCTCCTTTGGATGTTAGAGCATACACTTTTGATAATTTGAAGCATTTGAAAGGCAGACACATAATCATGGAAACTGTGAAGGGACATGTGATCCCTCACATACTAAGAAAGAGGAATTTTTGTGAGATATGGACAACTTTGAGAAAGTTGTATTAGAGTGCTAACAAAATTTTGAAGATGGTGTTGAGAAAGAAGTTGATAAACATCAAGATAAATATACCAAACATAGTGGTATCATACCTCACTAGGATTCAACAAATTTGATATGAGATTTTACCATTAGTTAATTTTTGTTAGAGGATCAACTTGTTAAGATAAACTTCACACATTTTGAAAAGAATGCGCAAGCTTTTTTATAGGGATCCTAAGAGTGACAAACTTCTAAATTGGAAAAACTGAGGGGATGAATTCACACAACGGGAAATTTGGGAGGAGTCATTATTTGGTTGATAGTGTAAGAGTGGGGATGAGCAGAATAAGAGCCCAGTGTCCTCAGTCTGCTTGACGCTTTTTCTTATTGATGAATCCATCATGCCATTTGACATTTTCATTGATGTGATGAAGTCCCTATTGTCGTCTAATATTACAGGTAACTATTTTTTCATCTTAATTTTTTTGAATTTAAAGAATTTTTTTAATTTAATTTATCAATATTACAAAATAGCACATATAGTTTTATTGCATAGTACAAACATGTTAAAGGCCTAAAACCCAAAAGTATAGTACTTTGCAAGAGTAAAAGACTACCCCTTATGAACCACCAGTTAGTTATTGCATGTTGTATGATTTTCCTGCTATTAATTAATTATTCCAAGTTGTATGAATTTTCTTAAATAACAATGAAAATCAACCTACATGGTCAATAATACCAATAACAACTATGATGAATTGACAAATTGATTATAATATTTTTTTATGCTATTTAAAATATCTTATTACATTCATTACTATAAAACTATTGTATCTATTTAAACTAAATTATTCTACCAACAATAAGCATCAAAACATTACTTCATCACACATCCTCTACTACCAAAACTTTAAAAAATCATAAAAACTAACTAAATTTTATTTTTATGTTAAATTATTATTTTTAAGTATCAAAGTATTAATATATTAATGAAATCAAAATTTAAAAAAATCATAAAAAATAACTAAATTATATTTTTATTTTAAATTATTATTTTTAAATATCAAAGTATTAATATATGAATTAAAGTATACAACTTGAGTGGGCCTAACAATTAAGAGCATCTATTTCCTCATAAGAGGTCTTAGGTTCAAAACGAGAGAGGGGAGAGTATGTAAGCCTTCGTAGACTTATTAGTCAATCCGTTATGCGTAGGTGCGTCTCTTATCCCATAAATAGAGGGGTTTCACCAATTTGGTGTTTGGCCTAGCGGTGACCTTATAGGAGGGGGGGTAGACTTATGAGTCAATTCGCTACCCGTAGGTGGGTCTTGTTGAACACCTAATCTTCTATGGGTATGTGTGGAAGGTGAAGAGTCACAAAGGAGTTCAAGTGACCTTGGAAGATGAATCCAAGGGTCACCTCATTCTATTATAAATGTACATCATATCAATGGTAATATACAACTAATGCCTATCTTTCTATTTGTGTGTTTTATCTTCTCATACACCATGTGTTTGTTTTAACGTGGTATCAGAGCTAGTGCATTCTTAACTTGCTCAATGTTATTTGTGCCATTATTTTTTTCGCCATTATAGACTTGCTCCTTTTCCTTGTTTAGGAATTTTCCTCTGCCATTTCTTCAGTTCCTGATATGGCAGATTGTTAGAAGAAACACCACCCACAGAACGAATAGTAGGCAGTCTTATCTTGAATTGTAACGTTGGAATTCCCACTATATTGCTTGCATGAGAGTTTTTCCCTATCATATTTGGCTCTCACTCTTTTGACCTGTTGGGCATTAAATTGTTTTGTGAGGCCTATGCAGATTCTTTATGTACTGTAATGCTTGACCTAACCTCTACACTTACGCATTTCCTCTGCTACATTAGAAGCCCACATCATTGATTTAATTTTTACCATAACGTCTCTATCTATGTTTTAGGCCCCAATTTGAGCTCTTCCAGCACCTGTCACTTGCGCTCTCTCTACTCCACTTAATTCCATCAAAACACTATTTTTCGCACCCATTTTGCCTTCAACTAAATTATTCCTTCAACGCTATTCATTGTTTTGTTATGATTGGAATCATGAAAAAAACAAGCAGCAAGGAGGATTGTGATCGAACGTCAGCCATGTTTCAAATTAACCACACTAAAATTCCATTTCACTATGGGTTAAGTAGGCATGAGGCTGCGCATGCTTCATTGTAGATATTTGTGTCCTCTGGATTTTCCGTGCTCCTCAAAGGAGAGTTAGACAAGACTGTGTTCAATGGTTTCAAAAAGTAGAACATGGATTTGTGAAGTATGTGCGAGGACCTGTTATTTAAAACCGTGCGCTTCTTCTTCCATTACACTGTTCAAGCCTCCATACCACTACACCAAATGCATTGTCCCTTAACCGACTGCAATACGCTCCACACATACACAATATGTAGGAAGCTTTAATTCAGTGGCCAACACTTGGAATAGGTTTCTTGCATCGTTTTCATCATCTAGAGGTTGTACCATTAACCTGTAGCAATTGGAAAATATTTTTGTCATAGTTTTCATCATCTAGAGGTTATACCACTGCCTTGTAATAAGAGGACGAAATTCCCAAGTTAACACTCTATCTAGAGATCCATTTATTTATGCCAGGCTAACGATTCCTAAGGTTGTGTTCACAATCAAAATAAGGACCAATATTTTTGAAGAATTAGGTGCTAAGGAGGTCGAAGTTAATCTTTTTCCAGAGGCCATATTCCATCCATACTGACAGATCATACCTATTTTTTCTGAATGGGACAATAGCCTATCTCCTTGAAGGTAGAGGACACTTTCTTGGATGACCGACAACACTTGTTGAGAGGCCAAGATAGTAAAGGTTGGGGTATGAAATTTTTCTATATTTTCCATAATCATTTGAGGATGGATTTATCTACTAAAGGGTCAAGTTCACCAAGGATTAGTCATATTTAGAAGAGGTCGATTTAATCTTAGAAGAGCCAAATTTTTTAATAGGGACGAGTTTATCAACTTCTAAAGGTTGTTTGCTGAATATCCCAAAGTCTCTATTTTTGCCAAGATCAGTCCTCTTATAAACGGAGATTGATACATTGATTTTCCAAATCCATAACCCAGGTTCATACTCTTATTTAAATTTACCGTATGCCCAATTTTGGAATAGAATAAGTTAGTTTGTGGATTTCTCAATGTTTAACACCTAATCCTCCATGGTTAGGTGTGGAAGACAAAAATTCACAAATGAGTCCAAGTGACCTTGGAAGATGAATCCAAGAGTCACATTATTGTATTATAAATGTACATCTATGTGTAATAAAGATGTAACAAACGCATATCTTTCTATTGTTTGTTTTGTGTGTGTTTATCTTTCTCCATACACCATGTGTATGTTTAACATGGTATCAAATTTGATACGTTCATAACCAGCTCAACCTTGAGTGAGCCATTTGTTTTTATGGCCTGTGTATATCTGCAAAAATTCTGGTCATTTTTGCAGCATTCAGAGATTTTCTGCAGCAGTGATGTTTGCCACATTCATCAAATATTTTGCAGCATTCAGAAATTATTTTTGAAGAAGAGCAGCATTTTGCATCTTAAACTCTACAGGTTTTTCACTGCTCCTGCCATTCTGCATTCTAAAAAGAAAAAATTCTGAATTTTTTCCCGCAATTTCTGCTGCCTACTTTTAATTTCTGTACATTAGAGAGCTGCTGGAAAATATTGTTTAAAGTGGGTTTCAAAAAAAAAATTATGGGTTTTTTTGCTGAAAATTTTGCAATTTCACTGCACATTTTGCCTAATTTTGTTTTGCACACCATTGTAAAATTTATACAAATCCCCTGAAAATCCTGTTATTGTGAAATTTTTCTACTAAAAATTTCCTGAAAATTTTTCTCACCCTCTGCCATTCTCCAATTCTCTACTGTAAAAAATAAAAAAATAAAAAAATAAAATAAAAAATAAATAAAAATAATTTGAGCACTCGGACTTGCTGCCACTACACCCCCCTCTCCACACTCCGCCCTGCACCACTCTTGGCCCCTGCACCACACATCATTTCCTCACCCACCCTCACGTCCCACTCAACCCCAGCCCAACCCCCTCACCCTTTGCTCTCAGCTGCACACATCCCACCCCTCAACCTCCCTCGTTACCCTTGCCCCCCCTCACTGCATGCTCCCTTACCACTCTCCCTCTGCCCCTCCCCCTTACCACTCTCCCTTCGTTGCCTTATTCGGCCTTGCCCCACTCACCCCTCATACACCACGGCTTCCCAACCCCTCGCTTCACTCTCCCTCCCACCCCTTACCACTCCTCCCAACCCCATTCATGACCCTTGTCCTCCCTCCTCACTCACCCCTCACAGCCTACTGCACCCTCCCCACTCGACTCCCTCTCACACACCATTCCCCCGACCCCCTCACCACTCCGTCTATGCTCCCTGTCCTCCCGCACCTCCCAACGCTCATCCCATCCCCCTCTTTGCGCCATACCCGATCCCTCTCCCCACTCACAGCTCCCCACCCTTCGACCTTTCGTCCCTGCCCCCCCCCCCCTCACCCGGCAACCCTACACCCTCACTCTACCCACCTCCCTCCCTATGCTATACACCTGCCCTCTTCCCAACGCTGCCCATCCCATTCGATTTTTAATTCAACCTTTTTAATTTTAATTTTTTTTTTTACATTTAATACCTCCTCAGCCTCACCCTACTCCAGTTAATACTTCCCCAGTAAAAAACTTCCCTAGTTAAAACCTCTCCCAGTAAACACCTCCCCCAGTTAATACCTCTGTTTTCCCTATTTTTTTTTTTTTTCAAAAAAAAAAAAAAAAAGACAACAGAGAGAGGAAAATGGCATATGAAGTAAATGGACTGTATACATAGAGGAGAAAAGTGAAGCTTGTGGTGTATGATTTGTTTCATATATATAAGGGTTACTTTCTTTAAGAGTTTGACAATCTGAAGACAAATATTGTAAATTGATCATCATTTTCAAAACAATAGTTGCACCATAGTTTGGCTGCACAAAATTTATGGTTTTTTTGAGTTTCCCTTAATCTTTATTGTGAAATAGTATGGCAAGATCAAACATCAAAGTGTTTGAATCTCCTTCTTTTGTTGAGTTGAGTTGTTATTGGTGTAAAACAGCTCTTTGAAGAAGAGAGAAACTAGTTGCCTTAAAGGGTTATTACACAGAATCTTTTGCTGCACATTTACAAAATATTTGCAGTGACATTGTATTATACTCACATTGTGAGTGGATATTGCTTCTTCATTCATAGTTACAATCAGTGTTTGAAGTGTAACTTTGAGTTGTTGAGAAATTGTTGTATACTTCTTTGAAGTCACTTGTATTTTTTTGAAAATAAGTTGAATCACGTTGTAAATGGGTGCATTATCGGTTGAAGCCGACACCCTTTATTTTTTGAGCCTAAGTTGTTGAGAGAAATGTCTAAAATCAATGAGGCATTAGAGTTGTTGAATAACCTTATTCATTCCAATGTTCATGATATGGTAAAAATGAGCAAGAATTCTCTTTCTAATATTCAAATTTGTTTGCAAGATGCACAAGAAAAGATTGAGTTTTTGCAGTTGGAATCTCAGCTTCAGCAAGATGAACTTCAACAAAAGAGTCACCATTCTGAACCTGTTTCTGTTCAGAAAATTGAGAAGGACTCCCATCAGCAGCAAGAAGATAAAGTTGCAGTTGATTCACATTCAGTTCATTGTACAAGAGCATATTTACATTCATATGCAATAGCTTAGCCTACACTTCCGAAGCCCATCATTAGACCTTGGGAAGAGCTTGCCCACAACAGGCATAGAACCAGTCTTGGATATGACAAGGATATGTCCTTTCATATTCCGGACTACACCAAGCCCATGAAATTTCAAAGTGTCGGATTTCTTTATGACAGTTCACCTGTAGTTGTTCCAGATCCTGCTCCACTTCCACAACAACAACAACAGATTGTAAAATTCCAACACTGTGATCGAGTTGGCCATATGAAAGATCAATGTTTTTATCTTCATCCATGTAAGCACTATGGTCGGAAAACCCATTCTTCACACAGATGCTTCAGAAACAAGCCTCCTACAAGAAAAAAGATTCATCTTGGATGGATAGCTTCTTGGCAATGGGCATCAACAAGCAAGAAGATGCTTAAGACATGTGTTAGAACGTGTTCTCGAATATTGAACAAAATTGCAGTTGAGTTTTCGCTATCATCTCACCTTGTACCTAACAAGGGGGAAAATGGTGGTCGTCTACAAGCTTCGACGTCAGATCAAGTGAGCCTGGGCCACAATATCTCATTCCATACTCAGAGTTGTAGCCAGAGACATAGCAATTCAAGCAGGCCTGAGCCACAATTTGTCATTCCATATTCAGAGTAGTAGCTAGAGACACGAATTCCCATGAGCATGCCTTTGGCTGATGGACAACCTTAAACCATCTCTTTCAGAAAACTTCCTCTAGCAGAAGACTTCGACTTCTTGCCAGCTTCGGAAGAGTTCTAGGAATTGCATCAAGCATTCTAGTGTTGGTGGTCATCCTTAAACCATCATAGGTTGTAGACATCCCTTCTTTTAGGTTGAAGGTCTCCCTTTTTATGAGGGATAATTCCTCTAGCAGAAGCCCTTAGCTTATTTCGAGTTTTGGAAGAGTTTTGGGAACTGAAATAAGCATTGCGTTCCATTGTTGGTGGTCATCCTTAAACCACCTCTTTTTGACAACATTTCAAAGAGTTGATCCAGCCTAAGTGCTGCCATGCATACTTTGCAGATTTGTATTACTACTCTCTTCTTGGACTCACACGTACCCCTTCGGATTAAGGGGGGGAATGTTGAACACCTAATCCTCCATGGGTAGGTGTGGAAGACGAAAATTCATAAAGGAGTCCAAGTGACCTTGGAAGATTAAACGAAGAGTCACATTATTGTATTATAAATGCACATCTATGTGTAATAAAGATGTAACGAATTCATGTCTTTCTATTGTGTGTGTTGTGTGTGTTTATCTTTCTCCATACACCATGTGTATCTTTAACACTCAATGCATAATTTTCATAATTTTATTCACAAAAAGGGCCAAGAATTTTCAGAATTGGAGGTTTAATTTGAGAGAATAATCTTTCAAATTTGAAGTCAAATTCCTACTTCAGTTGGGTTGAGGGTTATATTTCCAGATACCCATGAATTGCAACAACATAAAAGATACAAACAGAGGATGACATCATTTGTATATTAGCAGAGAACTTCTAGGAAGAGTTTGTGCAACATTTAGGAGGCCGTGTACAATTTTCTGACTGATAAAACTTGCAGAGGAAGCCAAATGCACTGGCCCATCTGATTGTATTATTCCATAGTTCATTTCATCACTGAGCCACATTCTCCATGCTGTAGCATAATTTCTTCTCAGAGGGGTCGAGTGGAACTTGTTGGAGAATATGGGTGCTTGTAGCTAAAGGATTCATTTTCCTATGGACATTTCTATTTACCTCTAAAATTGTAGCAGCCATTTTTGAAGAAGATTGATTGAAACCAAACTGAAGAATATTCACAATTTGTTTACATTGTAAACAGGTGCATTATTGGTTAAAGCCGACACCCTTTATTTCTTGAGCCTGAGTTGTTTGAAAAATGGCCAAATTTTATGAAGTATTACAGTCCTTGGAAATTTTGATACAATCCACTGTTGATGACACAACCCAGATCAGTAAAGACACTCTCTTTGATATCCACACTTGTTTGCATAATGCACATGAAAAGATTGATTTTTTACAGCTTGAATCTCAGCTACGGCAAGAAGAATTACAACAATGGAGTCATCATTTAGATGATGTTTATGTTCAAAAAATTGAGAGGGACTCCCATCAACAACAAAAATATAAAGTTGTAGTCGATTCACATTCAGTTCCTTGTACAAGAGCAGATTTACATGCAGATGCAGTTATTCAGTCTGCACTTCCCAAGCACATCATAAAATCTTGGGAAGAGCTTGTCCACAATAAGCATAGAACTGGTCTTGGATATGACGAGGAGTTGTTCTTTCATATTCTGGACAACTCCAAGCCCATCAAATTTTAGAGTGCTATATTTCTTCATGACAGTTCACCTTCACATGTTCCAGATCCTACTCCGCTTTCACAGCAACAACAACAAATTGTAAAATTCCAAAACTGTGATCGAGTTGGCCATATGAAAGATCATTATTTCAATCTTCACCCATGTAAGCACTGTGGTCAGCACACCCATTCTTCACATAGATGCTTCAGAAACAAGCCTCCTACAAGAACAAAGATTCATCTTGGATGGATCGTTCCTTGGCAATGAGCATCAACAACCAAGAAGATGTTTAAGTCGCATGTCAAAACTTGTTCTAGAATATTGAACAATCTTGCATTTGAGTTTTCACCGTCATCTCACCTTGTACCTGACATGGGGGAAAATGGTGGTCATCTACAAGCTTCGATGCCACATCAAGCGAGCCTGAGCCACAATCTCTCATTCCATATTCAGAGTTGTATCTAGAGACAAAACAGTTCAAGCGAGCATGAGCCACAATTCGTCATTCCAGATTCAGAGTTGTAGCTAGAGACATCGATGCCCATGAGCATGCCTTTGGTTGGTGGACAACCTTAAACCATCTATGTGAGGTTGATATTCTTCTTCTTTTAGAACACTTCCTCTAGCAGAAGACTTCAGCTTCTTGCAAGTTTTGGTTTAGTTCCAGGAAATGCATCAAACATTCCAGTGTTGGTGGTCATCCTTAAACCATCACAGGCTGTAGACCTCCCTTCTTTTAGGTTGAAGGTCCCTCTCTTCAAATATGAGGGACACTTCCTCTAGAAAAAGCCCTTAGCTTCTTTCTAGTTTTGGAAGAGTTCTGGGAACTGCAATAAACGTTGCGTTCCAGTGTTAGTTGTCATCCTTAAACCACCTCTTTATGCCAACATTTCAGAGACATGATTCAGCCTAAGTGCTGTCATGCATATTTTGCATATTTTTATTACAACTCACTTCTTGGACTCACACATACCCCTTCAGATTAAGGGGGGAATGTTGAACACCTAATCCTCTATGGGTAGGTGTGGAAGGCAAAAAGTCACAAAGGAGTCCAAGTGACCTTGGAAGATTAATTCGAGGGTCACCTCATTGTATTATAAATGTACATCATATCAATGGTAATATACAACTAATTCCTATCTTTCTATTTCTTTGTTTTATCTTCTCATACACCACGTGTGTGTTTTAACAGGTCTCTTATCCCAAGGGGGTCTCACCAATTTGGTGTTTGGCTTGGCAATGAACTTATAGGTCTTTCCTCCGATACGGGATCCTTGTCATCAATAGTTCCTTATCTCATTAATATGGGGTCTCAACAATTTGGTGTTCGACTTGGCGGTGACCTTACACGATCCCTTTCGTCAACGAGTTCCTTATCGCATACATAAAGGGGTTTCACCAATTTGGTGTTTCGCGGGGTCTCACCAATTTGGTGGTTGGCTTGGGAGTGACCTTATGGTATAGCTCTTGTCAACTAGTTTCTTATCCCATAAATAAAAAGGTCTCTCCGATTATGTGTTTACCCTGGCTTTGTCCCTAAAATTGCATGATCATGATAATATATAACATAGAATTTTTTTAATGAAATTAAAAGTAAAAAGAATAAAAATTTCCTAATACTTACTTAATATAATTATTAGTAATATTGATAATAAAATTAAAATTATTAAAAACCAAAAATAATAAATTAATTACAGTGTAATCTTTGATAATCTGTCCGTTTTAAATAAAAATGACACGTTAAAAAATCATTGCCGTTTCAACTCGAACTGATCCATTCACCCGTCCGTTTGGACAATGAATTGTAATGTGGGTGCAGATAAGACCATTTCCTCCGGTACGGTATCCCTCTCGTCAACAAGCTAAAATCAAAATGATTTAAATCAATTATAATCGATAACATTGCGGTCGTATTTGATGGTAGAAGCAATATATGATTTTATTGTAAATGGTGGAAATAAAACTTCTCTTTTCCTATAATATTCTCAATGGATGATAAAGTTACATCGTCTTAATTAACAACGAAATATCTCTCGGTATTTTCCTTTCTTTTTTTAATGCAGTAGTATTTTTCCATTTTCTATTATATAGAGCAAGTTGTTATACATATTTATCAGTTTTTGGTAACTTCAACCTGTTTGAAAGAAACGAGGTCTGTTGGCCAAGCCACCTAGAGAGTGATAGGCTAACCAAAATTATTATTGTTTCTTCCTTTTACTCACTGCTAAGATTATTCTACTATATTCACAATATCCTTGGGTATCTTCACAAGTATTAGACCAAGTTAAGATTATGTTAATATTTCATAATGGTTAAGAGTGTAAATTTTTGTGATTTATAATATATTAAAATAGATCTTCTCAGAAATAACATGAGAAATTTTTTGGTAAGGACCTTTTTCGAATCACTGAATGTAGTTTGTAGTTCATCAAGGGTTGGTCCAAAAAAATTCTCATGTGATGTGATTTCCCTCAAGATTTATTTTAATCTCATAATGGTACTAAACCCTTATTATTTTGTTTTGGTTATTATGTAGGTTAGAAGAAAAACTATTTAAATTAATTTGAAAATATTAATTATTATTATTATTTAATTTTAAGGTCAAAATCAAATTAAATATTAAATTGATATATGAGATTCTCTTGTTTGTAGAATAAGAGATTTACTTCTCTGTAGCTATTTCAATACTAAATCTATGAAAACATACATACTAAATCACAATCCAAACATATCTCATTTAACTAAAATTAAAATATTTTTTTTAATAAATAGAAAAAAAAAACACTATCTCAAAATAATATAATTATAAAATTATAATACAATACTAACCTTTTTAGTAAATAAAAAGGTAAAGAAATTAATCATTAATGTAGGAATCACCAACTCATTGAATTTTATTTCAAATTGTAATCATAAACAAAGTAATTAACTTGTTTGATAAATGTAAAGAAACCAAGCACTAAAGTATGAATCAGCAATCTATTGGATTTTATTTTGAAGTGTAATCATAAACAAAGTAATCATGAGAAATTATCATGTATGTATTTGTGATTGTAAATACAAATTTATTTAGGGCACACACTAATCAAATCTCTCATAAACCCTTTTGATTTATGCTCTAAGCATCAGATAGATTTAGATTATTTAAGCTAAGTAGAGTGAGAAACCACCCTAAATCCCATTGAAAGTAGATTAATATATAAATAATGAAAAATAATATATTGATATATATCAACTATAATTGTGCTAGTTTACTGGTGAATGATTTAATGGTCAAACCATGAACATGACATGAAATTTCTTCACAAGTCGTACTTGTTAATCATTCCTTCATTGAAATAGTACGCAAACGAAGATCCTACGCTTCTAAGAATTATTGAGCACAAACACATCGAGTTGTTACCAATTCAAGGCTCAGATTACATGAAATTTCGACACAAATTTCAACACAGATAAGTCGTACTTGTCAATCATTCGTTCATTGAAATAGTACGCAAACGAAGATCCCACGCTTCTAACAATTATTGAGCACAAACACAGCGAGACTTTACCCAATTCAACACTCAGATTTCCCCAGCGTCGCTCGGCATGCGTGCTCCAACAACCGAAATGACTAGTCAACAAAAAGATTGCTCCAATTGAATTATGATATAAAACTGGAAAATTATGATATAAAACTGCAAAACTGCGTTGCTCAGCATGTGTGCTCCAACAACCGAAAACACTAGGCAACAAAAATATTGCTGGAATTGAATGATATACAAATGCAAAATTATTGAAGCATGAATGATATACAATTGCAAAATTATTGAAGCATACCGGGGCAGAGAAATGAAGAGTGAAGCTAACTAAGCAATCGGCCATCCTGAATATCGTTAGAATCGCCTGAACATGAAGAGAGAGAGCACCTCCACTTCTCCACGCCAAACATGTGACATGGATCTTTGCAGGTATAAGATAAGAGGCGGTACTCTCTCTCCCTCTTCTGGTTCAGACTCTAGCAAGGCCTTCATCATCTAATAATTACACGCAGACTCAGACACTCTTGCATTGAAATAGAACGTTACACTCAACTCACTGTATGGGAAACTCTAGGTAAAAATGTTATATCATCCCGTTCTCCAAATGCGGGGTTGATTGAAAAATCTGGCCCTGCAAATTGACATGATTAAATTCAATGTGACATGATTAAATATCTCGAAACCCAATGCCATACAACTAAGGAGTTACTGAGAATGAATGACATACAGCTAAAGACTCAGTGAGAAGTTGATGGATGCCGACAGATAATAACAATTAAAATGTCCCCAAATCGTTTCCGGGTCAGTTTGGATGACGGAAGCGTGAAAGTGTACGCGGCTGCAGATTACTCTCGATAGAATGCCGACTAAATAGTCGGCACGGTGGGCTTACAACTGTTCTCCTCCCACAGACACACCACGATTGTGTCAACTAAACCAATTATGATGTATTGCACTATATATTTAACTTTGATTTTTGATTTCCTATTTTGCAGAGAGACCCTTGTAACATTAACAATGTGTTTTCGAAATCTAAATTTTAACCCCTTTAATTACTAGTCATCCCTTGGTCTACATCTTCCATATATGGAAGTGAGGTTCTAGTTTAGAGTAGTTTTCTTTTATTTATGAACTATGTTTATTTTATGGTTGATTTGTTCTGCATATTGAAGAAGTTGATGTGATGAGGCTTTACTATAGTGACATCATTCTTTGGGTTTTTAAGTGGTTTGGTGCATATTTCTGTACGAAAGGGCCATTTACATGGGTTGTCAATTTGGATTTCATTTCTTTTTCTTTATCCTAAGTAATTTAAACATTTTCAAAGAGGTAATGTAAATCAATTTAATATTAGAGAAATACTATGAGGAAAATGTAAATGCATGGAAATATATGTAAGGAATGAAATAGATAAAAATACATATAAAAAGTCATTGTAATGAACTCAAAACACAGGTTTTGAAAATGCAGACCAATGAAGATCATAACAGATATAAGAGTAAGGATTTAGAGCCTACGAAGGCTTATCTTTTCTATTTAAGTTAGAGTAAGTTAGAGAAATACTATAAGGGAAAACTAAATGCATGGAAATATATGTAACGAATGAAAGCTATAGAAATAGCTATAAAACAACATTGTAATGAACTCAAAATGCAGGTTCTAAGAATGCAGACCAATGATATAAGGGTAAGGATTTTGAGCGTGTACCTTTTCCATTTATGTTTGGCATATACATTGTCTTTCACCGACAAATATTGTTTAGTGGAAAATGAAGGCTAGATATGAAGGTCGCACAAAGATGTAATCATAATAATATATAGAGGCCATGTTTTTTATGATCATTATTGCTCGTATGATTTTTTTTTCAATGTATCTCTTTTGACTTATTATTTCTAAATTACAAGATATTCAAAGGGAAACTTGCCCAAGAGTTCACTTTTTACTGGGGAAGGGCATAGAATTTGGATGGATAGAATCTCAGTGGAGGGGAGCTTAAGATTCTTTGTTAATGGTGATATGTCTGTATTGTTAGTCCTTATAATTTTGTGGGAAACTTTTACATTATTGGGATATATCCTACTTTAATAACTAGATATTCTAAAGACTTAATTTATGTGTCTTTAACAAGTGAAGAAATATTTTCCATTTCTAATTGTGCTTTTATGGTATTCAGTGAAGGTTGTATCTTAGTTGTTACTATGGTTGAATTTGCAATATTGTTATAGATCATATCACCCCACTTCTTATGTAAGTTCATTTGGTCTATGGGGTGCATCATATCTGTATCAAAAGAGAAAAACTAGCAGATCACGACTGAGCAACTTTGGGCTCCAGGAAAGAAATTTTTATTCTCCCCTTCTTTGTATCAAAGGTGGAAAGAAGCCTATGATGGGAGGTGGTTATCTGCTTCCAAAAAAATGAATATCTGGCGGCCTTAATTGCTTGATTCTTCCTTTTAATTTCTTTGTAGGTAGCAAAACTATTTTGATTTTTCTTGTTCTGCTCTAGTTCTCCTGTTGTGATGAAGTTGGTGTATCTGTTGTCATTGGGGTCATTTGAGTTCCAAGAATGATCTCTTCTCTCCTTGAAACTGATGGTGTGCATGAGCCTCTTAAAACAATAGGTTTTTGTTGCTCTAACCTTTCTTGCTATGTCTCTCCCATGTCTTTGGTCTTGTGTTTCTTATTCTACACTTTGAATTCCTTTGTCGAAATTTATCACATTGAAGGGGATATGTTTTCTGTGAGTGTCTTTTCATGTTTTTCCTGAGGTACTCGAGTATGTGAAGTTGACAATAACTGTTCTTTGGCCTCCTCTAAACTACTCTCCAGCCACTCTTCTTGATTCATATATTGTTCTATCTTTGGTCTAGGAGTGTGGGTATTGTTGGGGTTCCCATGTTTTGGCCAGATTGGCAAGAACAAAAGATGAGACAACATCAAAACCGCTTTGTGCCCTAGGATCTAGCCCTCCTGGACTAGGAGAGGGATCTCTCCAATGAAAACAAAGAATGATGTATCTTTGAAATCTCAAAATGAGATGTTAGGCTAGGTATGAAGCACAAAGAGGGTTTAAAATGATTTGGTTGGTTGGTTGCTGGGTTGGTCATGAGATCATAGAATGAGAAAGTAATTGGAGAAAAAGGAAAAAGCAGCAGGATATCTCAGCAAAAAGGATAGGTCAAGAAAGTGCCATCCATTGGGCTATGGAGTCATGAAAGGAAATCACATGCAACAACTAGCCAAGGCTTTCACAGGGAAAGTCATCTACACTAAAGAATCTTTTTAGATAGATGGTGGGATGGAACATTAAGGATTGAAAGTGAAAGAAGGAAAGCAACCCAATTTATGTCTATAGATCAGGTCAGACGTCATTTAACTCCAGACCTGCTTGGACATACTCAAAGGCAACTCTCAAAGGAGGGACAAAGGGGAAGCTTATAGATCGGACCAGAGGTCATTTAACTCCAGGTCAACTTTAGCATGCTCCAAGGGAAAACAGAGATAAGTTTCACAGAGCCAGAGTCTGTAGATCAGAGAAGGAATTTGAACCTTCAATGCTTTGACACCAGCAAGAGATCTTAGAAACGCCAGATGGTCGCACAAGGATCCTAGTGGACAGGGCTAACTCTAATCCCCAGTGTTCCCAAATCTTCCAACTTAAACCCAACAAGAACAACTAAAGATAGATTTCATTAATTCACACATCAGCTAGCAGGCAATGACATCCACTACACTGGTTAAATTAGTGTGAAATCAATCCTCAGATAATACATATAGTAGAAAACATTTAAGGCAAGGAGAGCAGAGACATAGGGTACCTAACAAGGGTAAATCCTATGACATATTTCTGATGCGAGCCTAGAAGAACAATGAACAGCATGAAAATGTAATTAAATGATCAGATAAGAGAAACATCACCCATAGTAATAGACCAGGATCCAAAGAAATGTGCTTGATTAATTGATGCAAAACCAGTCACATACACTGAGCTCAATGGCTGTTACAATCCAGACTTTCTCCTCCCAACCTACTACATACAAAATACTCTTCTACTCCCTCCCAAGACTGTTCTAACAGTCAAAATGAATCCCTCTAACAGCAATTGGCAACAACCGAACAACAATCGAACAACCAACAACAACCTTTTACAATACGTTCTTCAGAATTCTTATAGGAGAAAAGAATAACAGGAGTAGATGTAAAATTAAATGCAGTATTAAAACTCAGAAAAGGGAGAGGGTCGAAGCCTCGTTTTGTTTTAAATTCTGAGCATTTATCTTTGGTACTCTTTTGATGAGAAGAATGGTCTTCGTCAGGCCGCAATTTACTCCAGGTGTGTCTCTAGTGTACTTGCTGCATTGTTCTAGTGAATTGCACAAAAAGGCAGAGTAATGATGCTAGGGTCTGCCATACTGCATAACTAATGCGCTGGTAGCATAGGACTACTGTCAGGGCTGGAAAATATCCCTAGAACATGGCATAGGATGAGAACTGTAATGGGCGCATCGTCCTTTATGGAAAGAACATTTTGATGATGTGAAAACCATTTAGTATTATTTTTTGTACCTTGGACGTTCTGATCGATCCTCGGGGTCTTCTAACTAGTACCTTTGCCTTCTAAATCCCTGAAAAAGGGCTCAAAAATCTTCAATTACGTGCCTTAAACTCTCTGCTGCTCCATTTTTGTCTCTGTCGGTGAAATCTGCGCATTTAATGGCTCTGGGGAGGTTCTACAGAGTTCAAACCCTATTCTTTTAATGCAAGTCATGTCATGGCTCCTTCCTAGGCCTTATTCGTGATTTCGGCCTCTGAAAAATGGTCCTTTCTGTGTTTTTTGCTGCTGTAATAAAGACTGTGTAATCATGGCAGCTTTGACCCTCTGAGAACCCTGCAAAACACGAAAACTTGTTAATAAAAACACGTATGGAGGTGGTGGATGCAACGGGGATGATGAGAATGGTCATGTAGGCTGGTGAAATGGCGGAATAGTGCAGGATGACGGTGGAAAATGGTTGCGAATAGCGGAAAATGTTCATGGCGAAAGCTGGTGGAGCGCAGAAAATTAAATGCGAAAACTTAACATTTTGACCTTTGAATGAAATATATAGGGGGATGGAGGAAAACGTGACAAAACACGTGGAATGGTGACATGGCAGGACCCAGTCAATGGCAGGCGCATGTAGTTAAATATGGACCGTCGGATCTCAGGAGGAGATCGACGATGGAAAACACAGTGGAGGGCGACGGATGGTGGGCCAGGGGTATGATTGCCTTGGGTTAACCTCCGTGCAACTTTGGGGTGCGATGATCGTTAGATGGAGAGCTTCAGATCAGACGGTTGATATGCATATCGCATCGGGTCAAATGCCGAACGATAACGCGCGATGGGGGGATGGTTTTGAAATAGTGCACAGACACGTGTCAGGTGGTGAGTGGAATCGCTGCGAAATAAGAAATACCACCAGCCCTCAGAAGGTGGTGCGATGGATACCGACGGTTTTTGAATAGGGCGCGTTGGCATGGGGACCACCGGGCGAGTAAAATCCGAGTTGTCGGATCAGCAGGTAAATGAACGGTGGACATGCGATGAACGTGCGGTGAAAGGGTTGAGCGATGGACGTTGTGGGGATCGCGACGACCATCCGATCTGTATAGATCGATGGCTCAAAATGCTCCTGATATTCAATTGCGGTAAGCGCCTTCCGCCTTGGCACCTAGTTCTAGCGCTGCGGTCGCGTGGTGGAAAAGGTTAAAGGGGCTGGCCGAAAGTGGCTAAGACCCGTACCTATGGAAAATATGGTTTTTGGCCCATTTTAATGAAATTTGAGGGCAGAAATAGGTAACGATACAGGGAAAAAGGGGAAAATAGGCCAAACAAGGGGTGGGTGCAGGATGTAAAGGGGATTTTGGGAGGATTTAGGGGATTAGAGGGGAATTCGACGAGGGGAAAAAAAAGGTTAAAATGGGGCATTTTGCAGGGGTACAAGGGGCAAAATTAGACCTTTTGGAGCACAAATTTTATTGCAATCAGTGAGACCTTATAATGGGAGTCAACAGAGGGAATTTATCAAAGGCAAAGGCATAGGAGACTTCAAGGATGATGTGTTTTCAGAGGAAATGCATTCCTTGAAGGCTTAGAAACATTTTACCCCCTGTTTGCTTGTCAAAAATTTATAGGGG
Organism: Pinus albicaulis; assembly: GCA_034641835.2. NCBI lineage: Eukaryota > Viridiplantae > Streptophyta > Pinopsida > Pinales > Pinaceae > Pinus > Pinus albicaulis. The sequence goes on along the minus strand of CM076578.1, from coordinate 1,349,268,135 downwards.
GCTAACAGGTATAAGGACCATACTTTTTCTCTAACCTTAATTTTGAAATTATTCCAAAAGGATCATTGGAACATGTAAAATTGTACTTAGAATTCATCTACTTTTAGTGTTAATATTGCATTTCATATGAAGGGACCAACTTGAGTCTTTATCTTGAATTGTGCCTTCTTCCTTGCTACCAAAAAATGTTGTTGGTCCATGTTGATTATATACCTAATGTACTCCAAGGAAAATATGTGAATTGGCACAAACATGGGGAGTTTGTATGGGGGTAACTCACACCCATACACTATGATCTCTGTATAAATTTGGTATAAATGCAATCCCCTATCTTAGTTTGATCACTGAGGTGTATTATTCTCTTGATTTCTGGGTGTATTCTTATTTATCGACCACTATTTAATAAACTATAAACCACATGTAAAAATTCATCCACAAAATCACTCAATGTGAATTCAGTGTTGTTCTTTCTGACCAACGAGGTCTGGTGAATAACTGATGGAGGGTTTCCTTGGTTGTCTAATTTTTGTAGGTGGAAAGAAAACATGTATGATTGGTAGTAGAGAAATAAACATACTAATATAGATGCATACTTGAATACTCCTTGACTTGAAAACTTCATGAAATTTTCATGAATGGATTATGCCAAAAACTCATTGTAGCAAAAGGGAATAGGCAATTTTTTTCTTTCAGAAAAAATAGAAAGAAAGGCTAAAATAATTTCATGGACCCATTGGTTATAATTGTAACCTAATAAACATGAAACTATGGAGATTATTTTCCTGGTCATCTCAGGGAACATGGAGGAGGAATAAAGACGGTTTGTTTTGGGTAATTATGCATTTTCTTGTAAGAAAGTCTCAAATATTTTGGCTGTCTCAGGGAAATAAATTTTGTTGTATAGATCCTTTAGAAACTATGGGTGAAAAGGATGCATAGGATTAGAGGTTTGGACTTGGGAATTTCTAAGATTGAAACACCATTAATGGAAAAGAGAATTGATCCATTATGGCCCACAATTTCCCTTTGACTAGGAATGTATCTGAATTGACACCACATTACAAACTTAGGGAAATAATAGGTTTCCAGAAAAAAAAATATTAGGGTAGGAATGATTCTAGGATCCCAATTCATCATTGGGGTTGAGATATTTTTTTCTAAGCCAATCATGGAGTTTGTAGAGATCAAAATCATAATTTGTCTCTTTGACTTGGTATAATTGGTCAACTAGAGGTTGGTGATCTAAATGTACAGTTGGAGGTATCATCGAGTTTTCTTCTCGCAGAGATTTCTTCTTTGAAGACATAACTTAGATGAATGGTTTTCATTGTAAGAACGTGAGGAGTTGAACAAAATCCTAGTTTTGTGGAAGCTATGGCACTCTGTCACATAGTTACTATTATTAAAACAGCTCCAAAAATAACATAAAAGAGAGATCAACGCCTTAGAAGTAAGCCACTTTGAGGGTGAAACGTCCTTTACATTACATAAATGAACCATTCTTGGATGATTCAAATGAAAAAACCTCCTTTCTATATATAGAAGTCCATGGGGTCACAATATAATCATAGTCCAACTAACAATAATAATGTAAGGGAACAACAATAACAATACGTGGACTACAAGGGTACAACAATAACAATAAGGGGGCGACACTAACAAAAATAAGGGACTACACTAGTAATATATGGACCTAACAGTTATAGTGTTTAGAAGAGTAGAATTTTCAGTGAACATGGGTTCAACAGTTTGAGGTACGGGGATTTTATATTTGAATGTGAGTATCGTTGTGAAATTTCCATTACCATGGAGCGAGGTGGGAATTAATTGGAAATGGATAACTATAACAAAAATATGGAGCGTGTAGGGGGGCGGGGGGGGGTGCCGGGGAAGGAAATTTATTCTTGAACAATAAAATTCTAACACGAAAGAAGAGAGGGACACTTGACGCTTGGGTATATGGGAAAAGGTTTAATACGTGGTGATGGAGGAGTGGAGCAGTGGGTGTAGGGTCAAATTTGGGTGGCTAAGAGGCAAGTGAAAGTGGATTAGGGGCGGGGGGGAGGGGTTGACGAAGGGGCATAGCAGTGATAAATGGTTTTAAAAGGAGAAGGTATGGAGAGGATGAGAGGCTGACACATAGCAAAGGCGATATATGGGAGACCGTCACTCGATATCCCCCTGTTGAATAGACATCAAACAGGCTTGGCGAAGCAGATTGGTGTATCCATCATTGATCTGGGTGAGAGAGATCATGACCCTCGAAATTATAAAATTTTCATTACAAGACAAAAAAGCTTCATGTCCCAAAAATGTATTACATTAATTAATCGTGATTAAAGGTACACTTTAACTAATTATTCACACTTCATTAAAAATACCAAAAAATCACTTTATTATATGAATAATCATGCTTAAATGGTTCTATTAGTCTAATTAAACTTTCTAACCTATCTCTAATGCCAAACTTAGACTAGCAAGCCTTATTTTTTATTTTCCTAAATTTATACATCATTTTTTTTATTTGTTTAAGTGGAATTTATACTACCTCACTTATTCGGGGGTTTTTCTTCATTTTTTCATATTTTTTTTTTATTTTCTTTCACAAATATATATATATATATTTTTTTATCCCCTTTTTCTTTCTATCTTTCTTTTCTTTTTTCAAATTTTCTTTTCTTTCTTCGTTTTGGAAATAATTTGAAATTTGTAACATTATTCACAACATCTTTAGACAAATAAATAGATATTTATCAATCTATCATATGAAATAAAAGACCCTAACAGTGGCTCCAATGGGGATTGCATCCTCCTTGTGAGGTGCCAAGAACACTGTAGAATTGTAGCCTGATCCATTGGGCATATAGTATCTATTCTGCAGTTTAATTGATTCACTATTCTATTTATAAATATGGAAGAAAATAATCATAAACTTAGGGCCTTCTTTTTGGGCTTCAATCTATGAAGTTAGTGACGCACACTTGCAGTAGAAAAATAAAATGATATTCACAAGGACCTGAATGAAAAAGCTATCTATTGTTATGAAAATAGTGTTTGAAGAGTCTGTCATTGACATATCCACTTGGTAGTTCTTCTCCAGTCAAGTCCTTCAAAAAGAATACATTATTACCTCGGTTACCTTCAATTTGGAATGGTCCTTTCCATAAATTTTCAAATTTACCATGCTTGCCTTTCTCTTCGTTCATAGCATCCCACTTCAACACAAGATCATTTAATTTAAAATCATATATTATGCACCTTTTGTCATAGGTTTCCTGATCTTGTCCTAAATTACTTGAGTTTTGTTGTATACCTCCTCCCTAGATTTCTGCAACTGTATGGTTTGATTTATCCTTCTCTGTAATTCATGCTCCTCTACTTGTGATTCCTGCAATAGTTTTAGCAAAGGAATTCCAACGGAGGTAGGAAAAGTTGTATCCATTCCATATACTAATTGGAAAGGATACATTCCAATAGATTTCTTTGTGGTAATTATGTTAGCCCGTGAGGCACACATCAACTTGTTATGCCAAGATTTTTTATTTTCCTGGAATAGTTTCTTTATGATTTTAAATAAAATATTATTAAAAGACTAAGCTAACCCATTACCTTGTGGATAATAAGCATTAGAGTGTCCTAATTTCATGTTTTATTTGTGACAAAATTTGACCATTCTTTTTTATTCGAAAGCAACGTCATTGTTAGTAATGATCTTATCTAGACAATGAAACCTAGAAAGAATATTACCTTCTAAAACTTGAATTATTAGAATGTCTATAGCTTGTCTGGTTGGAATAACCTGAATACACTCGGTGAAGTAGTCAACAATTGTCGAAATCCATTTATTCTGTGATAAAGAGCTTCGATATATTTATGAAATAAAATCCAGACCCCATTTTTGAGAAGGAGCCTCTACTGAAATTGGTTTCAATGGAAAGGGAAAAAGTTTCATTTTTCCTTCAAAGATTTGGAACCGATGGCATGTGGTAACTTTTTTATGAACATATGCAAAGAGGGTAGGCCAGTAAAAATGAGCCCTTAAGATTTTTTTAGTTGTGGATTTCTAGTAAAAATTTCCTCCATAGTAACTTGATGGAATTCCTAAAAGAATTTATCTACTTCATCCTGAAATAAAAAATTTAGCAAAACATCGTTGGCATCCTTCCAATTCACTTTTTGATCTAAGATGCAAAATTTCATAGCTTTTAACTTGAGAAATCTATATTTTGTCTTAGTTAAACGAAGAGGAGGTTGTAAATTCTATAATATAAAAATAATATCTACATACCAAGGAGAGGTAGAAAATGTTTTTGATACCTGTGTAGTCGCTTGCAATTCCTGTTCATCAAGTGAAAATATAAATTTTATATTAAGTGCATAAAAATTGGGTTGAACCATTAGTTTTACCAATCCTTGGCCTTTGATGAGCTTAGTGGCCCTTATCTCAATGTCATTTTCCAAAATAATTTCAATCCATTTTCCTATTTTCCCATCTGGAGTAGTTTGTCTAAGAATATCTTTTACAACAGTATTTGGGACAAAATAAATGAGATGGGGATGTAGAATGTAAACTCTAAAATATTTGATTGTTGTCACTAAAGAAAAGGCTTGTTTTCCCATTATATTGTATTTGAATGAGGCATCCCTCAAAGCTTTATTAAAGAAAGCAATAGGTTGTTCATATCCTTCATTTCTTTTCTGCAACAAAATTGTTGGAATGGTGTGTTCAGATGCAAAAGAAAAAAATCATGAAATACTTTGTAAGGTCAGGGCTAGTTAACACAGGAGCTCATTTCAATGCTAATTTACCTCATCAAATGATTTTTTTTCTTCTAGGTTACATCTTACTTGAGTGTCCTTTCTCAACATAATGGTTATACCCTTTCATTAGATAAATTTTAAATGAGCCTCCTAAGAAAAATGTACAACCAAAAGAAAATTTATAAGAACCAATAGGATTCAAGATGATAATGTCAACCATGGGGGCTCATTCACCATTTTTGGGGTAGAAAAGTAAAAAGATTAAAATATAATAAAATAATAAAACTACTTTTTCAACTTATCTCCCTAAGATTTTACTCAAAATTCGAGCAATAGTACTCATGGGACGAAAAATTTAATTCCTCATCCAAGGAGTACCCATGTTGCATACTTTATATGGACCCTATTACACAAAAAATGAGAAATACATGAAAAAAGTGATTGCAATCACGATTGCAATCACGCGTTTTCATGTATTTCTCATTTTTTGTGTAATAGGGTCTATCGAAAGTATGAAAAATTGGTACTCCTTAGATTAGGAATAATATTTTGAATCCAATGTGTGTTCCCACTTGAAATTTGATTAAAGCCATAGGGCAACAAGTTGAAAATACTAGTTGAAAAAGTAGTTTTTTAATTTTTCTCTCCAAAATTTGATGATGTAATCTAATCTTATTTTATTACTTCCACTGTTATTTTATAATTTCCCTAGGAGGCTCATTTTTTACCTGAAAATTATCCTAATGAGAAGTTCAGCTAAATTAGGTATAAATATCCTTAGGAAATTTATCCTACCAATGAAATATTGCACTTCTATTTTGTTTCTTGCAGAATCAATTTTCATAATTGCTTCAATCCTATCGAGATCAATTTTAATACCATCTTGTGAAATTATATAACCCAACAATTTTCCTTCTTCTAAACCAAACAATTTTTTCTTTGGATTCAAACATATGCCATATTTTCTACATCTTTCAAAAAAAAATCAAAAGATGTAAATGATCTTCATCAACTTTGGAGAAAACAATTATGTCATTGAAATATATCACAATGAATCTACCTATTTCATCCGAAAAATATACATCAATTTCTATTTGGAAAGTATCCCTTCCATTGAGTAATCCAAAAGGAATTTTGACATACATAAAATTTCCCTAAGGTGTTGTCAATGTTGTCTTATCTTGGTCATGAGGATGTACTAAAATTTGGTTGTAACCACAAAAACCATCCAACAATGACATCTTGCTTGATCCAACTACCCTCTAAATTATATGATCCATATTTGGTAAGGGATAGTTATCTTCGAGATAGAATTTATTCAGGTTTCTAAAATTGATACACAACCTTATTTCACAAGACTTTTTCCTCACTATTACTAGATTTGACACCCATTTAGAAAATTTGAGTGGTACTATAATTTTAAAATCAAATAGTTTTTAAACCTCTTTCTCTATCAAAGGATGTGTGATATGATTAAATCTCCTCAATTTTTGGTTAAAGGGTTTTCGATCTTCTTTGATGGGTATGGTGTGTTGAATTATGTATTTGTCATGAAACTTTAAATTTTTATACCCCCATGCAAATACATCTCTATATTGTTTAAACAAGTCTATGTATCTTTGTATTTCTTCAAGATGTAATGATCTGGAGAGTTTAAAAATTTTAGGATCTTCTTCGGTTCCTATATTTCAATTCTCTACTTCATATCCAACTGGATTAATTGAAGGTTTCTTTGCTAAATTAATAAAATCAAACAATTCTTCAAGTGGGACAAGACCCCTTGGAATTGAATTATTATTTAATTGCAATATTTTAGATTCTTCAATTTTTTCATAATTTTGATTGAAAATGTTTCCCTCTTAATATTCTTCATTGTCTTGTCCTATGTCAATGTTCAGTTTTTCAAAGTCCCCTTTTAGTTGCAAGAAATTGTCAAGTTGCTTATCGTTATCAAAAACTTTCACGTATTTGATATTATTATAGATAACATGCCTATGTTTTACATCAATTGACAATTTTTTGCTTGCTCTAAAAGGAATTTTCCAGGCACTTGCTGAAGTAGCTAGTTCATCAGCAAAAACATTTTGATCTTTAGGAATTAATGATAGCTGATATTCTGGAAAGTACTGTAAAAACTCTAAAACAACAAATATATAGGATAATGTTCTAAGATATCTAGTTGACTATTCACCTTTCATTTTTTTTATGAGTAATTCAAAATCTCCATGAATCAAATTTCTCTTTGCTCCCAGTTTTTTTACTTTTTGCAGTCCTAGTAGAAAAGCTTCATACTCAACTACATTATTTGTTCACTCAGAATTTAGTTTCTAGGAATATTTCTTTGTTGTACCTAATTGGGTATTAGAGATTGTTGGCTTGAGGGGTCTTGACCTAGGTTCGGATTTTAAGGTTTGCTAACAAACCCCTATACTACTGGCCCTTTCGAAAATGACCTACTTTCGTAGGCCAAGGTCTCACCCAGAGTAGTATGGGCGGGTGCTGGAACCAGGTTTCCGCACCCTGGGAGAAACTGGGTAATTAAGGCAGAACTATCATCTTCACACAGAAACGAGCTTATTACCAAGCCTTTAACAACATAACCAGTAGGTAAACATGAACAAAGCTACTATTATTAAGAAAATATTAGCAACACCTTCACATCCATGTGCGCATCAGTAATTATCATCACAGAATAACACAATAACAACTAATTTAGATATCACAGACACAATCACAACTTATTCAAATAACGCAAAGGTACTTCAATAGTAAATGAAACCTGTTCAGATAACATAGAGATACTTCAACAGATTCTGTGTTCATTAATGTTCAAAAACCTAGTTACAAACCCAAGCCATAGCCTACGCATACAGCCAGCGGGGTCTGCATACAGTAGGATTGAGGATCTCTGTGCACACAGTCAACAGGAGTCTTTACCCAATAATACCAAAAAAATATCTCAATAGTTCTCACTTAGCATCAATATTACTTCTAGACTCAAACTATATATCTATTTATATTGTCATAGCCACGCTATCCTATGGTCCGCAAACTGTGGTTTGTGGACTCTAGGTCTGCCCTTTGACCCCTTTACAATACATTGGGGGATTTGAACCACACCAAAGCCCCTATGCTAGACTAATTTCTACAAAAATATATCAAAAACGCAGCTAGGGGACCCCATTCCAATAGGCCCCCGACACAATCTTATGACTCGTCCCGAGTCACAGCAGCCATGGGGTTTGCATTATTGCCTAGAGCTACTTGATTGCATCGACAAAAGGGGGAAACACTCTGCTCTGCGCGGCAGTGTTCTGCAAAATGTCCACCAAATTCTGTGAATTTGGGCCTTCAGCGGCAGCGGTGACACTATTCAGGGCCTGATTCAGCTGTTTGACTGCAACATCCAAGTCCTAAGATATCTTGAGGGCTTCATCGGCCCATAGCTTGAGGTGGTCACTCATAACCTTCTTCTTGTGGTGAATCCCTTCTAGGACATCTCTGAGCACATGGCTAGCTCACAGATGTCCCAGGCATTGAGCTGGGATCAGAGTTGGCATGGTAGCCTCCATTTTCTTGAATTTTTCTTCCTTCTAGCACAGTTCTTGGGTAAATTCATGCAAGAGAGAGTCGCGATGCACCTTAGAACATAACTGCATATTTGTCTCAAGAAATTTGACTCCCTGAGCAATCTGATTTGTAATTGTGTTCGTAGCTTCTGTTATCAGTGCAGTTCTCTCGGCGCATACCTCAGGAAGAGTTTCCCGCTACAACTTAGCTTGCAACGCAGCAATCTGCTACTCCATCTCGGTCTTAACGTTTTTGATCTTGGTCTGAGAAGCTTTCAGGGCATCGACGAATCCCTCAATATTAGCCTGGGGGGTGGCAGAGGCCGGAATGTCTTTAGTCACATTTTCCCAGAGTCTACTGACCAGACACTCCAACTCAGTCTATTGTATTGCGGAAAGGATGCACGCGGCCTATGCCTGGGACACCTCGGTAGTTTTTTCGACGATTTTCTGCTCAACTCTACTTATCTACTACTGCACGCGGCAGTCTCTGTGCTAGATTTCCTCAAAAATGGATGTGTGGAGAACCTAGAACGACTCATGCAGAATCCAGGCCAAGTCTAGATGTACGTCTGAGTAGGCATAGAGTTGCGCACATAAGGCAGGCAGACTCAGATTGATTGCTATGCCTGCAAGGGGGTAGAGACGGCTCTCGGTCATGGAGATAAACTCAATGTTGGTTGCTTGAGGCAGCCTCACTTGAACCATGCTCGTTTGCAGGGTAACGACCTTGAGTTGAAGAGCTTGGACCTCATACTGTAATGCAACAAATCTATACCTCTATTTCTCTTCCAAGGCAAGCCAATCTGTCTTCTGAAGCGAGGGTGACCGCATCTGCAATTTTCTCCAAATATTATTCGATTAAGGTACGCTCAATCTCCATACTAGGCCTCATAGCCCTTTGTTTCGTTCGCTGGCCCTTGAAAATTTTAGGTGTCCATTTCGTGCCATGTGGGGAACCAGCGCCCTGCACATCTGGACCATCAGTCTCTATGTCCTGCTATGATTCCTGCTCCATGGCTTCTATTCGGGTGGATCCTTCGGGGCCACAGCCTTCTAATTCGTGGGTGATATGAGGTGGGGTGGGGGTCTTTAGGATTGCACTTGTACCAGCAGTGTGAGATATTGCCTATTTGAATCTCAATTTCTAGTGCAGTGGCCAAGTGGTGATGAGATGATTGATTTCCTCATTAGCGACCATGTAAGGCAGTGACATCCAAGCTGGATCCTTATGACCCCGAATCTACATGTTGTGAATCGTAACCTGGAATGCTGCGATGTGCTTATATTTTTTGTAGACTGTCAATGAAAGATGTGGCCAGGAGTGAATTGTTGCTATGAGCATGGCTTGAAACAGTACCCAAGATACTTTGTTTTCCTTAATACATTGCGCATCATTTGAATCCCATAAGTTCGAATATCACGCCCTTTCACACATGTCTAGTTAAAGCTCAAGGAGGATCGATCCTTTAGGGGCTTCCCATATGACCAATGCAATTAGGAGAAACAACGAGGAGTAACAGAATGCCTTCCTGTGATCTTGGGCCTCGCACACGTTTTCCAAAAACTTGTTGCAGAGGAACTGCGACAAGTTAAAGCAGACTCCCTTTTCATAGCGGCCAACAAGCTGAATTACATAGGTGGGGCTAGTAGTGGCCTAGCACTTGTGCATCATTTTACAAGCCAACAATAGGGTACCCATGCGCACTCTAGTGTCGGAAATGGTGTTGATCAGGAACCCTTTGGTGTTTCCCTCAACATGGTAGTCTTCCCGCACCTTGTCAGAAATCTGTTTCTCATACTTCTTACCGACACACTCCATGGGATTCGGCCCCTCCATGGGGAGACTAGTAATCCTATGAATTAGGGCGGCATCAATGGGAATGCGATCTTAGATCCACAAGCTGCCATCATGGATCGGGACTAGTAATTGTCGCACAAATTGGTCAGTTACATTATATCGGCCAAAGTGAGGTATTCGCAACAAGTTTACTAATCCAGATCCTTGCAACCTGCACCCCCACAGCAATTTTATGACTCTTAGCACATTGTCCTCCAGCACTCTTTCGAGATATAGCTCAGGTTCCAATTCTAGGAAGGCCTCTAGGCTAGCAAGGTCATGGTCATTGAACTTAATTAAGGGGAGCTTGCCAAATTCTTGTCCAATTATGGGGACTTCACCTAAAATTAGCAGCATTTTCAGATAGGAGCGCAGACCATCGAGATTATTGGGTATGCGCACCAAGGGCCTTCGAGGCCGAACACAGGTTGGTAACCAAGTTAATGGGGCAACAAGCCGAGCATCTTCTAGAGCAGACAGAGGTCACTTCGTCGGGTTAGGCAAGCGAGCCTTAGGCACTGTTCGAGGGGATTGCATGTTCCGAGGGGAGGTACGTGGCTTCCCCCCAGCCCATTTCACAGTCCTCCCTTTCCCTTGCTCCTGGCCTTTCACCTTACTCTTATTTTTCTCCACCTGCTTCCCCTTGGTTGGTGTGGACACGACCTCTTCAAATTCAGAGGTGACCTCCAATACTTCATCGGATGCTCTCTCAGCAGAGGCCATGGTCTATAATGATTCAGCGGGATTGGTCGTAGTCATTTTCTCTCACAAGATGAACTCAGGGTTGCTACTATCATAGGGGGTAGCACGCCTAGACATGAACAGAGCACAATAGTTACAGAATTTTGCAAGGCACAAGATTTTCAGGACATGCAAAACCCAACTCTAAGGTGCCCTCCTCCATTTATAGCTTTGAGTAGTAAGCAACGGTAAGATGAAACTTAGCTGAAACTTACCATCAATGAAACAATAAAAAAATCCTCAGAAATCACCACATTATTTTCCTATTGCCCACTCCTTCCAATGGTAAAGTCATATTTTTACTCAGCGATACTATTCCAACTGCTAATTTTCATAGCTACGAATTACCCCTGTGCGCCAAGCACACCTTCCCAGGCTCATTGACCTGCAACCGACTCCTATGCTTATAATGGGCTTACCTGCATTTTTCCTCTTGCCTATGCGTATCCATCCCAATACAGCTACTCCAGCCATATATTCATTTGGTTCACGCCGATTTGGTCCTTTATGGTTTGACTTGACTGCCATTAACATATCCGGGCAGGGGGTCCCCATGCACCATTTCAAATCGCACGAGGCTGCCATTCATAATTTCTGTTATGATATAAGGTCCCAACCAATTTTTGGCGGAATTTCCCAGGGTGGTGCGCAAACTCGCTTTCATATAAGAATAGTAGCTCACCTTCTTCAAATGACTTCTTCCAGATAAACCTATCATGCCAGGCTTTTTCCTGGGCCTTTTGAAATTGTTGATGAAAGTTAGCGACAATCGATCTTCTTCCAACGCGACTAGCTGCGCTAAGCATTCCTCCATGATATCGGGCTCTACCATGTTCGTAAAGGTCGCGATACACAAGCTAGGAATGATATACTTTGTAATATCCTTATTTAGCATGGGCCCTGCCATGTGTCTAGGGTCTGTGTAATGAGGGGTTGTTTAGCTGCCACCCTTAGATGCTCTGGTGGGTTGTTTAGCCCACCCTTAACGCGTTGGGTTGCTGCCCTCACTAACAGTTTAGGCTTTTGGTGTATTGGTTGGGCCTTGTGGTATCAGAGTCGAGGTCTCAAGGTCGAGACTCCCGTAACATGGTGGGTTGTAAAATCCCTGCTTAGGGTGGGCCCTGCCACGTGTCTTGGGTCTGTGTAATGAGGGGTTGTTTAGCTGCCTCCCTCAGATGCTCTGGTGGGCTATTTAGTCCACCTTTAATGCATTGGGTTTCTGGCCTCACTAACAGTCCAGCTTTTTGGTGTAGTGGTTAGGTGTACCATTGTAATATTCCAAAATGGGAAAAGTAGGAATATAGCTCATAATAATGGAAATAGCATAAAGTATTAACATATTACATGTGAGCCAAATGATAGATCCATGGTATTATGTATAACAACAATAAATAATCACAAGATGTTCGGGATCAAGCCCCTTAATATAGGAAAAAGAAGCCTCCAATGCCAAAATGTAGTACACTGCTACACAAAGTAATGAAGCAAGCACAACGTAGTTTTAGTGACTAGTACTGTAGCTGGAACATATATATAAATGGATCTGATAAGATCATCATCATACAGGGCCACAAATGGAGATCTATTCTCCTCAACACTTTTCCTAGACAACCCAGGATGGGTTTCCCAAAATACACTAAATATGAATGGTGGATCTAGATACCTAGGGCTGAATATGCACTGCAACTAAAGCACATAGAAGGAGGTGGCTGAATCTAATGTAGATCTGAAATAACTCCTCCAAAAGGACTCTCCAAATAAAGGGTTGATCCCTTCAATGGAAAGCAAACTACTGTTGCCGAGGAAACTACTACTTCTGAGAAGAAGAACCATGTGGGTAAGGATGTCATGTTGCTCAAAATGATCCAGGCTTTTAATCACAAATTCTACTCCAAAAACCCAGAAAAACCCAAAAATTGTTTGGCCACATTTTAACTTTGGATTTTCGGCCATTTTTGGGTTGCCCACTGCGACACCTCACTAAAATGACACAGATTTGGACTAGAACTACATTTTAAGGGATACAATCACCTTGGCCTAATGCCAAATATATCAAATAATCCCAAGGAGCTCCTTTACTAGCCTCCCAATGCAAGGAAACCTTCCTCCACTGCAAAACGAGCTCAGAAAACACCCAATACAATCTTCCACTACTGCACTCTGCAACTCAGCACATCTCTCAACAGAAACTGCATTGTACCACAAGAATAAAGCTTGGTATGAAACCTGATTATGGAAATTTAGTGTAAAATCCTCCAAGAGCTTCTCAATGGAAGAGGTGGGATTCCCGACCAGGAACACCCGATGCTAAACAACACTCAATCTTAGATAAACAACTAGAGAAAGATATATGTCTAAACAGACCATATAATCTAAAAGATAAAATATGATAACATTCTTCCTTATATAAGCAATGAGCTTCCAAACCCTAAGCCCCATCTATTAATGACACTACTTCCATGCAATGTGTCTCCATCTAATACTGCATTGTCTCTCCATAAATGTCCACTCCTCCATGGCATTACTGTTGATTTGGTCAAAGTTGACCCATTCCACATGCTCTAACCCCTGTTCACACCTTAGGGTGCTTTATTAAGCTGAAATGATGATCCACTTTCACATGAGAAGTGCTTTTATTCCTAATAAAGAGATTTATGGGTCTCCCTACCCACTTATTCATGAGACAAGAAAGCAAAATTAGATTTTAATATTCCAATTAGCTGCATGCTAATTTAGGAATATTACAATCCTCCCCTCCAAAATGTTTCTTTTCCCCAAGAAACTGTAAGGATAGATCTGCAAAATATAGGGAACCTTCATTTCCATATGAAGCTCCATCCTCCAAGCTATCATCGATATAAAATGAATCACCCTCTAGAATGGAAATTCATCGAAAAAATCTTCCCATGTGAGAGGTTCCTCCCAAAGACATAAGTCAATCATATGGCTCCCTCCATAAGGAAACAAGTGATAAAATGTAGCAGCCATACAAGGTCCCATGCTCCCTTTGAAGCATGAAGAAATGTGGGAAGTTTCATTCCCAATGGACACATCCAACCAATGTGTCATCCCTCCAATATGTCCCCAACAATAATAAGAACATCATCAATATATGGGATCACAATCCAAGTCATGCTAGCTACCATATGTAGTAATGGAGAAAGAAAATGGTCCCTCAAGTGGAACCAGCAAAGTTTAACTCTTGACTGCATCAGAATATGGCATTATGAATGGTTTCCCAACCACTTGTTTGCTGCCCCAATCTCCTCACAAGATTGGAGAAGGTGTATGGTGTATGGTGCAAGTTGAGCATACCCTGCATAAGATATCATCTCCCCAAGATCTCCTAGGGAGTGGCCATCATCAATGTTGCTTATGGCCTTAAGTATACCTTGAAGTCTAGTAGGAAAAGTGCCCCCCCTTGGAGCAATGCCCTGGACATGTATGGTAAGGAAATGAAAATACATAGTAAATTAATCATGATGTACAGAAATACAATCTTTACCATGTACTTGGTTCAAGATAGTAAGGTGGCTCATAGATGGGCTTCCTCTCACTCCCAATGAGGAAGGAAGTTTTTGTGATAACTCTATCAAAGATTCATGTCTCTCCTCATCCTCCAAATAATCATGCATCTCCTTATATGATGGTGCATCTCCTCTTTGAAGCCTTCCCAAATGAATCCCTCCAGGATAGTATGGTATGCTCTTATAAAAACAGTGGGTTTGGAGAAAAACCCTTCACATGCTCCATCTAGTAGCTTCTCCTTGAGCTTAGAAGCTCTAGTCAAGGAGACTCTACTCTGAAAATAGATGACCCCATATACCACTGTATATCTCCCATCATATAGTTGGTCATCAAGCACTCTGTGTGAAAAGATATCATTAGATTATTCCACTAATAGCTGGGATCTCCAATAAGGGTCAATACTCAATAGTGACTGTTAGCCACCTATAAACTTTGTTATATCAAGAGGTGGCTAAGAATTTTTTAGCCTTCAAGGAACAAATTTTATTACTAAAAATTATTGGCTCTTGAAGACTCTTGAAGGCCTCATGCCTATCCTCTGTCTGAACTTCACTGTTGTTCCCATTTTACACTTAGAAATCCTGCTGATTTCCAAGCCAGAATACTGCTGCAAGCACCTTTTTCCCCCTTCCCTTCTTCCAAAACTAACCTCATTTTAACCCTTTCATCTCCCATGAAAAATCCCTCATTTTCATGATTTTTCCCTTTCCCCTTCATCAAAACCCCTTAACAAGGTTGAAAACTCCTTTTTCACCTTATCAGAACCCCTTTGACCCTTTGAAAATCATTCAAAAACCATAAAAATCACATTTTTTATGGTCTGGAATTAAGCCCCCTCAGGCTAAGTATTTAGCCCTTTCTTCATAAACCTTCAGTCTTATTATCTCCGATGTGCCCCACGGCCCCGCAATCGGGCGCCAAGCCATTTTTTATATTAATTATTTCTGCCCAAAGTTTAAAACCTTTGGTTATATATTAAAACTCGTCGGTTTTATTATATTATAATTTTCTGTCGGTTCAAAGTTTTAGCTAATCTCCACTGTTGATCTGATTTGCAGATCGACAGTGCGAAGTCCGTCTCCCCGGTGGTCCCCACATTCCACTCACCTGTCCAAAAAACCACGTGGTATTCATCGCACTGCCTTTAGGTGAAGGCGGTTTTTTCCCGATCACCAGTGATTCCACTCATCGGTTGACATGCATCCTAGACACTATTCATAAAACCGCCGTCCGTCGCGCGTTAACATTCATACGTGGACCCCACGTGATATTGGCATCCATCGTCCGATCTGGGGCTGGCCATCCAACGGCTATCGCTCACCGAAGATGCCCGACAGTTAACCAGGCTATGGCGCAGCATCCAATTAATTTCCACCGTCGATCTGATCTGCAGATCGACGGTTCATATTTCATCGCCCACTTCTTTCGCCCAGTCAATATTTCTCGTTTTGACTTTCCATTTTTCTCTCCCGACCATCGATCTTTGCGTGATCGATGGCTCTAATTTAAACAAATCTTCCGCCTTCTCTATCACTTCTCCCAATCAATCCTGACCATTGGATGATGCCATCCAACGGCCACGCTTCCCCCACACGTCCTCCACAGCAATAAACCTATATATGCAGGATTTTTTAATATTTGTTTGTATTTTGCAGGGTTTAAATGGTTTTCTCACCATTTTTTGACGAAAATTCGAAGGTAGAGGATGACGATCTTCCTGCCTTCGATTCACCAAAGAAAATCATCACAGGGTGTTAAAAACACAGTTTCATCACTGTTTCTTCAGGCATTGATGCCATATCGCCCCTGCGCAGCCCTATACATCAGTAAAAACCATGAATCGGGCACAGTCAGAGAGTATTAGTGACGAAGACCAAAATTTATCAGAACAGAGGATTAAAGACAGATTTTGTAGGGATCACGGCTAAGAATGTTTATCAAAAGCCTAATCCCCAATTAAAACACAGTTTAAAGAAAATCTTAAGGGTTTTATCAACAAGAGGGCTTCCACCGCCACAATTGAGGCAAATTGATCCCTCTAGCTACCACGATGCCACCTGTGCCTCAAAGTATTCAATCAAAGGCCGAATTTATTGATCAGGATCAGATATTTGTCTCAAAATGCAGCCAAAGAGGAAACCCTGCCAAGGAAATTAATGACAAACATCGGCAGAGTAACCCCGACATCACACAGAGCCTCAAAGGTCAACAAAAGCTCCCACTGAGCTTAATCTTTATGTAAAAACATTTAATACAGAGTGCACCCATGTAAGTTTCTTCATTGAGCCCCTCAAAGGCCAAGAAGCCATTAGATCTATATTAATTGTAATTGGAGATATTTTATCATATCTCACCTCCTCATTCTTCTATATATACTTCTGCAGAATATGAGTGATGGGTTGGTTGCAGAACTTTGATATACACTTGAGCTTAATTTTCTGATTGTAAATAGTGTTCACTGGCCCTTGGAGATCTGCTTGTGATAGATTAGTTAGGCTGAATAGTGAAGATGATTGCTGAACTGAAACATTGGACCTCAGTATTGTAACTGGTTTGACATCAATAACAAGTTGTTTCTTGGGATCCTGGTCTATATCACTGGTGAAGTGCCCCTTTCTTTGTTATTGTTTTCCTTCTATGTATGTCATATTGTTCACTATTCTATGATAAAGAACAACATTTATAGAGTTAGGACCTGCTGTATATCAGTAACCTTCTCTGACTGAAAATCTTTATCTCAATGTTTTCCTCCAAATTGTTTATTTAAGAATGATTTAATACAATTAAGCAGTTAGGAATGCTAGATTTCCCTCGTCCTACTGTTTGCCTTAAACATTGTTCTTGGAAGTTATTTTCCTTATTTGCTTATTAAAGTTAGACTAGAAAGTGATGGTTTGCCCTGTTTCTAGCTTCTATTCTCCAAAGGCAGATTATGAAAGTTTCCCTTGGTGTTAATTGAAAGCAGACTAGGTTTAAAAGTACTTTATCTGATCTTAAGTTACACTTTGTTTCTCTTATGTGTTTTCATACTTTCTGAAGGTAATTATGTGGATTACTGGATTTTTTGTCAATTAAGCTGCTTTAATACAAACTTGCCCAAGAAGTCAATGGTTAGCCCTGCACTTGGTTGGTTTTAAACAGTTACTTAAGAGGCTTTTCTTGTCTGGACTGACTATAAATCCTTTGAGAAATTATTATTAGTTTCCACCTCTCCAACACTTTATTGTTTCCATTCCATCATTTTAATCTCAATAATCTTGTGATGTAGATGACTTGCCCCTTGGATCACTCTTCATGTTGTTGCTCAATTAAAGCCCTGTTATGACTCCATAGCTCAATGGTCTAAAAACCAGCGTTATATATATATCTTTTTAGCCTAATTGTTCCATTTACTTGCAACTTCTCACCTTTGAAACTTTTTGCATTTAGGATTTTCCACCTCAAACAGTAATCATGCTCAACCATCCAAAAAAGAAAACAAACCCTTGGCCTTCATAACTAGCCTAATATCATTACCCCAAAATTCAAAGACAAATCCATCTTTGCACTTATTGGAGAGATCCCTCTCCGGAATCAGGAGGGCTAGATCCTAAAATCCCAAAGTTGGTTGAAACGATGTTGTTTTTGTAGTTTTAGTCTCACCAATCTGCTAAAATTACATATTCATAACATTTCTGGCGACTCCGCTGTTGAAAAACCTAGAATCATTTTCATTTTCAAAAATCTTATGAGTAAAAAGCAGCCTTTTCAAGCACTACCAAGAAATTGTTAAACATGATAAAACTTGTTTGAATCTGTGACAAACTAGGTGAACCCTAGGATTCCCATAAGTATTTATCTTACCTTGAAAAATCAGTTGGCTTAGCCATAAGAGTAGACTGTCTTTGTCTCATAACCGTAGTTAATTTTTGAAATAGAGTTAGGATATTCTTAAAAAACCATACAACTGAAAAATAACTCAAAAAACACCAGAAATATTTCAGATCGGTATCCAATAAACATGGTGGTGGACCATAAAACCTTTTACCTCTGAAAAGAGCTAAAAACTTCCACTTGGCGACTCCACAATCCTTAAAAAACCTTAAGACTCCACTGGGAAGAACCCTCAGCATTCTAAAATTAGTCAAATTTAGTTAGAGGACTGTAGGATTGAAATTTATGTAAAAAAAATTAGTTAACCTCTCAAATATTGTCATACCTGGTTGAAATTCTCTTGTTTATTTGGGTCTGAAAAACATAGCATAGTGGCTCCTAGAAAGATTCATACTAGAGCCTATCCTGACCCTGATCCACCTGAATTAGTTGATAACCCAGAAAGTATCCTTAGGAGGTCTCATAGGATTAAATTATCAACTATTTTAAGATCACCCTTGAGAGCTAATTCAGTTCCTGAAAATCTTGTAGCTCCATAAGAAATACATGGTGGTGGACCATAAAACCTTTTACCTCCAAAAGAGCTAAAAAATTCCACCTGGCGACTCCACACTCTGAAACTCCCAGAAGACCAAATGACTCCACTGGTAGAAGACCCTAAACTGATTCACCGGACACAGTGACCTCTTTCCTGATTTACAAACATGATTCCAAGAATACAATGACGATATGCCCCAATAAGTAGAGATCATATCCCTGGGTTTCCACATAAGATGCCCCAGGTGAATTGGGATGAAAACCTGCCTATTTTTCAAGGTGGAAAGTTTGATGACCCTCTATTACATCTCATCAAATTTCATATACATGTATGGAGGTTGAAATTTGAATGGCATGAAGATTGTCTAATGAAAATTTTCATGTTAACATTAGAAGGAAAAGCTAGGGATTGGTATGAATACTTAAGATCTAGTAGTTTTTTCTCTTTAAGAGACCTTGAATGTGTGTTATATGAGATGACACAGTCACAGAGCTAAAATTCAGCTCCCTTTCCCTCTACCCTCTTTCTTTGGCTCCACGTGGTCTACTTACAATTCCTTGGCAATTTTATATATTAATATTGGCTTTATAACGAACCTTTGTAATTTAAATAATCCTCCGCGCCTTATATAATATTCCGACACCTTATAACTAACCGGCGTTATAATAGGCCTTCGGCCGACCCCACATATATGTCAATGGTCCAATCAAATGTGCGCATCGTACCTTGTTTAATCTTCATGCATCTCCGTCGAACGAACACCGTCCGATGGCCTTTGCCCAGATTGACGACTCATACGCATATCGCTCGGCATCCAATGTCGAAGTTTAACGCGTGATGGCGCGCTTGAATGGTGGTTTTCTAGGGGTCCACCTTGCCACGCGTCAAATTCTCTATGGAATCACTCCTCGACCCAGAAATACCGCCTTCGCACCAAAAGCGGTGCGATATGGGAAATCTTCTTTCCCAAATCCGCTAGCGGTTTTGAATAGTGGCTAACCAAGGTTTGCATTGGGGTTTGCGTTCGCCTTTGTGTACTCTGGTTATTAACTCATGTTCAAACTCCGGTTGACAGACAATTGTAACTTACTGTGTTACGCGAGATTCTATTACCATTAACCAGATTTAAATGACCACGGTTTCATAGGCTTCTCTACTCGAGCAAATTGAGGGAAAAAATAGACAGAGACAGGCAGAATCTATACAACATTTTTTTCCAGTAGATACATATGCACAGAGTTCATCACTTCGCAATTAAACAACCTCTTAACAATTAATGATTCAACACGATTCTAGGGTAAATGCGCACAGAAACTATTTAACTGGAAGCAATTGTAACACACAGAGCTTATTGCAGAATCTCCTCTCTTCTTCTTGTCCCCCTTCATACATCCGAGGGTTTACAATTATATACATAAACCTATGACTCTTCAGTTCCTCTGAGAGGACCGTTTCAGGAAATCAACAGTCTAATTAAACCAATTCAACTAACTGGAATATTACAGCTAGAATAACTGATCTATTCAACTTCTACGAATCTAACTGAAATAATAATAAAATCATCTAAGGTATTGACACCTAGCTGTAACAATTCAATTGTTTTCAAACCCTCCTAGCCACAAAATGTGGACAAAACTCCTACATTGCTGGCTAGTGTCTAATGCCCCTGCATCAGACTCCCGAGGGAAATTTTCTTCATGGGCTCCTGTCCATGAGCTCTTCCACTGATCTGCCTATCTTCTGCAACATTTCTTCAATCATCCAGGTAGCATCTTCATCTGGTTTATCCTTCCATTTGATCAAGTATTTAAAGTACTCTCGTCCTCTGGTCCTTATGAACACTCTTTTGTGCAATATCTTCTCTGGTTGCAATGGCTATGCTGGTGGTAGTTGCTCTCTCCAATCAATCTATTCCTTGTCTGCTGCTCTTTCTTCTGCACCATCATCTTCATACTTGTAAAAATATGCAACATTAAGAATAGGATATATTCCAACATCAGAAGGTAATTCAATCTCATAAGCATTTGCAGAAAACTTCCTAAGTATCTTGCATGGCCCAATCTTCTTGAACTTCAATTTGTTGTACTGCTTCTTTGGGAATCTCTCCTTTCTCATGTGTGCCAAAACCTGATCTCCTACTTCAAAATGAACTTCTTTTCTGCTTAAGTCTGCTCTGCTTTTGTACCTGATGCTGCTGCCTTGTAGTTGTTGTTTCACTTGTTCATGTATGGCCTGGATCTCTGAAGAAAATTCCTCACCATCTGCACTCCTCAGTTCTGTCTTCCCCAGATTTCTCAATTCTGATAGTCCTCTGGGGTGCATTCCATAAACAATATGAAATGGACTCTACCCTGTGCTTCTGTCTGGTGAATCATTGTATGCATATTCTGCCTAGGGAAAAATATGATCCCACTGCTTGGGATGCTCTCCTGCAAGACATCTCAACTTCACTACCTCAGTTTGTCCATCAGTCTGAGGATGATAAGCTGAGCTGAAACTTAGTTTGGTACCAAGTTTCTTCCACATTTTCCTCCAAAAATGACCCACAAATCTGTTATCTCTGTCTGAAACAATACTCTTGGGCAACCCATGCAATCTAACAACTTCCTTGAAGAGCAGGTTAGCAACATGGGTGGCATCACTAGTTTTGTAACATGGAATAAAATGTGCCATTTTGGAGAATCTGTCCACCACAAAAAATACTGCATCATTCCCTCTCTAAGTCTTGGGCAATCCTAGAACAAAATCCATACTCACCATGTCCCAAGGCCTGTCTGGAATAGGTAAGGGAGTGTACAATACTGCATTCTGGCTCCTTCCTTTGGCATATTGACAAATCTTGCAATTATTCACAAACTTGTCCACTTCTGCTCTCATCTTGGGCCAGAAATAAAAGTGACTCAGCTGCTCATAAGTCTTATCAGTACCAAAGTGTCCAGCAAGTTCACCACTATGCTTCTCCTTGATCAAATTTTCCCTCATGGAACATTTTGGTACACACAGTTGGCTCCTTCTGAATAGTAATTCCTCCTGCAAGAAGTAATCCAGCCACTGGCTTCTATCTATTAAAACAGGGTTACTACATGCCTCAAATGCTTCTTTAAAATCTGGGTCTGTTTTATACAATTCTTTCAGAAAATCAAACCCTACAACTTAAAAAATAGTTTCCTGAACAAGCATGTGCCTCCTACTCAAAGCATCAGCTACTTTATTGGCTTTGCCACTTATATGTTTCAAAACAAAATTAAAAATTTGGAGATACTCAACCCATTTATAATGCTTATGTTTCAACTTGGGCTGTTGTACAATATACTGCAAAGCATGATTGTCAGAATATAATACAAATTCCGTGGACATCAAATAATGTCTCCACTTCTTCAGTGCCTGAAAAATTGCATAGAATTCCTTCTCATAAGAGGAATAATTTCTTCTGGTGTCAATCAGCTTCTCATTGAAATATTCCATAGTCCTATCATCCTGACTCAACACAGCTCCAATGGCCTCTCCACTGGCATCACATTTTACTTGGAATGGTTTTGTAAAATCAGGCAGAATCAAAATAGGCTTGTCTGTTATCTTTTGCTTCAGCAACTTAAAATTCCTTTCTGCTTCAGAAATCCACTTAAATGGCTATTTGTTCTTCTTTATTGTTTCTATTATGGGTGCATTAATCTTACTGAAGTTTCTTATAAACTTTCTGTAAAAACTAGCAAGTCCATGGAAACTTCTTACCTGAAAAATATTCCTGGGTGAAGGCCACTCCACAATTGCCTTAACATTTTCTGGGTCCATCTTCAATCCTTCTGCAGAAACAACAAAGCCAAAATACACCAACTCTTCCTTCATGAATGAGCATTTCTTCAAATTTATCAGTAGTTTCTCTTGGTGCAGCTTCTTCAAAACATGATTAAGATGCCTTAAATGTTCTTCTCTAGTTCTGCTGAAAACTAATATATCATCCAGATATACTATCACAAATTTACCAATGAATTCTTTCAACACTTCATTCATAAGTCTCATAAAAGTTCTAGGTGTATTTGACAACCCAAAAGGCATTACCATCCATTAATATAACCCTTCATTTGTTTTAAAGGCAGTTTTCCACTCATCACCCTCTCTTATTCTAATCTGATGATATCCACTCTTGAAATCTATCTTTGAGAAATATTTAGCACCACTCAAACAGTCCATTAAATCCTCAATTCTGGGCAAAGGGAATCTGTACCTAATCATAATCTTATTAATTGCTCTAGAGTCAGTACACATCCTCCAGCCTCCATCTTTCTTTGGGCTCAAAACTGCTGGTACTGCACATGGACTCTGACTTTCTTTGATCAGTCCTTTATCCACCAATGCCTGTACTTGTCTCCTGATTTCCTCATTCTCCTTGGGAGTCATTCTGTAGGCTACCCTATTTGGAAAATTCGAACCAGGGATAAAATCTATCTAATGGCTGATCTTTCTCACAGGTGGCAGATCATCAGGTAAATCATCCACAACAATGTCACAGTAATCATCTAACATCTCTTGGATTTCTACTGGTAAATCAGAAATCTTTGTAGAAGCAAGAAATACTTTAGGCTTGAAAAATAAAGCAAATCTTACCTCTTCTTCTTCTATCTGCTGTAGATATTCCTTCCCGCTCAGCAACAAGGTCTTTGGATCAATCACTCTGCTGGATGGCTCTCCTTCTTCCATGGGTATCAATGTATGATGTACCCCATCCTTGAAGAACTTGTAAGTGTTCTTCTTGCCATCATGCACCGCTGCTCTGTCAAACTGCCAAGGTCTACCCAGCAGTATGTGACACACATCCATGGGCATTACATCACACAGGACCTTATCCTTGTATTTTCCCATTTGCAGCTCTATCTCACACTGTTCTTTTACAACCAACTGGTGCCCTTGCATTTTAGGATAATTTCGCAAAGGAGTTGGATGCTCTCTGTTTCACTTCTCTTTCATTGATTTCATGAAACCATATTGTCTCTGTGCTGCCACTATCAATGACTAGCTGGTAGAATTTCCCTTGGACTTTGCATATGCTCCTAAACAAAGTCTTCCTTTGTGCAGGCTCAGTGACCTCTTTGGCTTGCTTCAACAGGACCTTATTTACCACCAAGGACTCTCCCCTCTCTGGAAGAATTTATTCTTCAATTTCTACCTCTTCCCCAGCCTAGGCAACAACAGCATTTCTCGGACCAGCACCCACATTCTCTGGACACTCATAGTGCTTATGTCCCACTTGTTGACATCTATAACACCTCAACTCTCTACCTCTGCCTCTGTCTCTGCCTCCTCTTCCTTTTCCTCTATAAGAACCCCTTCTTCCCCTTGCATCATCCTCTGTAGATGCATTCTAAGGTGAGCTACTGTTAGCTCCATCCCTGGGTGTAGTAGGCTTTCCTCTACCACCCTGGCTTCCCTTTCCACGGAAAGTACCTCTCTTCTTGGCAGACTGTTTCCTCAGGAGTTTCTCCTCTGCTTTCAAGCCCATCTGTTAGGCCTCTTCCACTGTCTTAGGAGACAGGAGACCAATCTCATCTTGGATCTCCATCTTGAGACCATTCATATATCTGGAAATATTCTCTGGTGTGTCTTGGAATTGCCCAGCCCTTATGCTTACTCTATAGAATTCCTCTGTGTATTCCTTTACTATCAGCAACCTCTATCTCAAGTTCTGCATTTGCTTATATAATGTTAGCTCGTAATCACTAGGCAAGAATTTACCTTTTAATTTAGCCATCATTCTGGTCCAGCTCTTGATAGGTTGCTTGCCAACTCTCCTCCTCTCTGCCTGCACTCCATCCCACCAAAGTGCAGCATGTCCTTTCAGCTTTGTTACTGCAAACTTGACCTTCTTATCTTCACTTATTTCTTCATAATCAAAGAACTTTTTCATTTCATTAACCCAGTCCACCAGTTCTTCTAGATTCAGTCCCCCTGCATAGCTTGACACTTCAATTCTGGGCTTAACTGCAGACCCCAGAACAGTTCTAAGGAGCCTCATTTCAAGAGGAATCTCAAGATTTTCTTCTGCTTCTTCTGTCTCAGGTTCACTGATGTCTTTAGGATCTCTGGGATGTCTTTTCTCCATGGCATGCATCCTGGCCTCAACCCTCTGCAACATTCCCAACACCTCTGCCTTGGCAACAGGTCTTCTTCTGCTAGCACCTCTACCAACTCGGATTGCCATGTCAGCAAAACAAATTCAGACTTGCTCTGATACCACAAATGACGTAGTCACATAGCTGAAAGTCAGCTCCCTTTCCATCTACCCTCGTTCTTTGGCTCCACTTGGTCTACTTAAAATTCCTTGGAAATTTTATATATTAATATTGGCTTTATAACGAACCTTTGTAATTTAAATAATCCTCCGCGCCTTATATAATATCCCGACACCTTATAACTAACCAGCGTTATAATAGGCCTTTGGCTGACCCCACATATATGTCAATAGCCCAATAAAATGTGCACGTCGTACCTTCTTTAATCTTCGTGCATCTCTGTTGAACGAACACCGTCTGATGGCCTTTGCCCAGATCGACGGCTCATACGCATATCGCTCAGCATCCAACGTCGAAGTTTAACGCGCGATGGCGCGCTTGAATGGTGGTTTTCCGAGGGTCCACCTTGCCACGCATCAAATTATCTATGGAATCGCTCCTCGACCCAGGAATACCGCCTTCGCACCAAAAGCGGTGCGATATGGGCAATGCTCTTTCCCAAATCTGCTAGTGGTTTTGAATAGTGGCTAACCAGGGTTCGCGTCGAGGTTTGCGTTCGCCTTTGTGTACTCCGGTTATTAACTCAAGTTCGGACTCCGGTTGACATACAATTGTAACTTACTGTGTTAAGCAGGATTCTATTACCATTAACCAGATTTAAATGACCACGATTTCACAGGCTTCTCTACTCAAGCAAACTGAGGGAAACAATAGACAGAGATAGGCAGAATCTATACAACGATTTGTTCCAGTATATACATATGCATAGAGTTCATCACTTCGCAATTAAACAACCTCTTAACAATTAATGATTCAACACGATTCTAGGGTAAATGCGCACAGAAACTATTTAATTGGAAGCAACTGTAACACATAGAGCTTATTTCAGAATCTCCTCTCTTCTTCCTATCCCCCTTCATACATCCAAGAGTTTACAATTAAATACATAAACCTATGACTCTTCGGTTCCTCTGAGAGGACCATTTCAGGAAATTAATAGTCTAATTAAAACAATTCAACTAACTGGAATATGACAGCTAGACTAACTGAGCTATTCAACTTCTACGACTCTAACTTAAATAATAATACAATCAGCTAAGGTATTGACACCTAGCTGTAACAATTCAATTGTTTTCAAACCCTCCTAGCCACAACATGTGGAAAAAACTCCTACATTGCTGGCTAGTGTCTAATGCCCCTGCATCATGAGAACTATAAAGAAAACACTACATCATTATCATTGGGTGCAACATATTATGATCCATCAAAAAACATCACCCAACATATTATAGATAATGAGGAAGCTTTGGAAGAGATGCATCCTGAAGATCTTTTAACAGCCATTCATTAGTTTAATCTCCTATTGAAAAATTTTAAGAACATATATGAATCAATTGAGGAAGAGATGATCCAAGAAATAAAGAACATCCCTCAAGATATCCCTGAAAACTCAAAAAATAATTCATCATCCCTTATAGGCAAGGCTCAAGAAGACATCTAGCCTCAAAATCAGTCTTCACAAGAGACAAAGAACTGTTGTACTTCTGTTCAAAGGGACATGGAAACTTCTTCCCCTTTGACAGAGAAGGAAATAGATCAGACTATTTATAAACAGTCAGTCTCTGAAACTTTTTGCACAACAAACACTCTTGCCCATTCACATAGAGAACTTTGTTGTATAGATTTAGAAAGTTCTTTTGTATATCAGAGTGAAAAAGGACCTAATGATATCCCAATATGTTTGACTGATGAAAATGTTTATTCTAATAAATTTTCAAACTTCAATCAGTCTTATGATGATGATGATTTCCAAGAAGAAACTAATCATGCAGGGCAACCAACATTTGATTGGTGTTATGAGTTTCACCATCATCAGCTTGAAAGCCACAATCATTCTTTTCGATCCATCATAAAAATCTTTCACTTAATTGGGAATCAACAGTCTTTCAACCTAGAAGGTGAAGAGAAGAGTAGTGAATAAATTTTTGAGCAAAAGGAAACCATTTAATACACCCTCACTCAAGAATATAATAACCTCTTCACAGAGTTCAGCCCACTGAATCCAAGCATACCAGGGCTACAAGAGGACAACACTGCCAAATATGATGAGTCCTCCAGTTCAGATGATGATGGAGGAGAGGGAGAGAAACAGATAGAAGACTATCCTACTGTGGATATGCCCTCTTTTCAAGAATAAACTCCTCCTATCATTGATATCAATCTGCCATTTAAAGAACCTAAATGTATATTAGAAGCAAGCATATGTTTAGAGAAAGAAAATATTTCACTATTTGCTATTGTGCAGGTTAAATATGATGATACTTCCAAGCTACATACTGAAGAGGTAGTCCTCAAATCTAATGTCTTGGAAGTAGATAATCTACCAATTATGGAGGAAAAAAAGGAAGAGAACCTTCATCTTTTCTTTATTGGTCCTATGGAAGAGTGTGTGGAAGTCCTGACTGGCTCAAATTATCAAGCAGTGATCCTTTGCAAGAGCCAGAGACATGAAAAGTTGTCACCTTCTCTGATAGCCTTGATATTGAAGGTTAATCTTCAATATGTTCTATGGATACTTATGACAAGCAGCTAGAGTTTCTACTTATTCTTGACATTACTCAGCTGGCTGCATTGGCATTTTTGTATCATATGATAAATGTATATACTCCATGTTTAGAATAGGTTAGATAGGAATGTCAACAAAGCTCAGTTCTGAGCATGTAGATTAGTTGTTGTTTTCTGCTTTGAAGAAAAATCAAAGATTCAAAAATACAAAAACAAAGAAAAGAAAGAAAAGAGGGCAGCTTGTCAAAACAAGAAAGGTATAGCCCCATACCAAAAAGAGAAACAAATCTGAAAGTGTGCAAGCTTAAATGCCACTCTTACAAAACACACTTCTAGTTAGTCAAACAGCCTAATCTTGACTAATTAGTTTTAAATTTTCTGCTGATAGGATAGTGAATTCGATTTTCCAAACTGTTTAATCTTGGCTTATCAGTAGATATTTTAGGGTAGAAATTAAAGGTTCAAACATGTTCAAAATCTGAACCTAAGTTTCCAAAGATAGATGACTCAAATCTGTTTTATTTTCTGAGTCAAAAAAGAAGTAAATCTAGTTCCAATTAGCTCAAAATCTGAACCAGAAAACAAGGAAGAGGCAGCTCAAACAAGAGCCACAACAGAGCTGTAAAAATAGAAGGCTATGATGAGAAACTTTCATATCTTAAGCCTTCCATTTTTTGATTTAATTTTCTGCAAAATAAATGTCTATGTGCAACTTGTCTTTATGCCATGGACCAACATCAGGTTACACTGTTCAATCCTGACTTGAGTGCTTTTCAATTTCTATTGTAGAATTTAGAGAATAAAAATCTGTTGGATAGTTTAATCCCAACAGATAGTAGAATAGGTAGAGAAGCATCTGAACTCAACTGTTTAATCTGAGTTCAGGGAGAAATAATGAGTAGAATTAGATTAGTTTTATGCTTTCAAAAGAATAAAATGTTGTAAAATAGTTTTCCAATCCAAGTGCAATCTAATGAAGAAAAAATGTTAGATCAGTAGGATTGGGTAGGTAGAAGCTTGTATTGATAAAGATCCACTATTTGTATGGTTGCTAATATGTTTTCAGAGAAAGTCGTCTCAGCAAAGGAAGGGCAGCCTAATGGATCAGGCACATGTCAGCCTCCCAAAGAACATAATGAATGTGGCACAGGTCAGCGTCCCAGAGAATGCAAGTCTGAAGTTCTTGATGCCTTGAAGAAGGCACCATCCCCAAGTGGAACCACTGTTAGCCACCTATAAACTTTGTTATATCAAAAGGTGGCTAAGAATTTTTGAGCCTTCAAGGAAAAAATTTTATTACTAAAAATTTTTGGCTCTTGAAGACTCTTGAAGGCCTCATGCCTATCCTCTATTCGAACTTCACTGTTGTTCCCATTTTACACTTAGAAATCCTGTTGATTTCCAAGCCAGAATACTGTTGCAAGCACCTTTTTCCCCCTTCCCTTCTTCCAAAACTAATCTCATTTTAACCCTTTCATCTCCCATGAAAAATCCCTCATTTTCATGATTTTTCCCTTTCCCCGTCATCAAAACCCCTTGACAAGGTTGAAAACTCCTTTTTCGCCTTATCGGAACCCGTCTAACCCTTTGAAAATCATTCAAAAAGCATAAAAATCACATTTTTTATGGTGTTGACTTAAGCCGCCTCGGGCTAAGTCTTTAGCCCTTTCTTCATAAACCTCTGGTCTTATTATCTCCCATGTGCCCCACGGCCCCACAATCGGGCGCCAAGCCATTTTTTATATTAATTATTTCCGCCCAAAGTTTAAAAACTTTGGTTATATATTAAAACTCGTCGGTTTTATTATATTATAATGTTCCACCGGTTCAAATTTTCAGCCGATCTCCACTGTCAATCTGATCTGTAGATCGAAGGTGCATATTTCGTCTCCCCGGTGGTCCCCACATTCCACTCACCTGTCCAAAAAACCGCGCGGTATTCATCACACCGCCTTTGGGCGAAGGCGGTTTTTTCCCGATCGCCAACGATTCCACTCATCGGTTGACATGCGTCTTGGGCACTGTTCATAAAACTGCCATCCATCACGCGTTAATGTTTGGATGTGGACCCCGCACGATATTGGCATCCACCATCTGATCTGGGGTGGGCCATCCAACTGCTATCGCTCACCGAAGATGCCCGACAGTTAACCGGGCTACGACGCGGCATCCAATTAATTTCCGCCGTCGATCTGATCTGCAGATCGATGGTTCATATTTCATCGCCCACTTCCATCGCCCAGTCAACATTTCTCGTTTTGACTTTCCATTTTCCGCTCCTCACCGTCGATCTCTGCGCAATCGACGGCTCTGATTTAAAAAAAATATTTCGCCTTCTCTATCACTTCTCCCAATCAATCCCGACTGTTGGATGATGCCATCCAACGGCCACGCTTCCCCCACACGTCCTCCATAGCAATAAACCTATATATGCAGGATTTTTTAATATTTGTTTGTATTTTGCATGGTTTAAATGGTTTTCTCGCCTTTTTTTGAAGAAAATTCGAAGGCAGAGGATGACGATATTCCTGCCTTCGATTCACCAAATAAAATCATCACAGGGTGTTAAAAACACGGTTTCATCAGTGTTTATTCAGGCATTGATGCCATATCACCCTTGCGCAGCCCTGTACATCAGAAAAAACCATGAATCGGGGACAGTTAGAGAGTATCAGTGACGAAGACCAAAATTTATCAGAACAGAGGATTAAAGACAAATTTTGTGGGGATCACGGCTAAGAATGTTTATCAAAACCCTAATCCCCAATTAAAACACAGTTTAAAGAAATCTTAAGGGTTTTATCAACAGGAGCGCTTCCACTGCCACAATTGAGGCAAATTGATCCCTATGGCTACCACGATGCCACCTGTGCCTCAAAGTATTCAATCAGAGGCCGAATTTATTGATAAGGATCATATATTTGTCTCAAAATGCAGTGAAAGAGGAAACCCTGCCGAGGAAATTAATGACAAACATCTGTAGAGTAACCCCGACATCACATAGAGCCTCAAAGGTCAAAAAAATCTCCCACCAAGCTTAATCTTTATGTAAAAACATTTAATACAGAGTGCACCCATATAAGTTTCTTCATTGAGCCCCTCAAAGGCCAAGAAGCCATTAGATCTGTATTAATTGTATTTGGAGATCTTTTATCAGATCTCACCTCCTCATTCTTCTATATATACTTCTACGGAAGATGAGTGAGGGGTCGGTTGCAAAACTTTGATATACACTTGAGCTTTAATTTCTGATTGTAAATAGTGTTCACTGGCCCTTGGAGCTCTGCTTGTGATAGATTAGTTAGGCTGAATAGTGAAGATGATTGCTGAACTGAAACATTGGACCTGAGTACTGTAACTGGTTTGACATCAATAACAAGTTTTTTCTTGGGATCCTAGTCTATATCACTGGTGAAGTTCCCCTTTCTTTGTTATTGTTTTCCTTCTATGTATGTCATATTTTTCACTATTCTTTGATAAAGAATAGCATTTATAGAGTTAGGACCTACTGTATATCAGTAACCTTCTCTGACTGAAAAGCTTTATCTCAATATTTTCCTCCAATTTGTTTATTTAAGAATGATTTCATACAGTTTAAGAAGTTAGGAATGTTGGAGTTCCCTCGTCCTACTGTTTGCTTTAAACATTATTCTTAAAAGTTTTTTTCCTTATTTTCTTATTAAAGTTAGACTAGAAAGTGATGGTTTGCCCTGTTTCTAGCTTCTTTTCTCCAAAAGTAGATAATGAAAGTTTCCCTTGGTGTGGACTGAAAGCAGACTAGGTTTAAAAGTACTTTATCTGATTTTAAGTTTATACTCTGTCTTCTCTTATATGTTTTCATACTTTCTGAAGGTAATTATTTGGATTACTGGATTGTTTTTCAATTAAGTTGCTTTAATACAAACTTGCCCAAGAAGTCAATGGTTAGCCCTGCACTTGGTTGGTTTTAAACAGTTACTTAAGAGGCTTTTCTTGTGTGGAATGACTATAAATCCTTTGAGAAATTATTATCAATTTCCACCTCTCCAACACTTTATTGTTTCCATTCCATCATTTTAATCTCAATAATCTTGTGATGTAGATGACTTGCCCCTTGGATCACTCTTCATGTTGTTGTTCAATTAAAGCCCTGTTATGACTCCATAGCCCAATGGACTAAAAACCAGCGTTATATCTATCTTTTTAGCCTAATTTTTCCATTTACTTGCAACTTCTCACCTTTGAAACTTTTTTCATTTAGGATTTTCCACCTCAAACAGTAATCATGCTCAACCATCCAAAAAAAAAAACAAACCCTTGGCCTTCATAACTAGCCTAATATCATTACCCCAAAATTCAAAGACAAATCCATCTTTGCACTTATTGGAGAGATCCCTCTCCAGATTCAGGAGGGCTAGATCCTAGAATCCCAAAGTTGGTTGAAATGATGTTGTTTCTGCAGTTTTAGTCTCACCAATATTCTAAAATTATAGATTCCTAATAGTGACAATGTTTTTGATCTATCATGTGAAGTTTTTTTCATGTTGCTTCTCTCTTCTTTGACATCTCATATGCCAAAGTCACTTACTGGGATGTTGCAATCTTGCTATTGCTACTACTTTCTCAGCGCAATATCTAAAGTGAGAGTGGGTAATGATGATGTTGGGGGAATGTCTCCCTCCTCCTTGAGTCTACCCAAGACTCTCATCGTTATGTCAAGTTCTCCCAAGGTCCTCACCCTCGAGGATGAATGAGTGGTGCAAACAGATGAGAAGAATATCTCATCATCTCCTAATTTGGTGGTCTCCCAGGTGGAATTCCTCCATGCAATGATACATCAATATCAAGAGTAGACTGCATATATGAATGGAAAACTTTGTCCTTGCCCTCACTATGCAAATCAGTCTGCCTATTCTATGCATCAACCTTCTGAAATAGGTAGGGATGTGTGCTTCTAATCATATGATGTTTCCCATCCTCCCTATCTTCTCCTTTCATCTACAAGGTCTCACAATATATCAATAATGGCACATTTTGTTCATGGATTATGCTTTGACCTCCACATATGAGATCCTTTGCAAGTTCTTGCAATGATACAAGAACTCCTCTAGTTGAAGCAATTTATTCATCTCCATTCCCAAATAGAAATGGATCTCCTCCTGCTATCACAGTGCTGGAGGATCTTTCCCGTTCTTCCTCGTCCTTCTCCTCCTCAATGGAGAACACCTCATCATTAAGAGATCCTTTGTCTTGATCTCCTCTTGAAGGAGTAATCCTCAAGTCTTCTTCTTGAGAAGAAAGGTCTTCCTGAGGTGGGGTTTTTTCCCTAGGAAAAGCATGTTGCAGATCTTTAACCCCCTTAACAATGTTTTGAAATGAGGTTAGCTTCATGGATCCTTCCAACTCATGTAAAGGTTCTGGTTTCTTGGGTTTGGTTTTCTCTTCCAAGGAAGTTTCATATTGTTTCATATCAAATCTTTTCACTAGCCTCCTAGTGAACTTTGCATAAGTAGATATATTTGCATTATTCAATGAAGAAGATTTAAATAAACACCATGCATAAGCCTTACCTTCAAGATGCAACAATGCTACTCTAATGGTTTCCTCTTCTGAAACTTGATGCAACTAGAAATATGTGTCTAGCTTCTTTACCCAAGCCTTGGCTGTGCAGTTGGGAGACCCATCAAAAGTAGCTGAAAAGAATCTACCCAAAGTGTGCTACATGCACCCTCTTCCTCTATTGTGATTATATGGTCTTCTCTCTTCTTTGAGTTGAATAAATCCTTGGAAGTTTAGATGCTCCTTGAATATTCTAGAGTGAGATTCATATTCTTGGAGATAATCACCAAGAGTCTCCTCCTTTGGTGTTTCTCATCCTTATTCTTCTCTTTCCAAGAATGTAGGCATGGTACCATGTCATATATCTTATTGTGTGGTTGAATTCTTACACCCATAATATGAATAACCGGAGCTTTCTTCATGCGCAAATATTCTTGAGGGACTTTCATATCTTTCCCTCCTCATTCCCTTGATTTCTCTTTTAAGCTCATGCATAGCTTCGAGAAGAAGTTATGAAAAAGTTATTTCCCTCCATTTCTCCAAATAATGGAGACTTTCTTGTGTCCCTTATGTAAGCCTTCTCTTTTCTGTGAAAATATTCTTCCTCTTCTGATAACATTGATGAAATGTCTTCATAGGCTAAGCCAAGATTATGCTATGGTTCCACTGTAATATTCCCAAATGGAAAAAGCAGGAATATAGATCGTAATAATGGGAATAGTAGCAAGTATTAACACATTACATGTGAGGCAAATGATCGATCCATGGAATTATGTATAACAACAATAAATAAGTACAAGATCTTTGGGATCAAGCCTCTCAAGATAGGCAAAAGAAACCACCAGTACCAAAATGCACCTAAAACATGTAATACACTGCTACACAAAGTACTGAAGCAAGAACAATGCAATTTTAGGGACTAATACTACAAATGGAACATATATATAAATGGATCTGATAATATCATGCTCATATAGGGCCAAAAATGGAGATCTATGTTCCCCAACACTTTTCCTAGACAACCAAGGATGGGTTTCCGGAAATACACTAAATATGAATGGTGGATCTAACGCCCTAGGGCTAAATATGAACTGAAACTAAAGCACATAGAAGGAGGTGACTAAATCTAATGTAGATCTGAAAGAACTCCTCCAAAAGGACTCTCTCAATAAAGGGTTGATCCCTTCAATTGAAAGCAAACTACTATTGCTGAGGAAACTACTAATTCTGGGGAGAAGAACCATGTGCAGAAGCCTGTTAGAGTGCTCAGAATGATCTGGTATTTTAACCACAATTTCTACTCAAAAAAACTAGAAAAAACTAGAAATGGTTTGGCTAGATTTTAACTTTAGATTTTCGGCCATTTTTGGGTTGCCCACTGCAACAACTCACTAAAATAATGCATATCTAGACTAGAATTGTGCTGTAGGGGATAAAATAACCTTGGGTGGATGCCAAATATATCAAATAAGCCTAAGGGTCTCCTTTATTGGCCTCCCAATGGAAGGAAACCTTCCTGCACTGCAAAACTAGCTTAGAAAACACCCAATATAATCTTCCAATTCTACACCCTGCAACTCAAAACATCTCTCAACAGAAACTGCGTTGTAACACAAGACTAAAGCTTGGTCTGAAACCTGAATGTGGAAATTTAGTGAAAACTCCTCCAAGAGCTTCTCAATGGAAGAGGTGGGATTCCCAATCATGAACACCTAGTGCTAAACAACACTCAATCTTAGCTAAACGGCTAGAGAAAGATATATGTCTAAACAGACCATATAATATAAAACATAACATATCATAACATCAATAATATGGCTGCTATATTATTTATTATATAAGAAATGAGCTTCCAAACCCTAAGTCCCATCTATTAATGAGACTACTTCCATGCAATGTGTCTCCATCTAAAACTGCGTTGTCTGTCCATAAATGTCCACTCCTCCATGACAACATTGTTGAGTTGTTCAAAGTTGACCCAGTCCACATTCTCTAGCCCCTATTCACACCTTAGGGTGCTTTATTAAGCTGAAAAGATGATCCACTTTCACACGAGAAGTGGTTTTATTCCAAATAAAGAGATTTATGGGTCTCCCTACCCACTTATTCATGAGAGAAGAAAGAAAAATTAAATTTTAATATTCTAATTAGCTACATGCTAATTTAGAAATATTACATACTCCATGGACATAATGGCATCCTTTCCATAAACCATCCGAAATGGTGTTTTCCCAGTCAATTTCTTGCACGTGGTCTGATAGGCCCAAAGGACCGATGAGATGCACACGTCCCAATCACTTCGATGAACATTATAGACCTTGGTAAGCACCCATTCCATAATTTTATGAAAAATATTCCACCATTCCATTTGCCTAAGAGTGATATGGGGTACTTTTTTCATGGTGGATTCGAAAATCCTCAATCAAAGCTTGTATCGTGTCATTAATGAAATGCATACATCTATCGCTCATCATTAGCTTCAGATAGCCAAACCTAGTTAGAATATGCTCAAAAATAAAGTGCCAGTGCTATCTGCAGTACAAACCTTCACACCTTGCGCTTCCACCCATCTGGTTACATAATCAGTCATAGTGATAATGTAGCAAGAACCTGTCTTCTTACCTAGTGGGTTGATGGCCCCATGAAGTCTATTGCCCATTTAGCGAATGCCTACAGGGAAATCTATGGTTGTAAGGGAATTTCATCCCTGCATACTGGTCTTCCTGTCCTTTGGCATGTGTCGGAGGCTTTGCAATAGTCTTGAGAGTCACTATGCAGTGTGGGCCACCACAGCCCATCTCTTAAGATCTTCTGTGTTGTTTCTTTTCCTGGGTAGTGACATCCTTCTACACCTTCGTGGGATTCTCATAGAATGGCTTGCCTTTCATGCTCTAGTACATATCTGCATAGTACCTCATCAGCTCCTAGCTTATACAAGTGGCCCGTGATGATGGTAAAGTCAGCTGCATGGGTCACCAACTCTTTCTTTTTGTACTGAATATTCTACAGGTGCCCTCCCTGTAGTTAAGAATTGAATAATATAGGCAAAGCTCTCATCTCCCACCTTAATAGAAAATAGCTGCGCATCGGGTAATCCTTCCTCTAGGTTGGTTGGTTCTTCACCACTCTCAATTCGGGACAAGTGGTCTATCCCACCATTTAATTTCCCCGGCTTCACAATTATCTCAAAGTCATATTCTTGAAATAGTAGTAACCATTGGAAAATCCTCCCCCCAACATAGGATTATTGACTAGGTACTTCAAAGTTGAGTGATTCGTGAACATCTTCAAGAGGCTTCCTAGAAGATAATGTCAGTATTTCTATAGGGCATACACCATTTCCAGCCCCTCACATTCAGTAGTGGAGTATTTATGCTCCGCACTAGAGAGTTTTAACTAGGAAATGCAATCGGGTGGTTAATGTCCCCCTCCCCAGGCTACGTAAGGACAACTCCCAGGGTGATCCACGAAGCATCCACATGGACATGGAAAACCTTTTCCCAGTCAGGAAATATGAGGATAGGTGCAGATACCATATTTTCCTTGAGTAGCTCAAAACTCTTCTGACACTCCACATCCCAAAAAAATGAAACATCCTTCTCTATCAACTTCTCTATGGGTGCCGTGATCAGTGCATATGCTTGAGTAAACTTCCTATAGTAGCCCGTGTGCCCAAGGATGGAGCACATATGTTCCTTAGTTGTAGGGACTGTTAAGTTGATGATAAATTCCACCTTGAGGGGCCAACCATCAGTCCCTGTTGATAGAATATGTGGCCTAATAGGATCCTGAAAGGTACACAAAATATTCACTTCTTAATATTTAGGGAAATCTGGTGATTTCTACAGGCGTCCAACATCATGTGCATGTTCGAGATGTGCTTCTTTACTAATCCAAATATTTTCCAATCATCAAAGTATACCTCCAAGAACTTGTGAATGAACTCCTTGAATACTGCGACCACTACCCACGAAAGGATGGTAGGGGCATTTTTGGGCCCAAACAACAAGATGGTTTACTGGAAGGATCCCCATTCAGTGGCAAATGTAGTTTTGCTACCATCTTCAGGTGTGATCCTGATCTGATTGTAGCCTGAAAAGCCGTCAGTGAACGAGTATGCTTCCTGCCCTCCCATACTATCGAGGATTTCATCAAAGAATGGTGTAGGGAAGTGATCATGTACGCAGGCATCATTCAGCTTATGCAGGTTGACACAGATTCTTATTTCTCCTTTAGTATTTTTCTCTTGGACCACCATAGGGCTTACCAAATCTGACTGTTCTACTGGTTCGATGATACCTGCGGCTAGAATTTTTTCAATTTCTTCCCTGACTTTCTGCTTATACTTGGGGTTCAATCGGTAAGGGAGCTGCTTGACAGGGCGTGCATCTAGTTTTAAACTGATTCGCATGACCCCCAGGTCCCCTGTGATACCTTTGAGTTTTGAGAATTTCATTGGAAATAGGTCCTGGTACTCCATGAGAAGTTCCACGACTTTCGCAACAGTATCGTCATCCTAGTAGTCCCCAATTCTAGGTAGGTTAGGTTGTTATTTTGTTCCAATATTGACTTCCCTTAGCTTAAGAGGCTTGGTCACATCGACAGCCTGCAGTGGGAGTCCAACAACTTCTCGTTCACCCTCTGATTCTATAATAGTGATATTTCGCAGGTCTTCATCACATTCCTCTATTGATAAATTGTGACAGTTAGCAATATCCTGCATCTGCGTATCCCAATATGGTTCCCCATACTCCACATGAGGGCATGATTCATGAAATACTAGGGCATCTATGTCTTGCAGGGCTTCGTCCAATTCCTAAATTTCTCCTATCAATCTAAACGTCCCCACAAAATCATCCCTCATTTTCTTCTAGTGGTGGGTGTGCTGATGTAGCTCTACAACCAAATACCATGTGGTGGGGATTGGTCCCAAGGAATGAATGAACAGGTGGACCCATTCATCCTCAGTAATTTCACACCACACCTCCATCCACATGGACAACTTCTTGTGCGGGTCCCCTCAGCCAAGGAAAGTCTCCATGCATAGGTGAAAGCAGGTTCCAAATCGTAGGATCATCATCTTGCGACATTCCTCCCAAGACTGAAAAGTCCCCTTATGAGTTTCCCACCATCGCGCAGGTGTTTCATGCATGGCTAGGTGAAGCGCCCACATTCTTCGCTCCTTTGGGAATTCTTCTTTGAATTCTCTACCAAAATCCCTAATACTACCAGAACCATCAAAGTAAGGTAGCTCTCTTACCTCTGAGGAGATACACCAGAAGCTCTTTGTGATCCTAAGACACCGTAGCAAAGATACATAATGTAACCAGTTCTACCAATTTTCGATCTCCCCATCAGATTTAGAGAGGCATTCACTATATTTATCCCAAAAAATCATGTCATCAGCCATAGGATTCATCCAATCCTTGTCTCGGGTGGTTGATTTATAGATATCATCCACGTCTTCTTCTTCGCGCACGGGTTCTGTATATCGTTCTCCTTCTGCTGGGTCTACAAGGACTATTACTCTCGTACACTCATTCTCAAAAACCATGCTCCTTTTCTTCAAGTTGATAATGCCTGTCTATAGCCCAATCTAGTCCCGGGAGAGCGGGATAAGGGTCCCCATCCTCTAAAATTTGAATTACCTCAAAATTCACGTATACCTTAACTCCTGCAATATCTACCATAATCTTTGATAGTATCCCCAACAGTATGATCTTATGTTGGTCAGCCATGTGCAACTGTATAGTAGACCATTCCAGCTTAGGTTCTCCCATTCTCTCCCATGTCTATCTAGGTAGGACATTCACATCAGATTCTAGATTCAGGATGACCTGATCCATTTCATAATCACCAATCTCCACAGTTAGCCGCATTTCCCAACCAGTGTGTTTCTTATGCTTGTAAAGTTTGTGAACATCTTTAACTTCTGTTGGAGGGTTAATGTTTTCTGTGCAGCTATCTATCAGTGGTTGAATATTTTCTACTGCCTTCTAGTTTCATAGGCAACTTCATACATGCCTGTAGGAATGGTTTAACTTCTTCGTACACTTTTAGGTTTGTTGGAGCCTTTGAAG
Source organism: Pinus albicaulis (assembly GCA_034641835.2). Classification (NCBI taxonomy): domain Eukaryota; kingdom Viridiplantae; phylum Streptophyta; class Pinopsida; order Pinales; family Pinaceae; genus Pinus; species Pinus albicaulis. The sequence continues at coordinate 1,349,228,875 of CM076578.1, read as the reverse complement.
TATATTCCTCATCCTTGGTAAAGTCTTTGCAAGATTCTATGAAGGTTTCTTTCTCCTTCTATAGGTCCAAGCTTTCATTTTTGATAGTGGCTTTTTGAATAAGGGGTTCAGTCACAGCTCTTTCCTCGGCTCCTCCAGTAGCCATCCCACTGCATGTAATGACATTAATACTGGGTCCTTCATCACGTGGTTCTGCCTTAACCCTTTGTACATTATGCATTGTAGACTGTTGTTTTTTCTCCATCATTTCTATGAGTACCAGTAATATTCTCTCACATGATCCAATTGCCTACAATATCTGCAAGATTGTTGTGCAAGGTTTGGACAGTCCCTTGTGAAGCGCCCTACTACTCCACAATTATAACAGATCAATTGCCATCTTCCTCGAACCATGTTTCCACCTCTCGAGCCTCCTCGTCCCGAGGGAGATAGTGGGGAAGAAAGTGCTACACCATTTTTTAGTCATCTAACCTATTGTTATTAGATGGACCCAAGTACACCATGTAAGACCAATTTTTCCCTAAGTAAAATTTCATTCACTATGAAAAATAACTTAGTAGACCACCTTTATTAAGTTGTTTATGGTCTAAACAGGAAACCCCATGAGGAAATATTAAATGAATCTACATTTGTTTGATTTTCCTCAAGGAATAATTAGTTAAACAGAAGTTTAATTAATATTCTTAGTTATATTTAACCCAAAACAAGGAAATTAATTAGATAAATCATTATTTATCTTATTATTTCCTAAGAATAATTATTTAAACCTTATTTAAATAATATTCTTTGTTGAATATAACTAAATCACCCTTAAATAATTAAATAAATTATTATTTATTTGATTATTACTCAACCACATCCATAAAATGATAAATAAATCATTTATTTATTTATTATTTACAAATACAGGGATTTGACCCAAGTCAAATTCCTTTTCCCTCCAACAAATATAATAAAATATTCCATAAAATTTGGATCTTGATTTGGTTAATAATATTTTGATTATGCACCAATATCTAGAATAACTCAGTATTTTGCTATAAATAGAAGGGTTTTCCCATTCATTTACCAGCTTTTGTTGCCTAAATATTACTTTGGATCTATACTTTTAGTCTGACTTTGATCCACCATCATAGTCATATTTTTTAGCATTTTTGTCTGGGTTTTCTACACCACCAAGAGAGGAATTGTAGATCTGAAGTGTTGAGGACTTACAAGAACCCATCCCATTTAGGAGAACTGGTAACACCCTTATGTGTCTCCCTCCTAGCTTCCATTAATACAAAATTCATTCAACATATCCTTGTCTTGTCTATTGGATGCATGGAGTAAATCTTGTTTTCTCTACTGCTTAATGTCTTCTAATGCGTAGATCTAGATTTTTGCAGCATTTATCTTGATCACCTAACTGTATATTTGAGGATATTGGAAGCCATATTTGATGTTAGGGCTTTTTGTTATGCACACCTAAAGTGATATTTTTTCGTACGCTTGAATTAATATTCATACTAACAATTGGCAACTCCACATGGGTTTATGATTATGATTGTTGTCATTTTTCTGATCCTTGCATATACAGCTACTTCAAACCCTATGATTTCTCTTAAGCCCCTTGTTTTTTCTTTTCTTGATGTTTTTTTAACCTATAAAACCCTAAAATGATAAAAATTCTAACTTCCGTGTGTTTTCGGACCTATTGCGCAGGTGACAGACATTAGCCACAGCTGAGACGATAATTTTTTCTGAAATCTGCTGTTGAGAGTGCCGGAAGTGTAGGTCACACTTTTGGCCCAAAACCTGTGACCTGGAGCTTGAGGAAGCGGGAATCAACCCAAAAACTACGACCTCTGCTGAAAATAGGTCAGAAACTGTGACCTAGATTTTTTGCAGGAGTTTTTTCTCAAACTTTTCTGGGTTTTTCTTGGCCTCTGTTCACGGTTTTCTGACCTTTGTCTTCACCCGTTTTGGACCTATAGTTATTCCTTTTTACTCAACTAAGTGTGAAACTAGCCCCCTAGAGCTTCAATACCCTTCACACTTTGTGGAAGAGTTTTAGCTGCTACAGGTTGTCTGAAATTTTCAGAGTATTCAACCATTTTTCAGTTCTAATACCTAACCTTCAGATCTGCTTTAGATCAGCTTGTTATCCATAAAAATCACCTCATTTAGCTTTGTTTGGGTTTTCCTCTAGGTTTCACTCTGTTTTCCTCTAGGAGATAGCCTTTCGCTACCTCTTTTACAACAATTTTTCCTCTGATTTGTTGTTGTTTTCTGCACCACTTTCCAGCTGATTTTGACCTTTAGATCCCTGTCCCTCCCGACCTTAGATCTATTGGCTATTCTGGTGTGTTTTGAATAGTTTTTTTTGCCTGCCTACAGACTACTTGTTGAGAGGCCTGCCTTCTTGGGTTTATATTATTGCATTATTAACTGTTTATTTACTGTTATTTCAGTTTCATATACTCTTATTTGCAGGTTTATTTTTCGGTTACACAACACACTTTTTCTTTTTCTCTACAAACATCTAGATTTAAAAATTAAAATTTACACACTTTGTACACACACCCTAAGAGAAAAAGGGCTTGGTTAACACCTCCAAGCAAAGACTCTAAAACATTGAAATCAATTGATCCTGCACCTCTCCGCCCTTGTTTCGACATTGTAATCAGTTGATCCTGCACCTCCTTGCCCTTATCGGTCTCTTTTTCCCTTGTGTCGTGTCTTTTTCATCATCATTGCACCACCAAGGCATTTATCCCAGAGACTTCTTGGCCTTCATTCTCAGTGTCCAGTAGGAATACTTACTCCTCCGCCTAGGATTTGAGTTAGTCCTTCTGCGAGTCTGCACCTCGACTCTTCTTCTAGTTCATTAGCTTCTCCTTCGCTTTCCACCTTCGTTTCTCCCCCTGTCACCTTCACCATGTCTGGTGCAGGACCTGATTCTGGTGGTAAACATGGATCTCATGCTGGGAATACCACGAGTGGGACCACAACAGACACTACCCCAGCTGCGCCCTTGCTCCCCTTCATGGCAGGCCTCAGCTTCCCCGATTTTGACCAGTTAATAAATGACCCTATACACCATGACGCTAGTTGTTCTGCTATGCCAACTAAGCTCCCTTCCGACATCCCCAAGTTTGAAGGCCTTACTGTAGAAGATCCTACAAATCATGTTCGATCTTTCCACATGTGGTGTTCGTCTAACTCCATTACCGATGACTCTATTCGTCTTCAGTTGTTCCAACGTACACTTACAATTGAAGCTTATAAGTGGTATGTTGATTAGGCCCCTTCCTTTCATACCACCTTTGTGACTCATGCCCAGGATTTTCTTTCTTACTTCCAGCTTCCCCTTCGTTATGACACTCGTACCAAACTCTTGACTTATTTTCATCAATTGTTTGTGACCCACCTATCCGACCATGTCCAGGAATGGTGGAGAAGAAAGAGCCTATGTTGAACCCCTACCTTCGAAGACTGTGTCTACATGGACTAGTTCCTTATATCTCTCTTGCCACATATTGGGAAAGATTTCACATCACACTTTACTCAAACCGAAGAAGCTTCTTTCCAAATTATGTTAAAATACGACCTCATCTACACTCAGTCAGATTATGCTTATACCGTTCCACCTAATATTTCCAGACCCAGTGGTGCCAACGCACTGAGGGTATATCATGCCATCGATGGTATCATTGGAGCTCTATCAAATCCATACACTCAACCTTCCATGGGCTATGGCTTTCCTCAGGGGGGGCCAGCACCTCCTACACTTTTCCCCCTCCTGGCAGCACATATCCAGGATACAGCATGCCTCCTCCTTTTTACCAACCTCCTGTTTACCACACTGTTACCCAACCTCCTTATTATCCATATTCACAGCCTGGTGCTCCAGATCCTCCAGCATTAGCACCTCCTCCTCCCTTTCCTTCTCAACCCCTGAAACAGCAACCACCGCCCCCTCAAGGGCAGGTGTATGCACAACCGGGCGCGACTAATCCTCCTCCCTCAAAAAATAAGAGGAAGGGCACTCAAAATCAAGATGTCCCTCGTAATCTTGAACCTAATCAAGGTAATTCTCCTAACACTACGAACCAGCAACAGGGAACTCAACCCAAGTAGGACAGGCATGTTCACACGAACAAGCCCTGTTCTTGTTGTGGTGTTTATGGTCACTACACGCATGATTTTCCTCTTTTGCCACATATGTGGTAGCTGTGGGAGTCTCAAGCAACATGTCGAGGACAAAAAGACTCCCCTTATGTCACTTCCAGTGCTGTACCTATTCATCCAGCTATGCTTACTAATCCTTTCCCTCAGCAAGGATTTGTGGCTACCGAACCACCTGAAGGTTAGGTGACCACTCAACCTCTTCCATCTAGTACCTCTAATTACAATATTCTCAAGATGAACTCTGATCAACCTATAACCGTAGACATCAATCTTCAGACTTGGTCTCGTCAGTACAAAACTCCTCCCGCTATGTTTGTCCCCGAGCTGCCTCCTTCAGTCTCTACAAAGCCTCTTTCGAAAACTAATGGTCCCTTGCAGATCCCTCAGCCTAAGGTAGAGGTTCATACCAAGATCCCTAAGGACCACTATGCCGAAATGCTACTTCTGGCAAAGCTGCCCATTCGTATAGCACAGTTGATGATTTCGCACAATCCCCTGCTGCAATTTCAATGCTAGAACTCCTCCAGTTGTGCCCTTCACAATGAAAATATCTACTATATGCCAAGCGCACTATAGATCCTTTTGACGATCAATTGATTTTCTTTGATTTGGACCGGTGAGAACATCCTCCTCTCCCTGCTTTTTTCTCTTTCCAAATCCCAGTCAAGATCCAAAATGCAAACGTTTCTCGGTGCATCATTGATGAAGGGGCATCCACCTGCGTGATGTCTGCTTCGGTTTGGAAGCAAATCGGATCACCTTATTTGGCTCCTTCCACGATCACTCTTCGAGCATGGGATGGCCATGCCTCCCAGCCCATTGGATTATTCCGCAATTGTCCTATTACTCTTGTGAGCAAGACTATTTGCACTGAAATAGAAGTCATAGATGCCCCCTTAGATTACAACATTCTATTGGGTCATAGCTACACTTATGTGATGTATGCAGTCCCTTCTGCAGTTCACCACAGGATGTCCTTCCCTCATAATGGAAAGATAGTTACCATTGACCATTTGACATATTACGAACCAAAGTCTCAGACCTCCCCTGGGTCCATCATCTCTTCGGTGGCCAACAAGAAAATCTTCGATCCTTTGACCAGTGTCTCACCTTGGAGTCTACAAAAATTCCTCATTGCTTGGTACATTCCATGGTCTTCCTCCTCCTGTCTCTGATCCCAGTTCATCAAATGTTTGCATGATGCAATCATCTCAGGCTACCCTCAAGCAGCCTGCCTTGGCTAGCCAGCAGCCTCCTTGCCCTTCGCGTCCTACTCCTAGCCCTTCGATTTAGCCTTCTGTACCTCATCCTCTTGGCCCTTCAGTTGGTATTCATGATCCTATTAACCCTCCTGGAACAGTTTCTCCAAGCCTTAACCATTTAGGAGCCATCCTGCCTAGCCATTACCTCTTAGGTAAGATACTGTTCCTAGCTCCCACACTAGGATTTTATACATCACTTATCATGGCCACCCTCTCTCTTCCTAACTTGACCTTTGGGATTCTCATCTAGTACCTTGATCCTCCAACCGCTACCCCGCTAGGTCAACCCAAACCTTACCTTTCTTTGACCCCGGTTCAACCAGTCCCCATGACTTCTTTCGCTACAAAAGTGCCTCAACCACCTCAATAGGAACGACCTCCTTTTTCGACTACTCCAGGTAAGAAGGGAAAAGCTCACAAGAGGGCTTCCAAGGACAAGGCTGCCCCGACAGACCCTACACCTCCCCCGCCCACAAAGCCCTGTGCTTTGTGTGATGTCACCGGCCATGCCACCTATTAGTATGAATCTTAATTCCAAGCGTGCAAAAACATACCACTTTAGCTGCGCATAACAAACAACCCTAACAGTAGAAATGACTGCTAATATCTTCAGATCTGCAGTTAGTTGATCAAGATAAATGCTGCAAAAATCTAGATCTATGCATTAGAAGACATTAAACAGCAGAAAAAAACAAGATTTACTCCATGCGTCCAATATACAAGACAATAATATATCAAATGAATTTTGTATTAATGGCACCTGAGAGAAAAACAAAAGAGGGTGTTCCCGGTTCTCCTCAATGCGATGGGTTCTTGTAAGTCCTCAGCACTTCAGATTTAGAATTCCTCTCTCTTGATGGTGTAGAAAACCCAAACAAAAATGGAAAAGTATGGCTATGATGGTGGATCAATAGCCAGACCAAGAGTTGAGATCCAGAGTGATCTTTAGGAAACAAAAGGTGAAAAATGAATGGAAAAACCCTTCTATTTATAACAAAATATTAAGTTAGTCTAGATATTGGTGTATAATTAAAATATTATTAACCAAATCAAGATCCAACTTTTATGGACTATTTTATTATATTTGTTGGAGGGAAAAAGAATTTGACTTGGGTCAAATCCCTTTATTTGTAAATAATAAATAAATAAATGATTTATTTATCATTTTAAGGATGTGGTTGAGTAATAATAACAAATAAATGACATACTTACTTTGGTTTTAAGGATATGGTTGAGTAACAATAATCAAACAATAATGATTATTTGATTATTTACGAGACTTAGTCATATTTAACAAAGAATATTATTTAAGTAATGTTTAAATAATTAATTTTATATGCTAATAAGATAAATAATGATTTATCTAATTAATTTCCTTGTTTTGGGTTAAATATAACCAGGAATATTACTTAAACTGTTGTTTAACTAATTATTCCTTAAGGAAAGTCAAATAAATATGAATGTATTTCATGTTTTCCCATGGGGTTTCCTATTTAGACCATAAACCACTTAATAACGCTGGTTTACTAAGTTATTTTTAATAATGAATGCGATTCTACTTGGGGTAAAATTGGTCTTACTTGGTGTACTTGGGTCCATCTAATAATAATGGATTAGATGACCAAAAAATGGTGTAACAAATTTCCCCCCAGCGTTCGAGCGTTAGGAGCTAATCGCATGACCGAAGTAAGTTGTAAGAACTCAATCACTAGATGTCAAAGGGGAAGTCAAAGAGACAGGAGTGTAAGGTAGACCAACGTGCTGAAAGAACTAGACCTTGAGGAGGTGACTTGCAGGTCTGAAAAGTCTCTTTGGTGAGTGAGTACTTGCTATAGGTGGTGGGGGATACATACCTATGCCCACTGAGGAAATAGTACAAACAATAAGGCATCCAGAAAACCACACGACGAAATAATATAGGATATGCTAGCATAAACATGAGCCGGATAAATAACATGATAATGAATCCCACATACATATTGTGCCTGGAAAAAGCTGTGACTTGTACAATAATATCTGAGTACATGAGATATAAATGCAACCCAGATGCCCCTAAACACAGGAAAGGGCTCTGAAAATCTGACTGATACATGCAAACAAAAAGGTGTTGCAAGCGGCTAAGGTCGACATCATAAAATGTATGGAGCTGCATCGAAGGATGTGATGAAAAAGGTCATCCGAGTGTGTGGGGGGCTACCTGTAGGGCCACCCCCTCATGAGGGCTGAGACATCTCACACACACCCGGGAATCACCGATGTCAACTGCTGCATCACTGAACCATCGAGTATATGGATCTCGATCATGCTGAAAGGATCTGGAGCTGAGAAAAAATCAAGTCAAAGGGAAATAAGGAGTCCCTTTGCTTGATCTGAGGCACCGAACAAGAGTGGAAGGTGGAACCAAGGTACATCTCCCTCTAGAACTATCTTCTGGAATGAATGAGATGATGTCGACAGAAGGAGGTCTGTCATAGGTGAGGAAATAAGGGATCCTCAACTAGGGCAAGAGATAAAATAGTAGAGTGACTAATAGACTGACACCAATGATGATGATGAAATGGGGGGAATGAGTAGTGAATATACGACCTCCCTTGTTAGAGAATAAAGGGCATGGATGACCTGGCAGCGATTGACACAACATCATGAGGGATAGGGGGCAGTGTGACTGAAGACCATAATGTACGAAATGAGAGAGGGACCAAGAAATGAATGATGGAGGACTAACGTGGGATGAAAAGGGACTCGTGATAGTCTCCATGAATGCAATTATAACTCAACTCGGATGCTCTAAACAAGGGTGACTCGATGGTGCTGCCACACACAAAAAGAAGGGGCCAATGGGGACTATGAAAACATGAGTACAAGATTGTAACTCACGATAAAATTCAACACGAGTTTGGACCAGTATGGAGGCAAAGTGGTCCCCCCAATACAAGTGTTCCAAGTGAAGAAATTCAATTTTGAGGAGGGGTGAAGTGATGCTTCATGGAAAATATGTGTCATGGTGAAGGATGAAGTCACTAAAAACTAACATATACCCTTTTGAGGGTTTGGTGAGAACTTTCCAATGGTATAGACAGTTCGTCAAAATGAGCTATGGTTTGGCCACAGTAGGCAAAATAAAAATCAGGGGTTTTCTTTTAATAAGGCATTTTCCTTCCAAATTCACTCATTTGCAAGTGGAGTTGTGGTGAATATAGTGGGGAGAGGAGGCCCTAAATCTTGTGTTAATCGTAGCAGACAAACTGACCATTGGAATTTGAGATCTATCAGTTGTAGGTAAGATGCCTAATCCTACTCTTTCATTTCATTGGGTTGAAATTTTTGTTTAGGTACCCAAAGCTCATGAACAGGCCAGGTCGCATTTCTTGGGGTTTGTTCTGCGTCCTGGGTAGCAGGTACTGGGCAGAAAACTACGACCTATCCCAGGAAATGACCTGGAAAGTGTGACCTGTCATAGAAAGGGGGTTTTAGTGCTATTTTTGGCTGATATCTGGGATTTTTATGGTTGAGGGGCATAGGTGCCCTCAATCATGTTGTGGCCATGCCACAATGTATTTAGAAAGTGGGGAATCTAAACACATTTTAATGATGTGGCACACCATTTGTTTTAGTTATGGTTATGCAATTTGAAAAAGGAAATAAAGGATTACCAATATCTTTTGGTACTGCATATGTGAATCAAATGGACTTTAAGTTTCCAAATTAGCATACATGGTGTCACTATCCCAAAGAGAGGATTTTGGGATAATGAACTGGTGCTCTCCCAGAAAACTCACAGGTTGGTCAAAAACAATGTCGAAAGGATTGGGTTGTTTTTGTAATAGGAAGGAATGATGAGGGGTATCATCCCTAGAGTGATCTAAAGTGATATGGGACTCTAGAGTTTCTTCTAAATGTAGAAGAAGAATGGTACTAAAGCTGACACGACTAGATACACTTGGAGAGTTGTGGAGAATTTCTTCTCCTGGATTCGCAACTATGAGTGCCCCCTTACCCGAAAATTGGGTTTCCATGTTATGGCCACAAGGTGTTTGTGGTTCGGATGTATGGGTTCGATGTAAGGGGGGATAGATAAAGTCAGGGGTGGTGAATGCTTCCATAATGTCGTCATCGTAATAAAGAATGGGGTGAATAGTGGAAGAAATACCATCTGACAAGGCAAAGCTACCTGAATCATCATCATGAGAAGAGAGGTTCACATGCGCATCATCACAAGGGGTGAAAAAAGAGTAAGCAGATAGAGGATATACCGATGTTGAGCCCAGGGTGATCATTGAAGGGAGGTCAGGCGAAACATCAGGGGAGTCTCCAAGGGGGCTTCCACCGAGGGTCTCATGGAAGATGATAGGTAGCAAATGGTGGATGAAGGCTTTGTCATCTCGATGTCAGGAGTGGGAATGTCAATGGGAGTATTCGTGTTCTCTGATTTTTCCAAAGAAAAACTCAAAAATAAGGGAGCGGTGGACTCATTGCGCTTCGCCTCAAATTGGAGTAAGGCTTCTAAAGAGAAATGATACTCTTCAAGGTGAGGAAAAAGGTGAGTGTAGTGGCCATGGAAATCACACAAAGCACAAGGGTGATTTGTGCGCAATGGTTTAAATTTTGGGATTGAATCAGGTATAGTGACATATACCTTTGGGATATCATATTCCGGAAATGTCTCATTGACCATGGACTTAAGGTGAGGCAAATCCGGACAATTATGGGTGGCATGGCCGACAAAATCACACAAAGCACACTAGATGGTACACTTTGGAGACTAACAAGGGGTATGGTTTTTCGGGGCAGCCTTTTCCTTTGATGCCCTCTTGCGAGCTTTTCCCTTCTTACCCAAAGCGGTCGCAATGGGAGGTGGTTCCTGTTGAGGTGACTAAGGCACTATTGTAGAAGAAGAAGCCAAAGGAACCAGTTGAACCAGGGTCAAAGAAAGATAAGGTTTGGGTTGATCACACGGGGTAGTGGCTAGAGGATTGAGGTACCATACGGGAATCTGAAGGGTCAAGTTAGGAAGAGAGAGGGTGGCCATAACAGGTACAGTGTATACTGCTAGTGGTGGAGCTAGGAACGGTATCTGACCAGGGGGGTAATGACCAGGCGGGATGGTTCCAAGATGGTTAAGGCTTGGAGGAACCATTCTAAGAGGATAAAGGGGGCCATGAGTACCATCTGAATGTGAAGGGCCATGAGAAGAAGGTTCAGAAGGCTTATCAGAGGACATCATGAGAATCTGGTAATCGAGGGAACTAGATGGAAGAGGTTGAATGGCCACCTGACCTTCCGGTGGTTGGGTAGCCAGAAATATCTGCTGTGCATTCACTTGCTCCTGAGGGGGTGGTGGCTACTGTTGCAGGGGTTGAGAAGGCAAGGGAGGCGGAGGTACTAATGTTGGAGGAGCTGGAGAACCAAGTTGTGGATACATAGAAGGGGGTTGGATTACAGTGTGGTAAACAAGAGGTTGGGCCAAAAGAGGAGGCATGTCATATCATGGATATGTGCTACTAGGAGGGCGAAAAGTGATATCTCTCTCTCTCTCTCTCTCTCTCTCTCTCTCTCTCTCTCCCCCCCCCCCCAAGGAAAACCAACACCCATGGGAGGTTGAGAATATGGATGAGAGAGAGCTCCAATGATACCGTCGGTGGCATGAGCTGCCCTAGGTGCGTTGGCACCACCGAGTCTCGAAAGATTAGGTAGAATGGTATAAAAATAACCTGTCTGAGCGTAGATCATGTCATATTTTAACTCCATTTGGAGGGCGACTTCTTCGGTTTGAGGAAAATGCGATGTGACATGCTTCTCGATAGGAGGAAAGAGATATCTAAGGGACCAATCCATGTAGGCATGGTCTTCCAAGGTAGGGGATTGACATAGGCACTTTCTTCTCTACCATTCCTGGACATGATCAGATAGGCAAGTCGCAGATGATTGACAAAAATCAGTCAAAAGTCCGATACCAGTGTCATAACAAAGGGGAAGCTGGAAGTAAGATAAAAAAGCCTCGGCAAGAGTCGCAACGGTGGTATGAGAGGAAGTAGCCTGATCAAAATACCACTTAGAAGCTTCACCTATAAGCGTTCGTTGGAACAACTGAAGATGGAAAGAGTCATCGGTAATGGAGTTATATGAACACCACATGTGGAAAGATCGAACGTGATTTGAATAATATTCTCCAGCAAGGCCTTCAAACTTTGGGATGTTGGAAGGAATCTTTGTCGGCATAGCATGCCAACTAGCATCATGGTGTATAGGGTCGTTTATCAACCGGTCAAAGTCGGGGAGGCTGAGGCCTGCCATGAAGGGGAGCAAGGGCGCAGCCGAGGCAGCGTCCATTGCGGTCCCACTAGTTGTATTCCCAGTCTGAGGGCCAAGGTTACCACCAGCATTAGGTCCTTCACCAGGTATGGTGAAGGTGTTAGGGGAAGAAACAAAGGCATAATGAGAAAGAGAACCCAAAGGAACAGAAGAAGAGTTGGTGTGCAGATTCGGTGGAGGACTAACTCGAATCCTACGCGGAGGAGTAAGTTTTCCTACTAGAAACTGAGGATGAAGGCCAAACAGTCTCTGGGATAAATGCCTTGGTGGTGCAATGGTGATGAAACAAATATGGCACAAAGGAAAAAGAGACCGACAAGGGCAAGGTGGCAGAAGATCAACTGATTACAATGTCAAAACAAGGGCAGAAAGGTGCATGATCAATTGATTTCATTGTTTTTAGAGTCTTTGCTTGACAGTGTTAACCAAGCCCTTTTTCGATTAGGGTGTGTGTGTAAAATTGTGTAAATTTTAATTTTTAAACACAGACATTTGTAGAGAAAAAGAAAAAGTGTGTTTTATAGCTACAAATAAACCTACAAATGACAGTATATAGGCCCGCAAAAACACAAAATAAACAGCTAATAATGACATAATCTAAACCCAAGGAGGCAGGTCTCTCAAGAACTAGTCTATAGGTGAGTAAAAAACTAATCAAAAAACACTAAAAAAACTAATATATCTAAGGTCAAGAGGGATAGAGATCTAAAAACAAAATCTGTTGGAAAGTGGTGCAGAAAAATAGCAACAAATCAGGGGAAAAATTGCTGTAAAAATGGTGGTGAAAGGCTATCTCCTGAAGGGAAATGGAGTGAACCCTAGAGGAAAACCCAAACAATGCTATATGAGGTTATTTTTATGGATAAAAATCCGATCTAAAGAGGATCTGAAGGTGAGGTATCAGATCTGAAAAAATGGCTGAATACTCTGAAATTTCAAACAACCTGCAACAACAAAAAATATTCCACAAAAGTGGAGGGTACTGAAGCTGTAGGGGGCTAAGTTCCCACTTATTTGAGAAAAAAAGAACAAGTACAGTTCCAAAACGGGAGGAGACAGAGGTCAGATAACCTTGAACAGAGCCTTAGATAAACCCAAAAAACTTTCAGAAAAATCCGTGTAAAAAGTTCATGTCACAATTTCTGACCTGTTTTTAGTAGAGGTCGCACTTTTTAGGTTGTAAAGTACGCCCTGAAGGTCCAGGCCACAAGTTTTTGGCCAAAAAGTATGACCTTCACTTCTGGAACTCTTGACGACAAGTTTTAGAAAATGTTTCCGTCTCAGCCGCGGCTGATGTCTGTCACCTGCGCAATAGGTCCGATAACACACAGAAGTTAGAATTTCTATCGTTTTAGGGTTTTATGGGTTAAAAACAACATTAAGAAAAACACAAAAAAGGGGCTGAAGAGAAATCCTAGGGTTTGAAGTAGATGGATATGCAAGGATCAGAGAAATGACAGCGGTCGTAATTGTAAACCTGTGTGGAGTCGCCAGTTGTTAGTATGAATCTTAATTCCAAGCGTACGAAAAAATACCACTTTAGCTACGCATAACAAATAGCCCTAATAGTAGAAATGACTGCTAATATCTTCAGATCTGTAGTTAGTTGATTAAGATAAATGCTGCAAATATCTAGATCTATGCATTAGAAGACATTAAAAAGTAGAAAAAAGAAGATTTACTCCTTGCATTCAAAAGACAAGACAAGAATATATCAAATGAATTTTGTATTAATGGCACCTGGGAGGAAAACAGAAGAGGGTGTTCCCAATTCTCCTCAATGGGATGGGTTATTGTAAGTCCTCAACACTTTAGATTTAGAATTCCTCTCTCTTGATGGTGTAGAAAACCCAGAAAAAAATGGAAAAGTATGGCTATGATGGTGGATCAATAGCTAGACCAAGAGTTGAGATCCAGAGTGATGTTTAAGCAACAAAAGGTGAAAAATGAATGGAAAAACCCTTCTATTTATAACAAGATATTGAGTTAGTCTAGATATTGGTGTATAGTTAAAATATTATTAACCAAATCAAGATCCAACTTTTATGGAATATTTTATTATATGTTTTGGAGGGAAAAAGAATTTGACTTGGGTCAAATCCCTTTATTTGTAAATAATAAATAAATAAATGATTTATTTATCATTTTAAGGATTTGGTTGAGTAATAATAAATAAAGAAATGATTTATTTATCATTTTAAGGATATGGTTGAGTAATAATAAAATAAATAATGATTTATTTGATTAATTAAGGGAGATTTAGTCATATTTAACAAAGAATATTATTTAAGTAATTTTAAATAATTATTCTTAGAAAATAATAAGATAAATAATTATTTATCTAATGAATTTCCTTGTTTTGGGTTAAATATAACCAAGAATATTAATTAAACTGTTATTTAACTGATTATTCCTTGAGGAAAGTAAAAAAAATATGAATTTATTTAATGTTTTCCCATGGGGTTTCCTGTTTAGACCATAAAAAACCTAGTCAAGGTGGTTTACTAAGTTATTTTTCCTAGTGAATGCGATTTTACTTGGGGTAAAATGTGTCTTACTTGGTGTACTTGGGTCCATCTAATAACAATGGATTAGATGACCAAAAAATGGTGTAACGCCACCCATAACTGTCCTGAACTGCCTTGTATCAAGCCCATGGTTAAAGTTGTGTTCCCTGAGTCTACAATCCCTGAAGCCTCTGTTTCTTCGCCGAATGCAGCCAAGAATCCTAAAGCTATTCACACTAACCAACCTTGTGCTCTGAGTGATCTCCATGGCCATTATTCTCACCATTTTCGCCGCCTTACGCATTACTGTGCCTCATTAGAAGTAGTTTTGGAGTATGAGATTGAACAAAACCAATCCACCTCTCCCATACTTGCGCAATATCATGCAGGCCAAACTGAGGATTTACCCACTCCCATTAACACTCCCCCTCCCGATGTCAAGATGACGGAGCTTACAACCACCATCCTCTACCTTTCATCATCCATGAGACCCTTGGTGGAAGCTCCCTCCGAATCTTCCCCTGTTGTTTCTCTTGACCTTCCTTCAGCGATCACCCTAGGCTCAACATCAATAGATCCCTTATATGCTTGTTCTTTCATCATCTTGAGTGACGATGTGCATGTGAACCTTTCTTCTGATGATGATGAGTCAGGTAACTTCACCGTGTCATGTGGTCTCCCTTCCTCCAGTCACTCCATCTTATATTATGATGATGACATCATGGAAGCCATGTCCACCCCTAACTTCATTTTTCCTGCCCATAAATGAGATGGCACCATCCATGCCTATGGTGACTTTTGTGATCTTAGCACAAGCTACACCTCTGGTAGCTCCCACACTCCACCTCATCGTCAGTGTGTGAGTAGTAGACATCCTACCCAGATCACTCCCTCCTATGGAGTGCGTTCGATTTCTACTTTGCACTCAGGTTTCTAGCATTGTTCATCATCCTCCCATTTATTGTCTTGTGGCACCTTTCATATGGACCTCCCATCCACACCTTTTATCGGTTTTTCTAATGGTGCAAGTTGCTACTCCAAGAATCTAGCCTCGGTAGGTTGGGCCATTTTTACCCCCTTGCACTCCCTTGTTCTCTCGAACGGGGTATGCATTGGTACTGCTACCAATAATTAAGTCGCATATGATGCAGTGCGAGGTTTATTAGCCGATGCCCTTTCACATCGCATCCTCCACCTTCATGTTCATTTAGATTCCCTACTTCTTGTCATCCAATTGAATGGTGTCTATCATGTGCATAATCCTATCCTTTTTAGAAGATATTTACGACTGAAGCTTTTGATGGGTAAATTTGAAATCATTACATTCAGTGATGTACCTAGAGCACAAAATCACTATGTAGATAGCATTGCAAACCATACTCTAGATTGGCATTTAGCACACGCATTTAACACAAGACAATAACATAAAAATATCAAAATGATGCATATCCATAATATGTGTCATATAAAATGTTTTAGAGTCCATCCACTTTAATACATATGACATGCCCATAGCATGTTACAAAACTCAAAACTGGGGGCACCACCTTCCCCTACACACTAACCACTATTTGGAGGATCCCGAGCCAATGGCTCTGCTCCCACAGCTCATACATCATGCATACCCTATCCGGCCATTGCCATGCACCGCATGACCCCTCGCCATTCAGAGGGTAGACCAATACATGTCTCTATGTACAAGTCATATAAGTCTTTCCAGCCACGCTCTGAAAAACTAGTAAGAAGCCTCTCACATCTATGATGGATGTCCTCTAGGAGGGCTGCTGCATCCTCATTTCTCTCTTCCCTTGGTCCACTAGGTCCTCCGGTCCGTGATATTGCAGGTCATCCCATATATCCAGCTGGTTTTACCATTGCTATATTTGCATACCAAAAGTGAAAGAATTAGTACCACATACAATATTCTAGACCATTATATGCACATAAAATATTATCAATTTGTCACTTACCATTAGGCCTCCATATTCGACCAGGAGGTAGTGGCAAATTTGGGTCCCCACAATAACTCATCCCAATATAGGGATAGTCATCTATATACAGTGGCATCTGATCCCAATGAACAAAGAAATCATGTCGGAACACTCCTTCTCTGCACAGTAGTCACCCCCACCAGTGCATCCTAGGCTCTATCGGGGCCCCATCTTGGAGTTGTATGCAAGGTCGAAGTGTCAAGATCTTCTAAAAGAATAACGAGCACAAAACTATACCATATGAATAGTCATGGTTCACTTTCCTCTTGCATAGTGACAACTGTTGTTTCAACAACGACAACATCATCTGGGCCCACCCATAGTAGGTCCCACTCAAAACACTCTCCACAAGCATCATCTTCCCTTCGGTGATGTGGTGGAGTTCATGGTTACCCAGGATCCGCAACACCACTACGGCCACAACACGGGTCTCTAACCTCTCCAAATCCCTGATGGGTATCCGAGTCCCCTTGACTTGGAGACCTGGTCGACAATGGCACTCTACAAACTCTATGATATTCCGCCCTCGCGATAATATTGGTTGAGTATTCTCTACCATCCCAAGTGGTGGGATACTAGTGAGGAAATATATATCCTAGACCGTTAACTCAATTGAGTGCCCTTACACTATAAAGACCTCATGGTCCAAATCCAAATAGCTAACAATCCAGGCCAATAAGGGCCCTCCAGCTCTCATCAAAGGGTTCTCCACAAACTTCAGAACCCTAAACTTGGCCAATTCACTATGGACACCTCGATCCTCCTAGATCTTTGACCGTAATGTGCCCAGGTCTGTCTCTCTCCAGTTGATCCGTAATTCTTCCATATCTACAAAAAACCATGATATTTGTCAGTATACAAATAGGAAATACTGTATCTCATCATAAAAACCCAGTGCTCAGCCAAAAAAACAACACAGAAAAACCCCTCCCTGATAGGTTGCACTTTTTAGGCCGAAACCTAGGCCAGGTCACAGTTTTTTGTCCAAATCCTGCTACACAGGTCACACTTTTTTCCCCAAAAGTTGTGACCCAACCATGAAGAGGAGAAGGGGTCTATTTCTGAGCCCTAGGGACCTAAAATGAACTTTCAAACCACTGAAATAAAAGAGTGGGGTTAGGCCTCTTACCTGCAACTAATGGATCTCGATTCCAATAGTCAATTTGTCCTCTAATATCACCACAAGATTTAGGGCCTTCTCTCCTCTCTACATTCGCCACAAATCCACATGAAAATGAGTGAATTTGGAGGGAAAATGCCTTATTAAAAGAAAAGCCCTTGATTTTTCTTTCGCCTACTACGGCCAAACAATAGCTTTGTTTTCCAAACCGTTTGTACTGTTGGAAATATCTCACCGAGCCCTCAAATGGGTATTTGTTATTTTTCTGTGATTTGATACTTCACCAAGACACATTTTGTCCAAGAAGGGTCACTTCACCACCCCTCAAAATTGAATTTCTTCACCTGCAACAATTTTACTTGGGGGCACCCTTGTGATTTCATGCTTGTCCATGCTTGTGTTGACCTTCTTCATGAGTAACCATCATGTACTCATGTTTTTATGGTCCCCATTGGGCCTTTTTCTGTGTGGCAACACCATTGAGTCACCCTTGTTTAGAGCATCCAAGTTGAGTCATCATTACATTCACGAAGTCTATTTCGGGTCCCTTTGTATCCCGTTGTAGTCCTCCATTGAGTCACGCATTATGACCTTCAATCCCACTGCCCCTATCCCTCATGATGTTGTGCCAGGTCATTCATGCCCTTTATGCTCTAATAAGGGAAGTCGTCCATCCACTACTCAGTACCCCCCATTTCATCATCATCCCTAGTATCAATTTGTCAGTCGCTCTACTATTTTCTCTTGTGCCTTAGTTGAGGATCCCTTATTGCCTCACCTATGGCGGACCTCATTCTGTCGACATCAGTTCATTCATTCTAGAAGACAGGTCTAGAGGGCGGTGTACCTTGGTTCCAGCTCCCACTCTTGTTTGGTGCCTCAGATCAGGAAAAGGGACTCCTTATTTCCCTTTGACTTGATTGTTTCTCAGCTCCAGCTGCTTTCAGCATGATCATGATCCCTATACTTGATGGTTGAGTGATGCAGCAACTGATATCGGTGATTCCCGGGTGTGTGTGAGATGTCTCGGCCCTCATGAGGGGATGGCCCTACAGGTAGCCCCCCAGATACCCGGATGACCTCTTCATTACAGCCTTTGATGCAGCTCCATACATTTGATGATGTCACCCTCAGTCGCTTGCAGCGCATTTTTGTTTGAATGTATTAGTCAGATTTTCAGAGCCCTTTCCTATTTTCAGGGGCATCTGGGTTGTATTTATATCTCATGTACTCAGATGTTATTGTACAAGTCTTGGTTGTTATCCTAGGCATAATATGTATGTGGGATTCATTATCATGTTGTTTATCTGGCTCATGTTTATGCTAGCATATACTATATTGTTCAGTCAGTTAGCTTATTGGACGCCTTATTCTTTTTAATTTGCCTCAGCGGGCATAGGTATGCCTCCCCTGCCGCCTATAGCACAGGTACTCACTCATAAAAGAGACTTGGCGCACTTGTAAGTCTCACCTCCTCAGGGTCTACTCCTTTCAGCACTTTGGTCTACCTTACACTTCTCTCTCTTTGACTTCCCCTTCAACGTCTAGTGATTGAGTTCTTACAACGTACTTCGGTCATACGATTAGCTCCTAACGCTTGCACGGTGGGGGGAAATCTGTTACACCATTTTTTGGTCATCTAACCTACTGTTATTAGATGGACCCGAGTACACCATGTAAGACCAATTTTGCACTAAGTAAAATTGCATTCACTATGAAAAAGAACTTAGTAAATCACCTTTATTAAGTTGTTTATGGTCTAAACGGGAAACCCCATGAGGAAATATTAAATAAATCGACATTTTTTTTATTTTCCTCAAGGAATAATTAGTTAAACAACATTTTAATTAATATTCCTGGTTATATTTAACCCAAAACAAGGAAATTAATTAGATAAATCATTATTTATCTTATTAATTCCTAAGAATAATGATTTAAACCTTATTTAAATACTATTCTTTGTTGAATATAACTAAATCACCCTTAGATAATTAAGTAAATCATTATTTATTTGATAATTACTCAACCACATCCTTAAAATGATAAATAAATCATTTATTTATTTATTATTTACAAATAAAGGGATTTGACCCAAGTCAAATTCCTTTCCCCTCCAACAAATATAATAAAATATTCCATAAAATTTGGATCTTGATTTGGTTAATAATATTTTAACTATGCACCAATATCTAGACTAACTCAATATTTTTTTATAAATAGAAGGGTTTTCCCATTCATTTACCACCTTTTGTTGCCTAAAGATCACTCTGGATTTGTACTTTTGGTCTTACTTTGATCCACCATCATAGTCATATTTTGCTACCATTTTTGTCTGAGTTTTCTACTCCATCAAAACAGAGGAATTTTAGATCTGAAGTGCTAAGGACCTACAAGTACCCATCCCATTGAGGAGAATTGGTAACACCCTTCTGTGTTTTCCTCCGAGGTGCGATTAATACAAAATTCATTCAACATATTCTTGTCTTTTCTATTGGATGCATGGAGTAAATCTTGTTTTTTCGACTCCTTAATGTCTTCTAATGCATAGATCTATATTTTTGCAGCAATTGTCTTGATCACCTGACTGCAGATCTAAGGATATTGGTAGCCATATTTTCTATTGGGGTTGTTTATTATGCAAAACTAAATTGGTACTTTTTCGTACGCTTGGAATTCATATTCATACTAACAGAAGGGTCAGCCTGTACCCTGTATAGGTTTCCTCTGTCTATCATTAAGTCATATGTCCGGCAGTTGTGTTCGTTATGTCCCACAGATGAGAAAAAGTGGCACCATTGTTGCTTCAACTCTAGAACATAGGCACCAAGACGGGGGCAGTGGTTGGTATCATGTAGTCTAGCTACATGGCAGTCAACGCACCATAACGTGGGACTACTTGGTCCCACAACCTCTTTAGTGTGCAATTGGTTGGCCCCCCCAACGTCCATGTACTCTACTAGCAGAGGGCATTGATCCTTGGTGTGTCCTGACACCCTACATCTTATGCACCATACATCTGGGCTAGCTTCTTTTCCTCACTCTTTCCGAAAATTCTGGATTTCGAGGTGCATTGCCTCCAGCTGTCCCTGGATCTGTTGTACCCCAAATTGGGCATCATATCTTGGCACAACTTCTAGCTTCATGGAAATTTCCAAGGCTTTCTCTTGCATATCAATCGCTTGTTGACCCATAGGCCCGCGAAGATGAGGTAACAGCATGGCAATGAACTATTCCTTGTGTTGTCTATCCTCATACGTAAATTCCCCATCTCTGATAACCTTCTTTAGCTGCTGATCCACCTCCCATACTGACCAAGTGGGTCCCTGTTTAAATTCTTTCAAGTCAACCACGAGATGAGCGTAGGACTTAGGCTTCCGAAACTGTTGCTTTCAAGTATCCTTAATTTCTTGTATTGACGAACCTGCATGTTAGCCTACGTACCCCATGAACCAATCCAGGGCCCTTCCTTTAAAGGCGAGGGATAACTGCGTCCTTTTACAGCATCACTAGCAACATTCTACGCAGTCCATACTAATTCCGATAAAAACCAAAATTGGTCCATGTCTTCATCTCCTACACCCTTGAAGGTGGGCAGCTTCATATGTGTGGCCATATCTTCTTCTAGTAGTGGCGGAGGTGTAGGGGAGTTCTTTCCCTTATGTTGACTTGATAATGGTGTCACTGGGGGACTAGTTCCTATGTGCACAGATGGCTCCCTCAATGGGCTGTAGACAGATCTATCCCCTTCTCGGTTGACTCGGTAGCGCTTACTACTTTGTGTTGTACTCTCACCCTGATCAAAGGTCATTCATTTGGTGTGCTTGCACAAAATTCCATTTTCACACAATAATATTTTAATCAATAGTGACAATGTTCGCAAGAAATTACCTGAAAATCCTTTGAAGAACCTCTGCTCCGCTTCAAAGTAGAATACAAACTAATCGACCCTGAATTCTACTATAAATCCTCCTATCACACTATCCACCCAATGATCTAAAATCTGGGTGATTGTGTTGTCAGCTCTCTCCAACTGTTGAATCAATTTCGGAGTCCACTGTGTAACCTGATCATCTTTCCAACACGTTTGGAATTCTACTAGCCTTGCTAGCCACTCCTATAGCTCGTGCACAAAAGTTACAAAGACAATTTCATATACTACTATGAAAATATATCTTTTCTTCCACTTTTCAGCCATTAGCATTGTGCTGTGATTCTCTTTTACAAAAAAATCCTGAATCTATTTTTCAAACCAGTATTCAAGCTCTAATTTATCAGGTCTTCAATGGCCTTGTGGCATTACCCAATCTCTCTCAAAATTATCCCAGTCTTGGCAACGGAGCCATTTTTTGGCTTGAGGGGTCCCGATCCAGGTTTCAATTTTAAGGTTTGCCAACAAAGCCCTATACTATTGGCCCTTTCGGAAATGACCTACTTTCGCAGGCCAAGGTCTAACCCAAAGTAGTATGGGTGGGTGCTGGAACCAGGTTTCCTCACCCTGGGAGAAAGTGGGTAATTAAGGCAGATATATCAGGTTCGCACATAAAAAATCTTATTACCAAGCATTTAACAACATAACCAACAGGTAAACATGAAAAAAGCTACTATTATTAAGTAGATATTAGCACCACCTTCGCATCCACGTGAGCATCAGTAATTATCATCACAGAATAACACAATCATAGCTAATTCAGATATCACAGACACAATTGCAGCTTATTCAAATAATGCAGAGGTACTTCAATAATAAACACAACTAGTTCAGATAACATAGAGATACTTCAACATATTACGTGTTCATTAACATTCAAAAAGGCAGTTACAAACCGAAGTCATAGCCCGCACACACAACCAACAGGGTCCACACACAGCCAGTAGGAGTCCTTACCCAATACTACCCAAAATAGATCTCAATAGTTTGTGTTAGGTCCCCGTAATTTGTCATATTGGTAAGACCAAATGTACAGGGGTAACATGAAACCAGTATTTGGAGTCCTAGGACCTATCCTTCCAAGACTCAGAGAGGGTTCTCTCTAAATTTATGTAGAAGATGTAACTTGTTTGATTTTAGGGTTTTTATTTTAGGCTAGTTATAAGGATTAGGGTTTGTTTTTTTGTTTTTTTGGTTGGGTAGGTTGTAAAGTAGAATAGGTGGAGTAAGAGAGGTTTAAACCATTGGGCTATGGGGTCTACAAAAGGCCTTTGAAAAGTATAATAATAGGTTGATGGTGTTTTCTAGAGAAAGTTAACAATGCAAAATGGATCTAAATAGGTTTAGTGAGTGAGCTGAACATTTATTTGTGAACATAGTAGGTTTAAAGGGCAATCAAGGATCCTTCAATAAATATTATAACAAGAAAAATACTTTAAGCCAATAGCTTTGTGAAACTGAAAAAGAAATTAAGGATTCTTCAGCTACACTTCACTAAAATTACCTCAAGACAACAAACAAGTAACCCTAGAGAGTAGTTAAGAATTATTTGATCATTAATTTATACAAAGAGAACATTCAAGATTAAATTTTAGTGAAACTAAAGAGCATTTAAGGGTTCTTTAATTAAACTTCAAAGAAGAAAACATATAGATAAAATGATGCAGACAGAAGTAGGGTACTAAGACAACATATCCATCTCTAAAATTTCTGTCTTATTATCAGAGAAAACATGAACATAATGTAAACAAAGGAAAATATTAACAATAGTGGAAAAAAATCACCATCTAATAGAGCTCATGAATCCTAGAAATCTGCTAATCCATTGATATTCCATCCAAGAGATTTTACAAAGCTCCAAAAGCCAAATTTCATCAAAACTCAGAGTCTATGCTCAGCTCAACAATCAACCAACGATTACAATGAGGCCTACACGCAGTATTTAACTTGCAAAGAAGGACCAAAACCCTAGCTAGGGTTTCAAAATATCATTAACTACTCATAAATGCCAAATTTGTCGAAAGAGACGATGCAAGGCCCAAGGCACAAAATATCTAACTTAATAAATGCTAACATAGCTCCTCAACCTAATCTCGAGTGATTTGCCTCAAAAAACCTCAAAATATATTTTTCATTAACTCCAAGTGTCTTTTGTTGACTTTCTGGCAAGGGCGCAGCACCAAAGCCAAAGGCGCAACACCAACACTGGGAAAATAGGCCTTTTTGTAGCTGAATTTCGGAGGCCTTCCTGGTGTCCAAATGAGCTCCATAATAGCTCATTGGAAAGCATGTCCTGTCTAATTTCAAGAAATGCATTTATTTTTCTAATTAGAGTCCATCTACTAGCTCAAAAATTCAATCTCCCAAGACTTTTCAGCACACAATGCCAGCTCTGAAAATAGGGCAGAAAGTTGATTTGTGTGTGTTTTTGGCACTCTTGGAGTACCAGTTCTGCTCCAAATGATATGAAATTTTGTGAGGGTGATTTGCTTGGCATAAGGATTATGAAAATGTCAATTTTTCCTCCAATGGATGCCCCCAAAAACTGGCGCTGCACGCTTAGCCTTTCAAAACATGCAAAAACTCCAAAAATTCAAAAAATTGTAAAAAGTTTTCAAATTGGGAATTGTCCTGCTGATTATGTCTGGGATGCTTGTAGGGATGCATTAGAAAGGATTTCAAGATTTTATTTTCCTTTTGCCTCCTTTATTGCTTGAATCTTTGTAAGTGCTCTTTTGAGATTGGCCCTTGCAATCTTGTTTCTTAAGGCATAATGCCTTGCCATATTCCTGTGGAGGTCAAGGTCCCTCTTGGTCTTATCCAACTGACCCTCTAAGTGTATACTTTCTCTCTCTAACCAAGGTTCCCGATCATATCCTATCTCCATGGAAAGAAACTCACTTAGAGTGAGCTGCTCTGCCAAGGCTGTATCTTGCTCCCTCTCCTTGGCTAAATCTTTCTTCAAGCCAATTGTTCTTGGCCTCCTCCTAGGAAGTTGTTCTTCCTGTTCCTCCATGTCATCATAAGTGCCCAAGACTTCATCTAGCTTTAACTTTGTATTTTTCGCCTCTTTCCGAGATCTGATAGCTTTGATCTCATAGATAGCCTTATGTGCCTCCAGCTGCTTGTTTTCAACCTTAAAATAGTGAATCACATTCATGGCCCTACCTAGATTGTCTTGCAGATCTTTAATTTGGGCATATTTTCTTTTAAGAAACATACTTGTGATCCTTTTCTCATTTTCATCATCACTATCAACATGAATAAGTTGAAATTCTTGTTCAGTCTCATGTTTGTCTTCTTCTTCTTCAATGACCTTCTCTTTACCTTTGTCAAGCAGCTTGGTTGATGTAGAAGGCATGGCCCCTTGCCTCTTAAGGGTAGAAAATACATGCCTATTTCCCCTTTGGTAGGTCAAAGGAAAAGGTTTAGTTTTCATCATTTCTGGGCCACTTGTTTCACTGCCATCATTGCTGCCATCGTGACTATCATAATCATTGGTACCATCACTGATTTCATGGCTCTTTGACCCACTGTCATCATCTTCAATGATTTTTGCTTCATTGCCATCATCCTCACTGATATTGGCCTCACTGTCCTCATTTCTTTCTACCTCATTGTCACTTGCATCACTTTTTGATGCACTATAGACGATGGTGAGGGATGGTGAATAGGTGATGAAGGAGGAGGATCATCGTGATGTGAAGGACTATGAGTGGATGGTGAGGTGGAAGAATCATCATGAGGTGAGGGAATGTGAGTGGATGGAGGAATGGGAGGATGAGAAGAAGAGGGGACATCATATTTTTTTTGGCCTTGTGGATTGGTGAACACCTCATTGGAAATGAATGTCTCCCAGGGAATTCCTTTCTGCTGCAGTTGGTGAATAACAACCATTTTAATAAGAGAGTGATGGATGAGGTTTTTCATCTGTTGAGGATAGTCTCTCTTTTGTACAATATAAGACATTTTGTCAATGCTTCTGTAGAGGTAATAGCGTAGGTGCAACATCCTCACCATAGTAAAGTGCATGAGCAGCCTGATGTGATAGGAGTAAATGCGGGAGAATATTCCTTCACATGTAAAATATTTCATAATGATTCTCATAATAGGCACATATCTCTCAAGCAAATGTGAGAAAGGAAAGATGGATTTATTGTGGTCTTTTTATCTAAGCTTTAGGTAGGGTTCAAAGTAGCTCATGTCTAGATTTTCTTTTTTGAACCATTTCTGCCCTACACTTGGTATGCCTGTGGCATTGGCAATAGCATCCAAAGACAACTCAAAGGTTACCCTTGCAAGGTTAACTTGTTTCTCATGCAAGTTAATGATAAATAGCCTAGTTAGCTCAGGGTGGTTTTGCACCTACTATAACTTCTCACAAAAATCAAAGCATCCTATATGCTTGAAACATTGGATAGTAAGGGGAGATGCCATTAGCTCCCTTGTGTTGGGGGGTTCAAACCTATTGATTTTTCCACCTTTTTTCTCATGCGTCCTTGGAATTTGAGCCTCTCCTCCACTATCACTATCTCCCTCTCTTGACATTTTGAAAACTCTACCTTGAGAAAACCGTAGGAATACAAATAGAAATGAGATGAAGGGATGGTGGAATGGTAGCCTTTACAAGTTAATGAGATAAATGAGTGAGGGTGAAAGTATATGAGAATGATGAATAGGCTGAAAATTAAATGATAACCCTCTACTGACATTTGTTTAAACTCCATTTTTTGAACACTTGGGCTAAATGTGAAGTTGAGATGAAAGTGAGATGATGGAGTGTCAATATTTTCAAGTGAAGGGATAGAGTGTATGAGTGCTATGACCTTGGATAAATGAAAACCTCCACAACACACTAATTTACCCTTTTCTCGACTGGTACTCTTTATAGGAAGGTGAATAATGACAAACAACGATTGAAAATTTAAACACCTAGGGTAGCCTCTTAGGGTTTCAATTTATTTATATTAAATGATGACAAAATGCTTGAGAATGGGATGATGACCTGTACTTACCCCTACCGGTGCTTGAAAAACCCTTGGTGATGACTTGAACCAAATTTGAGGTGGTTCGAGTGTTGGTTTTTCTTTTAATGCCCTTTTGGCCAAAAGCGCAGTGCTTAGTTCTAAATGCCCAATTCTCAACCCAGGTGTGCAGTGCTGAAATTTTCTTCACCAAGTGGCTGTCGAGCAAGAGCGCAACACTTTTCCAGGCGTGCAGTGCCTAGTTCCAAGTGCGCAACGCATTTGTAATTTTCACGGGGATTAACTGCCAAACGTGCAACACTCGATTCCAGGCGTGCATCGCTGGTATAATTTGCCCAATTTCGACTTGAAACTCCCAAAATTTTCACTCCTAAATGCTCTAAATATTTTGCAAGGCAAAAATTATTGTTTGAAGTGTTTATATGTTCTTTATAGGCTCATGAATTAGATTTTATTTTGCAAACCCACTTTCCTAATTTTTTAAGCCTCTTTCTCTCTTTCACTGATATTCTTTGACTTTTTTCTTGTAGGTGACTTGAAAAGATGACGTTGATCCTATTATTTTACTCGTTTGAGAATTGACATGTTATTCTGATGATTTTGTGATGTTTACACACAACAACAACTTCAAAATCCTCTTTTGTTTCCATCATCAAGTCAACTCAACTTTTCACCTTTTCTCATTAACAATTTTACACTATTTGTATGTAGGTTGGTAAGATGATGAATTTTGAATTTTCCCATAACTCTTTGAAGCATAGAAAGTTTATTTTGAAAATTTTGTGATGGTTTCACAGTGACATCTTCAAAATCCTGTGTGATTTACACCATGAAACTTAACTTTTTCACCTTGGCTGGTAGTTTACTGAAGACATGAAAATTTTCTTTGCTTTTGATCCTGGAGACTTTGATATGTTTGTTTTGACATAGTAGCAACCTTAAAAACCTCCTTCACTTCCACCTTGGAGCTCAACCTCATATTTTTCTCATTTAGACATGGCAAGCTCATAAAACACCTTTAGGAGGATTCCTCATAGTAGCACTTTCAAAACCCTCTTTTTCGTTCACCATGGAGTTTAGGCCATGTTCTTACCTTCTTTGACACTTTTGATTGCAGGTGACTGAAAACACTGTCGTGGCTTTCTCTTATTCTTTGAAACATGATAATTTCACTTTTGACAACCTTAGGATGCTTACACAGTAGTTGTATCTCCCAAAACTTCCTTTTTTCCTACCTTGGAGCTCAAATCATATTTTGTTGGGTAGGTGGCTGAAAACCTTGAATTTACCCTTTTTACTGATATTCTCTACACCTTTACTCTTTAAGACATGACACATTCACCTTGGAAAACTTTGGGATGATTGCACACACAACACCTTCACAATCCTTCCTTTGCTGTCATCATGGAGTTCAACTCATCATTTCACCTTCTCTGGTCACTTTTCCAAAACTCTAGGCACCTGGAGCACTTTAAGACAATCATTAGTGTTGTCCTCTAAGTTCTCTATATCTCTTTCAAGTTCATTCATTTCTGTCCAGTTGACCTCACCTTTTTCCCTATCTCATCAATAATATCTGATAGACTTCTCTTCATGTTTGGTTTTTTGGTGTACCTCCTCCATGGTCATTTCTGAATTTTATCATTGCTTGGCACATTACTGGACCATCAAGCTCAAAAACCCTATTTCTTCTTTAGACCAAGTGTTTCTTGTCTTCCTTTCTGCAAGATGTCTTTATTCAGGAGCAAACCTCCTACCTCACCAAATTTTTGCTGATAGACCTTTTAACACTCCTACAGAAGTGTCCAAGTTTACATTTACCTCTTACAGACCTTCAATTTAATAAGGTAGTATCCTTTGGAAACTTTTAGATATTTTCTTGAATAACCATGTCTCAAAATTTCAATACCTCTGAACAGTATTTTAACAAAGAAAAATAGTGTCAGAAACACCAATGATGACCTTGGAACACATGAAACCCTAATTGACCTAGTGGGATGGTCCTTTGACATGATTTTGGCTAAAAATTGGCTTGGAGTCTTCAAGTGGAAAACAGAGTATCGGTCAAAGTGTTGTATTGAAGATCCAAAATACAATGTACTTGATTTATCTAAAGAGAGTTGACCCCTTTACAATACATTGGGGGCTTTGACCCTCCCCAAAGCCCCTGTGCTAGACTAATTACTACAAAAATATATCAAAAACATAGCTAGGGGACCCCGTTCCAACAGAGATCCATACTCCAATACTAGCCCCCTCTTTACTTACTTCCCCATCAAAAGCCATGTGCCATAACCCATCCAATTTTACTTGTTCTTGAGTTTCTATTTTTTTTTTTAATCATCTTTCTCTTCTGTTTTGATTTATATAACTCGATCCTCTCTTTCCAAACAAATATCATTATGAAAAATGAAAGAATCCATGTGTTAATTCACAATGTAGACAACATAATTCTTGGGTTTCTCTTAGCTACTAACCATATATTTCATTAAGGTTTCCCTATATATTCTTCTTTGTTAGCGAAAAATAGGAATTGTTGCATATGTCATGTTCACTTGTAATGTACCCTGTAATTTTTCTCCCCATGATCTTGAAAAAATAATCCCATACTTTGGAGGAATATCAACCACAACAATGTCCATGACTAAAATTTTGGCTGGGATTTGAATGAGTGTAGCACACAAATATTTGATTAATCCCAAGAATTTTACCTTATTCAAATTAAAGGAGTAAAGTTATTTATAAGGTCTTGTTATGTATAGACCCAATTTTTCCATGATTGATTTTCGCATAAGGTTCTATGAAGCACCTGGTCTAACATGGAATTACATAGAATAAAATCATGGATGTTTACACGAACGTAAAATGGAGGAAAATTACCATCTTGTGGAATGCCATTTACTTAAGGTCTGAATAATATCTTTGGTTAATCATCAGTTACGTTAACACTATCAGTTCCTTCCTCAATTTTTAGTGCATTTTCAACTTGACTTCAATAGACATCATTTTTCACTAATTCAAGTAATGGAACTGGGCTTTTGATCTTTAAAAGCTCATTTTCATTTTTAAGAGAGGTTTGAGACCTTTCCAGATCCTTAATAGTTGCCTCTTACTTCTTAGGAGTTTATTTTTAAAGGGTTCCTTACTGAGGGGTTTATTTATTTTTGTCTTCCTTTCTTTGACTAGTAGAAGGTGTATCAGTGGATTGAATTTTGGGAGGGTTTGTTGTTGTCTTTTTGCTTATTAGGTTGTATTTTTCATGTACTTCCATAATAAAGTTTTGATATCCTTGTTTATAATATGGTGATTTTTTAGGCATACCCTCCGGTAATGAATATTGAAAAATGTATTGTTCTTATTTTGTTAGAAAAAAGGTTTGTTTCACCTTTTCCAGAAATATTTATTTGATCTTCTTCTAGTTCTTACATAGTATTTCATTCTTCTTCAGCAAAATTTTCTTCGAAAGGGGGTCTGATTTGGTGATTGTCTTGACCTCTTTGTTATCTCTTTTTAATATCAGGTTGTGGTCTTGTAAAATTTGGATTGATAATTTGAGGTCCCCCTTCATTTTCCCTAGGAGGTGTTCTATCTCCCACAATCATTCTCTCCAAAAAATTTTCCAATGTTTTAACTAGACTGTCGAATTTTAAGTTTGATGAAGAAGAAGTTCAGTCTTCGATAGTAACTATTTTTTTAATTATCATATCATCTCTTTTGGATAATAAATTAGTCTCTACAATAAAAACGTTACTTTTCATCTCTTCAACTGTGGTTGGGTTTCGTTCTCTTAATTGATAAGCCATATCAACATCAAATCCTTCTGGAAAATATATTAGGGCCAATCCAGGTGGGGGTTTTATTGCAGCTTGGATAAATTTGTAAGACTTGTTAAATATAGTGCAGTAACCCTAGAAAATTTCATTTGTGGCACTTCTTAAACCTTCATATTCTGCAAGAATTTAAAGGGGGTTCTTCTTAACTTCCCATATGTTAAGAAAAATTTGATGGAATTGTTTCAAATCTACAATAGTTCCATCTGGTAAGGTTATATACCAGTTCTTTAATTCTCCCATTAAAATGTATGCAAAAAACCTCATTTTCACATCATCATAACCTACTTCTTCTAGATCACATAAGTCATTTATCCTATCAATGTGTTGTTTGAGTTGTTATAGGACTTGTACCATCAAATTGTGGTATTCTCTATGAATATTTTTGTGGCATGTCATGTAATGGGGCTTGTAATGCCAAATCAACATATCATCCTGCCATGACTACAATATGAGTTGTGGATGATGCTACAGTAGTGGTTGATGAAGGAGGTGGAGGGGTTGTATAAGAATATGGGGATGTTGTGGTATGTATGATTGGTATGTTAGGAATAAGAGTTGAAGTTGAAAGAGGGGTAGATGTGAATGGAGTAGTATATGATGGTGGAATAAATGTAGGAATTAGAAATGAAAAAAGGGTAATGATAGAAGAGTGTTGATCAACAGCTTAAATTTTCTTATTTAATATTCTAACTAGATCTTCAAGTTTTTCAAACTAATCTATAATATGTTTATAAGATATTTAAGCATGTGTCTTTTGGACTTTACGAAAATATTTCAATTGAGCTTCATCCAAACTAGTTTCAAGTTAAAACTCAGTGATTTAGATCTGAAAATACTATTCTCGAACTGTAAGAAAAAATCAATATCTTCAATTGTTACAAGACTTTCTAGCAGAGAGTTTTTTCTTGATAAGGAGCTACTACTAGGTTGACATTCTGTGGGATTCCTCTTCCATACAATATTTTCAAGATCTTCAATATTTTTAGGAGGGTTAGGATCTAGATTAGATCTAGTATATGTCCTTTTACAAATTAAAAATATGTATAATTTTAAGTGGAACACAACGTTAATATGATTTATTTCAAAAGCACACACTTTGAAATAACTTTAAGCATAAAAATAAATATTACCAGGGAAAAAATAAATTGATTTTAAATCTAAATTTTTTGAGTTCAGTTCCTCATTATGGTCACCACTATGTTATCACTCTGTAATTTCCCAAGGTTTTAAAAGAAACCCCGAGGTAACCACAAAACCACTTGTAAAGCTAGGATCTATCCCTTCTAGCTTTAGAGGGGGATCTCTCTTTTTGATTTAGTTTTTTTGATCAATGGTATTAGGCTAGTGATTAAGTTCAGAGGTTGATTTTTAAAAGATTTGGTTGAACTTGCAAAGAAAGGCCATTGGGAAATTTAGTCGTAAAACCTTAAGTAAATCAAGTGCAGAAATAACAGATGAAGTGTAGCAGGGCAAGCTAGCTAGGCTATTGGATCTTTGGAGCTTTGTGGAGTGGACTGGAGGAAAATATTTAGATTCAATTAAACATAAAGCATTTATAAATGAAGTCTATATTTAATTTGAGTTTTAAAACATAGAAATTGTTTATCAATGAGAGAAAAGTGTATTTAAACAATTTCAACGCATAATTTTCTTTAAATAATAAATACACAAAGTAACAAGTCCCAAAAAAATTACTTCGAAGTATGAAGTATATGTACATTTCTAAACAAAATTATATTGATTTTAGAATATCAAGATTGACTTAAACTACATGAAATTGTTTACTTAACTATTACAAAAATATAAGACACATAAACTATTGAATCTGGATGGCACTATCTTTGAGGGTTGTTTGTTGATGACTAGACCTATAAAATAGCTACCTTGTTGTCTCTTTCCTCTTTTAGGCTTGAGGAATATTTTACTCTAGTAATTCACATAACTTTTCCCACCTCGGTTCGTCTAGAACTGGTGACTTGAATAACCTTTTAAAAGTCTCGTCTACCTTAGTATACTTCCCAAAGGTAGGTTTAACAAGAAACAAATGAATGATCTCATGTTTAATCAGTAAGTCATAGATGAGGCCTTCCATGAATTCCTTCCTTGTGATTGTGCCTATGATCTTGGAAAAATTTAATTCATCTGGATCAATAGTCTACATTTTCTTATGATAATCCTTGAGCTTGACTAGCTTACTTCCCACTCTTTCTAGTTCAGGATACATTTCTGATGTCATACTTAAAATTTGCAGTGGAACTTTTGCGTAGCAGTCTCCAGACTGTTACATTTTTTGTCCAATTGTAGCATCAAGTTTTTCTTCGTGAGATCCATCCTTATTTCCAAGATTGTATCTGTTTTGTCTTCTATATCCAACTCTTAAAACTCTTCTATGGTTTTTTAATTCAACAATTCTATCAGAGAAGTGGCATAACTTGGTTTAGTGTGAAGGTATTTCTTCACATCAACTATTAGTCCTTTTCATTTTTGCACTAATTTATCTCGTTCAAATATGATTTCGATTAATGGTCATATGTTACTGATAGCCTCATTTGTATCCACCCAAATTCTCTCCTTAGATTGTGAAATAGTGTCTGCAATGATGAATTGGCTCTCCAAATACTCAACCCTATGTGTGAGCCAGTATGTCTTCTATAATTATGTTAGATAAGTGTTATCCACTTTTATTTTCTACTCTTTCAGAATATTAAGTTTTTCAGTTAATTTCTCAATTTATTAACCTTTAATGGACAATTAGCTTTGGTTAGGTATGTTTCTATAGTAGTGAATTTCCCCTCTATTTTTGAAACTGTTGTTGAAGTTGACGCCTCTGCAGTTGACGTACCTGTTACTGGAATAGTATTCAAAGGTATGGCTTGCACTGGAATTATCGGTTGATATCTACCCTTTAGAAGTGTTTCCATATCCTTTTAGATTTTCGAAATTTGATTGTTCTGTTCAATAATAATTTTGAACATGTCTTATTTTTACTTTATCTCTCTCCCATTCCTTGGCCTGTGGATCCTTAGTGGAGGGGAGCTTAAGATGCTTTGTTAGTCCCCCTATTTATGCATTATTACTCTTTATAATTTCCTCAACATTTTTTACATTATTGGGATCATATCCCATTTTAATAACCAGATATTGAGAGGTTCTTCATGGAAGTAACACCACCACCATGAGCTAGGGTTTGGTGGTTTTTGAGTAGGTTGCCCCTAGAAGACCTTCCACCCTAGCCTTGGGGCCCTCTTTTTTTCTAGAGCGCAAATAGCTTGACACATGACAGATAGTAGTGGGGGCACTATGGATCCCCCCTCCTCTCGTTTTCCCTCTAATGGAGTGACAATAGGGGCCAACAACGATCGTCGGCAAAACTCTGAACCATTCCCTAGCTCATGTGGGGCGCCGCCCATAGTGAAATCACCAACAATAGTCGTTGAAGAAGCATCAAGAGTCACATGCTCCACATGCATACCCAAGGCCACTACAAAAACCAAGATCGAGCTCCCGGCTCATAGAATCAACGAAAAACACAATACATGAAGGACCATGCACTGATATGCAAGTTCATGGGGTTCTAGCCTACAGAAAAAGCTCATTTAGGTTCGATCTTCCGCAAATGGAATCCCAAGGGCCATATCAATCTACAAATATGTGAAAAGGGCTTCTTCAACATGATATTTACTTGCATCGAAGACAAAAAATGAATCCTGGATGGAGGGCCATTATTCCTTAACTCCATAGGTTTGTACCTGTACAACTGGGTTGAATGCTTCAACCCGGACAAAGAAGATTTCAGTTGGGCTCCTATTTAGGTCAGGCTCTACACCCTACCAGAGGACTACTGGTACGATCTTACCCTTGAAGAAATTGGCAACTCTCTAGGTGAATTCATAAAAATAACAGAAGAGAAAAATATTAATAGGCATGCAGTCTATCCAAGGATATGCATATACATGAACATCACAAAGTATCTCCCTGATGCGGTAATCCTTCTCTATGATGAATATGAATGGATCTGAATAGTAGATTATGAACATGTATCGTTTAGATGCAGGAAATGCCACCAGCATGGGCACCTACTCAGAGACTGCCCCCTAAATCAAAGATATACTCCGACTAAGGACTCGACAAACAAATATACTGAAGGGTTCACGAAAGCCGCTTGAAGGAAAAGGCACACTAGGAAGTCAAACGTGAACCAGAGAAAAAAATCCCCAACATCAAGCAACAACTTTGATTCCCTAGCTCATCTGAAATATAATGAGAATGAAATCCCAGGAGACTCAGATCAACCCCCACAGGAGAATCCCTAGATTTCGGAGACCCAACGAACCAAAATCCAAGTGGAAGCTTTTCTGCTACCCTAGTCCTCATCACACATGACAGAAAAATCATAAAAAGGAAAAGGTACAGTCTTAGAATCAATCTCTGAAGCAATGGAAGAAGAACCAGAGAGCATTGACGGTGGGGACATCGACATCATGGGGTTGGAAGATTCATGCAAGAGGAAAGACTTTCTCTCAATTCCACATCAACAAATCCTGAAAATGGAGGAATTCCTCCTTAAATCTCAAAAGAAACCCTTCATTGGAATTCAAGGTGGCACACTCCTGAACACTGAATTTAGTCTTAAAGAATCCTAAAAATGAGGAAGAAGAACCAATTTGCAGCAACTGGTCATCATGGGCAAAGAGATAGTAGAATCACGGTGATATCCCAAGTTAACAAGGTTCTACTCTGTAGTTCCCAACACCCATCAATGAAGATCATATCATGGAATATAAGAGGGATAAATAGTCCCTCAAAGAACATGTTAATCAGGAGAATAATTACTGAGGAAAACCCCACGATTTTCTTTATGCAAGAAACCAAATGCTCCAACTCAACTCTAGACAAAATCTTCAAAAGACTCTAGAAAGGTTGCAACACCCTAGCTGTTGACGCAAGTGGAGCTTTGGGAGACCTAGTGATTATATGTAACCCCCAGTTGATCACCCTAGAGAATATTCAGGCACATTGACACTTCATTCAAGCTTCCTTCCACCTGATTAGAGCCAACATTCATGGACATCTCATGAATGTATACTTCCCAGAGTTAGTACAATAAAAAAAAATAGCTTTAAATAGCATAGTTGATCTCAACAAACAAAAAAATCACCCTCTGTCGTTGATTCGATGAGACTTCAACATGGTCACAACCCCTGAGAAAAAAGAAGAAGGAATAAAACCTCTTGACATGGACAACACCAAATTCAAGGATTTCATCCAACGAAATCATCAAATAGATCTTCAAACATCCAATGGAATCTTCACTTGGAATAATCGAAGGGGAGGGTCCCATTGAATTACATATAGATTGGATCGCTTCCTCATCATGGAAGAATTCAACCATATGGGAGGAGAGCTTGTAGCCACCATCATTCTGACCTTTGGTTCAGATCATTGGTCGATCTAGCTCCAATAGCTCAGACATTGTATTGCCACACCCAAACCTTTTTTCTTTGAACAATTTTGGCTCAAACATAGAAGGTTAAAAGACCATACCTTAGATTTGTGGGCTTCCCTCAATCCACCCTTGGGCACAAAAATGTATCAGTTCCACTAGATATTGAATATGCTTAAAGTGAAATTGAAACTATGAAATAAGAACACCTTCGCCAACATATTCAAAGAGCAAAGATATTTCGAAATTAAAATGCAGTAGCACCAACAAAAAATCATCTCAGAAGGAAGATCACCAGACTCAAAGACCAAGGAAAAGACACTAACATACCAACTTGAAGCAAGTAGAATTCAAGAATAAATCCTATGGAAACCGAAATCACATATTTTTTGGCTTAGGGAAGGAGAATGGAACACAAATTTTTTTCACTGCTCCACAATCCAGCATAGGATGCACAATATAATCATAGTCCTAAAGAATAAAAATGGGGAGTGTATGGAAAACCATGAGGAGATCACAAAGGAACTGCTCCACCACTTCAAAGACATCCTTAAAGAATCTAATACCCAGCGATAGGAGGCCATTGAGAAAATCACACAACATATTCCAAATTTGGTCAATGAGGATCACAACACGATGCTGGTCAAAGCCACAACACTAATGGAGGTCTAAAAAGTGGTTTTCCAATTCCAAGAAGGGGAAGCCCTAGGGAGGGATGGATTCACCACCAAATTATTCCACTTATTCTAGGATACTATCCAGGAGGAAGTACTTGGCAGAGTGGTGGAATCACACAAAACCCACTGGATTCTTCAAGCTCTCAATGCGGATTTCCTCACTCTCATCCCAATGGAAGATAATGTTGATTCCCTAATTAAGTACAAACCAATAACACTCTGCAATGTTATTTAAAAAATTATTTCCAAAGTTATAGCTAATAGATTGAAGCGGCTTCTTCCCATGCTCATCTCTCTATAGAAAACATGCTATGTTGAGGGTAGGTAGATACTTTATGGAATCATTCTAACCCATGAAGTCATCCACTCCTTAAAACCTCAAAAACGCATAGCATGCTCCTCAAAATCGACCTTTCCAAGGCCTTTGAAAAGCTCAACTAGAACTACATAAAGAAAGTTATTCTAGCCTTTGGCTTCAATCAAAATTGGGTTTGATGGATCATGAGCCTGATATCCTCTCCCTTAATCTCTATCCTAGTCAATGGCATTCCCTCGGCAACATTCAAACCCTACAGAGGTATAAGGTAAGGAGATCCTCTCTCACCTTTTATCTTTGTTCTTATGGCTGAGGGTATGTTCCACCTGATCAAGAGCTTGATTTGATCTCATGACCTTCAAGGTATCCCCTTACACAATCTCCCCTCCATTTCCCATCAACAATTTGTGGATGACAACATGACCATGGGTCACCCTCTTGGCCGTCGTTTTTTATCCAAATATGTTTAAGTAAATACACTTTGTTACCATGATTTCCATCCATATACCATACATATTCACTCTATTTTGACCAATTAATGCATATCCAGGTATATAAATTAAGTTTTTCAAATTTTAGATGTTTTTATAAAAATTGAATTTTAAGTGCATTTTTGGACTAGACTGGAAATTCCCATAATGGCTTCATTGATGTCATATTTTCAGTACACCTGGGATCGATCTGAATACATTTATATAAATATTTTTAACTAGTGTTGGATGTACACGTATTGGTTTTTTCAAACCGAGATTTAACATGCTCAGTCAAAGGCGGTCAAACATGACCTGTTTTTATGGAAATCCCTAGGAAATAGGTCAAATTTAGCATTTTATGGGATTTTCCAGATTTTGAGAGATTATATGGATGAGGTTGACCTAAATAGATAGGATAAGGATAGATATGGATGTATAAGAAATTTTAGATAAGTTTGTTTCATATTTCTCTATTTAAGCCTAAGACATTGAAGGCATTCATATGTAGAATTTGTATAACTTCACTTTGATATTTCTGAACCTTTGGGAGCTAATTGAAAATACTGTTATATCTCCTTTTCTACTATTCTATATGGTGAATTCTTGATTGAGTTTCAGTAGCTGAAATTACTCACAGTGTGCGAGGAAAGGGTGGACGGCCCCCACACCGAGCTAAGTGCACTTTCTAGTTAATTTAGTTGCAATTTCCTGAACTAGTTTTGTTTCATGCCTAATCGGTTAATTAGATGTGTGATGATATGTTATGATTTTTGATGAATCTAATTCTAATTTCTATTCTGCATATGAAGGGTCAACCCAATGTTTAAGTTAAACATTCCTACTATCCGATCAAGAACTAGAAACTAGAATTCATCTTTCTTTCTTTTAAGTGATTTTCTAGAATTTCCTTTTTTCTAACAATGGAATTAATGATGAATGAATTTGTAATGAAGGAAAATAAGGATATCATTATTTAGGAGCCTCTTCTATAATTATTGCATGCATCTTGATCTATTTTTCATTAGTTTTTTTGGTTTCTGATTCATGAAGTAGTTTTGTAGAGAAGTACAAACAAGTTCTCCTAAGTTACGAGCTTCTTCTTCTACTTATTATATAGTTGAATAAGAAATAATTTAGTTCAGATTTATATTTTTAATATGAATTTCCTTTAATTTCAATTATTCATCTTCTAAACTTGACTGTAGTTGAAATCCATATATCTTCGAGATGAATCTAAGTTATACAAACCTAGATTGATAATAAGATACTTATGTTAGTTTACCTAGTAAACAGACCCAAAACACCACTTTGTGCAGGAAGCTCAAACCCTTAGAACCCTTATTTACCATTTCTTTGAAGCCTCCGAAACCAATGTTAACCCTGAAAAATCTCAAATATTCTTTTTCAACAAGCCCCTTTTCACCCAACGCAACATAGCTTGCATCCTTAGCTTCACACATCTTTTATGTCATCCAAGTATTTGGGAGCTCCTCTCACGGACTCAACTATAAAATATTCATCCTGGTGAGAGCTGTTGGACAGAATGGAGACTTTTTCCACCTAGACCCATCACTCTCTCAACATTGTCGAACACCTGATCCTCATCAAACTTGTTCTTCAATCTCTGCTAATATATAATTCCTTTCCATTCTAGATGCACCAAAATGGGTGCTAGTAAAATGGAAAGAGGTATGTATACCAAAAACTCATGGAGGACTTGGTCTAAGATACCTGGAGCACATTAACAACATCATGGGCGCAAATATATGGTGAAAACGGGTTTCCACCCCAAATATATCTTGGGCGACCTTATGGACAGGAAAATATGTCGGAAATTGGCCTAAGGAGGAACTAATAATATTCAACATTTCTCCTGGAGGATCCCAAATATGGAGTGAATCCAACCAAGAAAAGCATATGATCCAAACCCATAGTTTTGGGAACTTCGTGGTGGAACTAAAGCCTTGATTTGAGAGGATTCATGGCAGAAAATTTCTAGCCTATCCTCGATCTTCCATCACGCCATATATAGTAGGGCCTTACAGGCAATAGAAAAAAACCATGTCCATGATTTTTGGACTAATGAAAAAAATTAAGGTTACAGGAATTGGCTCCACACAGATAGATAGAAAGCAGATTGGAACAATGAACAACACAAAAATATTTGGGAGGAATTTAAAAAAAGGAGAATCAGAACTCAGCAAGGGTTAGACCTTCTCCATTGGGGCCATACTCCAAGTGTTAATTACTCAATTAATGAAGTCTACCATCTCATTCAACCTCTGAACTGTGTCACCACAAATAATCAATGGAAGAAGATATGGACAAGTAAGCTCTGGCTCAAAGTAGCTACATTTTTATGGCTGCTAAGTAAAAGATGCATCCTCACATGGTAGAACCTTATGAAGAGATTCTTTGTGGGTCCTTCATGGTGTCCTCTATGTCAGAATGACATCGAAACCATCGATCACCTACTAGACCTTTTCCCCATATCCAACACTTTCTAGGATACGATTTAGATCCTATTTAGAATATCTAATCAAGATTGGGGCAACATCACCAATACCATTAGAAAGTGGTAGGACAGCCCCTATTCCAGCAATCTCCAAAATCATCTCTGGTAGATAATTATAGGACTACTCATATGTAACCTCTCAAAAGAATGAAATAAACAATATCTAAAGATGCAACGTTAAATCAAGAGAATATATCAACAAAGCTACATAGCAATTTAGAAGAAAATCTTGCCATGGATCACTATGGGAAGGATGAATTCCTGACAACCACTACTAAATGCACCATTTAAAACAATTGGCATATTTGTATTAATCCTCCCGTGGGGAACTCCCCACTGAGCATAGGTATGACTAGTGCACCTAAACACTGGAATCCCCCCGCCAACAAGAATTTTAAACTGCAACTTTAATGGAGCCTCCAAAGGCAACCCAGGGGAAGCCAGATTTGTGGGCATCTTCAGAGATTCTAGTGGAAACCCCTTAGATGCCTACTATGTAAACATGGTGTGGGAAAGAAGCAACTCCACGGAACTAAAGGGGCTTATACATGGTATCTCCATAGCCATTGAGCTTAATTTTTTCCCACTAGAAATGCAAGGATATTCACAACTCATCATCCAAGTGGACACCCAAATCCTCCTTCTCTCATCTTCGACAAAGGCGTCTACCAGTTGGCAGCTAGCCAGCTGTCTCAATCACCTAAAACAGCTGCTGCGGTATCAAAAGGCCATTACATTTCACCATGTGCATAGAAATGAAAACGCCATAGCAGATCTCCTAGCCAAGAAAGGAGTGGATAGCCACTCATTGCTCTATCACTCTAATTTTCCTGAGATTTAGGACGAAATACTATGCGAGAGCTACCACACTCTCCTCCAAAAGGATCTAATTCCCCTAGATGCAGGTGAAAAGCCTTGATTGTGTGAGGACAAATCCTCCCATGCTCAAGCTAATGACGCCCTGCAAAGCAAACTCTATCTAGATTCAGAAAATTAATTCATCAAGCATTCATAATGATGCTCTTCCATACCTGATCTCTTGCCATAATTTTTATCACATGAAGTCATACTTGGACTATCCCTCATCGCATCTACGAGCATGCCACAACCACTCACCACATCTACGATCGTGTCGCAGCTCTTCAAGAGGCACTGGAGCTCCCCATTCAGCCATCTCACTACTTCTCCAGCTGGTATCTAGAGCCATTTCTGTTATTCCCTCTCCATCACGTCAATGTTCCAACTTCCCTGCGTGCTCCCCCTGCTTCACGCTCCCCATCATGCACGCCCTCCTATAGTGTGCTTCTCCCTCTGAGATCTTCCTTGCTATGTGCCCCCTGTTGTGAGCCCCTCAACTGTGCGAATCCCTCTTGAAAGCCCCTCATCCTGTGCCTCAACTTGTTCTGAGCTATCTGTGGTGAGCTCCTCTACTGCGTGCCCCTGGCTCCGCGACCCCCTATTGTGTAGCCCCCGCCCTTGCTGTGTGTACTGTTAGCCCCCCATAAATTTTTTGACAAGAAAACAGGGGGCTAAAATGTTTCTGAGCCTTCAAGGAATGCATTTCCTCTGAAAACACATCATCCTTGAAGCCTCTTTGTGTCTTTGTCCTTCGATGAAGTCCCCTCTGCTGAGTTCCATTATAAAGCCTCTCTCTTGTGAAGAAGAATGCTCAAAAGGCCTCTTTTCCCTCTTATATCATCCCTTCTAAACCTCTGATTTCATCCCCTTGTCTCCCCTTCAATTTCCCTTCTAACCCTCTAAATCCTCCCAAAATCCCCTTTAAGTTCTACCCCTACCCCTTGTTCGATCTAATTCTCCCTTATTCCCTCTATCGTTACTCTTCCTTGGCCTTAAATTGCAATAAAATGTGCTGAAACCCAGTTTCCGCTTTATAATAGGGCTTAGCCCCTTTCCCGCCAACCCCTTTTAAACCACTTCCCGGTAACCCTTACCCATGACCAAGCGCTTAATGACTTGGGGGTCGATCGCATGATCACATGATCGCAATTTAACATGTTCGTTGTATATGTTCGATCGATTTATTGCAAATATTTGCGATGCGATCTGATCGCGTCGCAAATCCGCCCCATCGCAATATCGCAAGCGCAAGGTTTCTATTTGGTGCCACTTTCTGCCATCGCACTTTCCGCATTTGCGATTTGCGATCATCCCAAGCGCATCCATCGCAAAGCGCATGATCTATTGAATGCTCATATCACCCATCGCAGATATTTACGATGCGATCTATCGATCGCGCAAACCTTTCCGCCGCCATGTCACCCTCCACCTCCGTTGGGTCCCACCTCGTACGATCACTCCCATCGCGTTTCCATTGCATTCCGTCGCATTTCTTTGTATTTCCATTTATAATCCAACCTTTTCCTTTTTCATTAAACTTTAATGAATCGCCCTCTGCCCACGCCGGGGCCCACATCACAAGCCTCGCTTCATTATTTTTCCCTATTTCCTTTGTAATTCGCCCAAGTGTTTATCTTCGGGCCTTTACACTATAATTGCTTCTCCCGCCACTCTTCACTATTTCCACGACTCTCAACTGTTCTGCCACCGTCCCTACCGGCCTCTAAAGCATTCCTCCACCACCACTGCCCAGGTTTATAACAAGTTTAATTTATTATGCAGATGGAATAGAGAGGCCATTTCAGCATGTGCCAGCGGATCAGCAGCAGGGATTCAAAGGGGGTTAATGCTTGTTAGTGATTTAATTAATGTTTAACCCTGCATTCTAAGGAAAAGGCGCAGTTTCAAGATTTAAGCACATTGTCAAAGGCTTACCTGTGTAATATCAGCAGAGTACTCTTCTCTAGACGTACACCTTCCTACAAGAAATCTCTATGCCTCCTCGAGCCCTGAAACGATTAATTACACTGACTGAAGCTCATTTAAGATAGTCAGGTAGCAGTTATGGAGGTATGGAGTAGCCTTGCAGATTTTCCACCCAGTTCATTTATTCCAGAAGGTTAGCACAAAGTTACAGACCGCCGTAAGGACTTAAAGAACATATCAGAGGTCGATCTCGACCTTACAGACGCCTCCAAACAGTCCATAGAGTATAGCATAACACCATTAAGCAGAATGGGCTCGGCCTCCTCTGCCATTCTGTCTTAATGAGACTCATTTAATTTGTATCTACCCCTATTATTCTCATTCTCCTATAATAATCCCCACGAACATATTGTAAAAGGTTGTTTTTGGGCCGTTGTTGTTCGGTTGCTACTGTTGTAGTTAGTGGGATTCATTCTGACTGTTAGAACAGTCTTGGGGGTGAGTAGCAGAGTAGTTGTATGTAGTATGCTGGGAGGAGAAGTTTGGATTGTAACAGCCATTGAGCTCTGATGTACATGACTGGTTTTGCATCATTAATCAAAGCACATTTCATAGGATCCTGGTCTAGTACTATTGGTGATGTCTTTCTTACTTTGTTTATTACGCTTCATGTTGTTCATTATTCTACTGGCTTGCATCAGAAGTTTGACATAGGATTTACCCTTGTTAGGTACCCTATGTTCCTGATCTCCTTGCCATTTATGTTTATCTTCTGAAATGTTTTATCTGAGAAGTGTTTTCACTTGGTTTAACCAGTGTAGTGGATGTTATTGCCTTCTAGCTGATGTATGAATTAAATGAATCAGTTCTTAGATGTTCTTGTTGGGTTTAAGCTGGAAGATTTGGGAACACTGGGGATTAGTGTTAGCCCTGTCCACTAGGATCCTTGTGAAACTAGCTGGCCTTTCTAAGATCCCTTTGTTAAACTTATCTTTGTTTTTCCTTTGGAGCATGC
Source organism: Pinus albicaulis (assembly GCA_034641835.2). Lineage (NCBI taxonomy): Eukaryota > Viridiplantae > Streptophyta > Pinopsida > Pinales > Pinaceae > Pinus > Pinus albicaulis. Next base: position 1,349,185,541 of record CM076578.1, on the reverse strand, counting down.
TAAAGCTGACCTGGAGTTAAATGACCTCTGGTCCGATCTATAAGCTGCCCCTTTGTCTTTCCCTTGGGAGCTTCCTTTGAGTATGTCCAAGCAGGTCTGGAGTTAAATGACCTCTGACCTGATCTATAGACAGAAAGTAGGTTGCTTTCCTTCTCTCAATTTCTTTCCTTAATGTCCCATTCCATCATCTATCTAAAAATATCCTTTAGTATTAGATGACTTGCCCTCTGAAAGCTTTGGCTAGTTGTTGCAGGTAATTCCATTTCATGACTCCATAGCCCAATGGATGGCACTTTCTTGACCTATCCTCTTTGCTGAAACATCCTGTTGTTTTGTTCCTTTTCTCCCATTAATTTCTCAGTTCATGATCTCATGACCAACCTAGAAACCAACCAACCAAATCATTTAAAACCCCCCTTCGTGCTTCTTAACTAGCCTAACATCTCATCTTGAGCTTCAAAGATATACCATTCTTTTTTTTATTGGAGAGATCCCTCTCCGGGTCCAGGAGGGCTAGATCCTAGGGCCCCAAAGTGGTTTGATGTTGTCTTATCTTTTGGTATTGCCAAATCTGCCAAAACATAGGAACCCCAACATGTACTCCAGCTGTGCATCTCACTGCTCTTGGACATGCTTTCCCACCTCTTCTCGTTAGGCTCCCCATGGCCCCGCGACATTGTAAAAAACCCATCAGGGGTAGCCAAAGAGGTGTGTTCTTAGGGCACTATCACCACGGTCAAGATCAATGTCTGGAATCCATTGAAGGTTCCTCTTCAGAAAACCATGAAAGGGAGGCCTCTCAAATGCATGATTGCACCTAGGAAGAGATTGTCTTAAATCTGGAGAAGTCGAGGGGCAGAAGAGGCCACAGGAAGTCTACTATACTGCACTGTGAGTTGCCGACTCCTCAGAAAATTGAGCCGCTCCCTATTCACGAGCCAACATAGGAGGATATAGACATTTAGATCATGGATTCAGATGGAGTCTGGACCATATTTATAGATGCAGAGTACCATGTTGCTCCAAAAAAAAAAAACCAGATCTTCTAAACACTGAATTGTAATTGTGCGTGTATGCTATGCACTGAAGTATGTACATTATTTTCTGGTATGGTTGAGCTAGTGATAGTGTTATAGATCGTCTGACCAGACTTCTTATGTACATCCATTTGCTCTATGGGGTGGATAAACTCTATATCAAAAGACAAAATAGGTTGTTTGTAGTCATCTCCAAATCCGGGTTGAGCAACTTTGGGATCCAATAAAGAAATTTGAATCCTCCCCTTCTCTATGTCAAACAATGAAAGAATCCTATGCTGGGAGGTGGTTCTCTGCTTCCAAAATTGTTAATATGTGGTGGCCTTAAGTGCTTGATTCTTCCTTTTAATTTCCTTATAGGTATCAAAAATACTTTGATATTTCTTGTTCTACTTTATCTCTCCTGTTGGTGATGAAGTCGGTGTATCTATTATCATTGGAATCATAGGAGTTACAAGAATGATCTCCTCTCTCCTTTAAGCTAATGGTGTGAATGAGCCTGTTGGACCAATAGGTTGCTGTTTTTATGAAATTTCTTGTTGTGTCTCTCCCATGTATTTGGTCTTATGTCTCTTATTGTACACTTTGAACTCCTTTGCTGAAATTTCTAACACTAAAGGGGAAATGTTTTCCTTAAGTATATTTTCATGTTTTTCCCAGGGTACTGGAGTATGTGAATTCGACAATACCTATTCTTCAACCTCCTGTAAATTATTCTCCTTCCACTCTTCTTCATTCATATATTATTTTATCTTTGGTCTCAGAGTTTGGGTATAATGAGCATACTTTTGTTCTACCCTTAAATTTGAAATTATTCCAAAAGGATCAAAGGACTATGTAAAAATATACATGAAATTCATCTGCTTCAAAATAGCATCTTTATCTTCTCCTATTGATCTTGCATTGCATATGAAGGGACCAACTTGAGTCTTTATATTGAACTGTGCCTTCTTCTTTGCTACTAAAAATGTAGTTGGTCCATGTCGATTATTTTTGTAATTTACTCCAAGGAAAGGATAATAATTGGCATAAACTTGGGGAGTTTGTATTGGGGTAAATCACACTCATACACTCTGATATCTATATAAATTTGGTAAAAATAACAATCCCCTCTTTTATTTTGGTCGATTAAGTGCATTATTCTCTTAATTTTTTGGTGTGTTTTTGGTTTTGCATCACTCTTTAATAAAATGGAAACCACATGTAAAAAATGATCCACAAAGTCACTAAATGTGAATTCAGTGCTGTTCTTTCTAACCAAGGAGGTCCATTGAATATCTAATTGAACGTTTGTTTGGCTGTCTAACTTTTGTAGTTGGAAACAAAAATTGTCTGATTTATAGTAGAGAAATAAATATACTAAGGTATATGCATACTGTAATTCTCATTCAGTTGAAAACTTCATGAACTTTTCATGACTATATTCTTCTAAAATCATTGTAAAAAAAGAGAATAAGTGATATTTTTCTTGTAGGAAAAAAACATAAAGAAAGGCTAAAATAATTTGGGGTTTACCCAATGGTCAGAGAGGTAACATAATAAACATGAAAATATGGAGACTATTTGATTGGTCATCTCAGTGAATAACGGGAGGGATAAGGAGGGTTTGTTTTGGGTAATTAAGCATTTTCCCATAAGAAAGTCTCAAATATTTTGGCCCTCTGGGGTAAATAAAGTTTTTTGTATATCTCCATGAGAAAATATGGCTGAAAAGGTTCCATTGGATTAGAAGTTTGGACTTGGAGAATATTTGAAATTGAAACACCATTAATGGAAATGAGAATTTCACCATTGTGGACCACAATTTCCCTTTGACTTGGGATTTATCTGAATTGACAGAAAGTTAAAAATTCACGGAAATAATAGGTTTTGGGAAAAATGGGTTGGGGCAGGAATGATTCCCACAATCCCAATTCATCATTCAGGTTGATATTTTTTTTTGAGCCAATTGTGGAGTTCAAAGAGATCGAACTCACAAATTGTCTCTATGACTTGGTATAATTAGTGAAGCAGAGGTTGCCGTTCTAAATCAACTGTTGGAGGTATCAGGGGGTTTTCTTCAAGTGTGGTTCTATTCTTTGAAGACATAGTTTAGATGAATCATTTTGACTGTAATTACCTAGTGAATAGTTGTTTGAAAAACTAGATGAGGAGTTTGACAGGATTTTGGTTGCATGGCACATATTGTGTTCTATGAGAGAGTTATAGTGTTTGATAGAGTAGAATTTTTAGTGAATAGGGGTTCAAGAGTTTAAGGTATGGGATTTTTATAATTTACAGTGATAACCATTTTCAAATTTCATTACCATGGAGCGGGGGGTGGGGAATTTATTTTCAAAGGAGAGAGGGACACTTGGCGGTCAGGTATAGGGGAAAATTTTTGATACATGGCGATGGAGATATTAGTGTGAATTCTAATCGCAAGCGTACGGAAAAATATCACTTTAGATTTGCATAATAAAGAGCCCTAACATCAAATATCATTGCCAATTCCTTTATATATGCAGTTAGTTGACCAAGATAAATGCTACAAAATCCAGATCTACGCAGTAAAAGACATTAAGCAATAAATAAAATCAAGAGTTTCCCCATGCATCCAATAGACAAGACAAGAGTATTTTTAAAGAATTTTTGTATTTATGACACCTGGGAAAGGGACATAGAAAGATGTTACTAGTCCCCCTCAATGGGATGGGTTATTGTATGTCTTCAACACTTGAGATCTAATATCTCTCTCTCTTGATGGTTGGGAGCTCACAACAAAAATGATAGCAAAATATGACAATGGTGGAGGATGAAAGTCAAGCCAAGAGTATAGAGCCAGAGTTATCTTTAGGCAACAAAAGGTAGTGAATTAATGGAAAAAGCCTTCTATTTATAACAAAATATTGAGTTAGTATAGATATTGGTGCATATTCAAAATATTATTAACCAAATGTAGATCCAACTTTTATGGAATATTTTATTATATTTGTTGGAGGGAAAAAGAATTTTAATATGGTCAAATCCCTTTATTTGTAAAATTTAAATGATTTATTTATTATTTTAAGGATGTGGTTGAGTAATAATTAATAAATAATGATTTATTCAATTATTTATAAATTATTTTGTCAAATTTAACAAGGAATATTATTAAAATAATGCTTAAATAATTATTCCTAGAAAAGAATAAGATAAATAGTGATTTATCTAATTAATTTTCCGGTTTTGGGTTAAATATGACCAAGAATATTAATTAAACTATTGTTTAAATAATTATTCCTTGAGAGAAAACAAAGAAATATAGATTTATTCAATATTTCCTCATGGGGTTTCCTGTTTAGACCATAAACAACTAAATAAATTATGTACTACTAAGTTATTTTTCATAGTGAAAGCAATTTTACTTAGGGTAAAATTGGTCTTACATAGTGTACTTTGGTCCATCTAATATTAATATGTTAGATGACAAAAAACTGGTGTAAGATATTTCCCCACAGTGTGCAAGCTTTAGGAGCTAATAGGATGACTAAAGTACGTTGTAAGAACTCAATCACTAGACACCGAAGGAGAAGTCAGAGAGAGAGAAATATAAGGTAGGCTAAAGTGCTAGAGGACAAGAACCTGAGGAGGTGAGACTTAGAGGTGTGAAAAGTATATTTTATGAGTTAATACGTATTCTACAAGAGGCAGGGGAGGGATACCTATGCCCACCGAGACAATGTACAAACAATAATGCATCCAGTAAACAAGGGACTAAACTATATAGTACATGTTGCCATAAACATGAGCCAGATAAAGACATGATAATGGATCCCACATACATACTGTTCCTAGGATAAAAACCAAGAATTATACAATAATATCTAAGTACATGAGATATAAGTACAACAATACAAGTACGGTAAAGAGGAGAGGGCTCTGAAAATCTGAATGATACATGCAAACTAAAAGGCGGTGCACGCGGCTAAGGCTGGAACCATCAAATTTGTGGAGCTGCATCAAAGGCTGTAATGAAGAGGTCATCCGCCCATGTGGGGGGCTACCTGAAGGACCACCTCCTCATGAGGTCTGAAAAATCTCACGCACACCCGCGAATCACCGGTACAATCTGCTGCATCACCGAACCATCGAGTATATGGATCTCGATCCTACCATAAGGAGCTAGAGCTAAGAAAAAATCAAGTCAAATGGCAATAAGGAGTCCCTTTGGCTGATCCGAGGCACCAAACAAGAGTGGAAGCTAGAAACAAGGTATACCACCCTCTAGACCTGTATTCTGGAGTGAATGAGATGATGTCAACAGAAGGAGGTCCGCCATAGGTGAGGCAATACGGAATACTCAACTAAGGCATGAGAGATAATAGAGGGAGAGACAGACTCGCACCAAGGATGATGTTGGAATGGGGGGTACTTAGTAGCGGGTTGACGACTTCCCTTTTCAGAGCATGAAGGGCATGGATGATCTGGTAGCAATTGATACGATATCAAAGGGGACAAGGGATAGTATGACTGAAGGCCATAATGTGCTGCACGGGAGAGGAACCAAGAAATGAAGGATGGAGGACTATAGCGAGATAGAAAGGGACTCGGGATAGGCTCCATGGATTCGATGATGACTCAACTCGAATGCTCTAAACAAGGGCGACTCGATGATGCTGGCACACAGAAAAGGTTTGGCAGGGACCATAAATACATGAGTACAAGATGGTTACTCACGACGAAAATCGACACAAGCATGGACAAGTATGGAGGCAAAGTGGTGCCCCAAGTAAAATTGTTACAAGTGAAGAAGTTTGATTTTTAGGAGCGGTGAAGTAACCCTTCTTGGAAAAAAAGTGTCTAGGTCAAGTATCAATTAAAAATAAAATAAACGATACCCATTTTACAGCTCGGTGAGAGCTTTCCAATGGTGCAGACAGTTTGTCAAACTAAGCTACAGTTTGGGTGCAGCGGGAGAAAGAAAAATCCAGGGTTTCTCTTTTAATAAGGAATTTTCCCTCCAATTTAATTCATTTTCAAGTGTAGGTGTTGTGAATGTAGAGAGGAGGAAAGGCCCTAAATCTTGCGGTGAACGTAGTGGACAAACCGATCATTGGAATCGAGATCTGTCAGTTGCAGGTAAGAGGCATAACCCTAATATTTCATTTCAGTGGATTGAAAGTTTAGTTTAGGTGCCCAGAGCTTAGGAATAGACCCATGTTCCTCTTCACGGTCATGTTGCACTTTTTGGTGCAATATCTCCGACCTGGGTAGCAGGTTTTGGGGCAGAAAACTGCAACCTGTCCTAGGATTTTTCTTGAAAAGTGTGACCTAACAGAGAGGGGTATTTCAGTGCTCTTTCTTGGTTGAGAGCTGGGGTTTTATGTTTGAATGCAATCTTTCCTTTCTATACACTGACAAGAATGATGGCTTTGTGTAGATATGGTAGAATTGAGGATCAACTGGAGAGAAAGAGACCTGGACAGATTATGGTAAGAGATCCGAGAGGATCATGTTGTCTACAGTGCATTGGCCAGGTTTGGGGTCCTGAAGTTTGTGGAGAACCATTTGATGAGATTTGGAGAGCCCTTTTTGGCCCAGATTGTTAGTTATTAGGATCCGGACCATGAGATATTTATAGTACAGGGGCACCTGATCGAGTTGACGGTCCAGGATATATATTTCCTGACTGGTCTCCCACCACTTGGGATGGTGGGGAATACGAAGCCAGTGTTACCGTGAGGGTGGAATAACATGGATTTTGTACAGCACCATTTCCGACCAGGTCTCCATGTTAAAGGGAAACGGATACCGATCGAGGATCTAGAGAGGTTTGAGACCCGTGTGGTGGCTGCAACAGTACTATGGAGCCTAGGAAATCAGGCACTGCACCACATCACTGGGGGTTAGATGATGCTTGTTGAGAGTGTGTTGAGTGGGACCTACTATGTGTGGACCCAAATGATGTTTTCTTCATTGAAACGATAGTTGTCACTATGCAAGCGACAAGTGAACCATGGTTGTGAATACGGAACAATGTTGTGCTCGCTCTTCTTTGGGAAGATACTGACACTTCGACCTCGCATACAGATCCAATATGGGGGCTAGAGAGAGCCTAAGATGTGCCACTAGGGGTGACTATTGTGCAGAGGAGCAGGTGGGGTAGTCGGACAGGTCTTCCAACCTGAGTTTTTCGCTCATTGGGATCAGATGCCACTATACATAGACGACTATCCCTATAGTGGGATGAGTTATCGTGGGGACCCAGACTTGCCACTATCAATTGGTCAAGTATGGGGGCCTGATGGTAAGTGAATGGTTTCTAATATTTGACGTGAACTTTAAAGTTTCATAATATTGTATATGGTACTGATTCATTCACTTTTGGTATAAAAATACAACACTGGTAAAACCGGTCGGGTACATCGAATGGCCTACAGTATCAGGAGATGCAGGACCTAGTTAATTGAGAGTACTGCAAAATGAGTATCCAGTGGCCCTCCTAGAGGACATCCATCGTATATGTGAGAGACTTATGACCGGTGTTTCAGAGTGCGGCTGGAAAGACTTGGATGACCAGTACATAGATCCATGTATTGGTCTACCCTCGGAGTGGTGACGGGTCATGCGGGGCATGGCGATGGCCAGACAAGGGATGCATGATATATGAGCTATAGGAGTAGAGCCATTTTCCCAAGATCCTCCAGATAGTGATTAGGCGTAGGGGCATGTGGTGCCCCCAGTTTTTAGTTTTTCTAAAATTCTATGGTCATGTCATATGTATCAGAGTTAATGGAATCTAACACATTTTATACGACACATATAATGGATATGCGTCATTATGAAGGTTTTATGTTATTGTGTTGTGTTAAATGTGTGTGCTAAGTGCCAATATAGAATATTGTTTTAAATTCTATCTACAAAGTGATTTTGTGCTCTAGGTACATAAATGAATGTAATGATTTCAAATTCATGCATCAAAAGCTTTACTCGTAAATATCTTCTCGAAATGATAGGATTATGCACATGATAGACACCATTCAATTACATGACAATAAGGAGGGAATCTAAATGAACATAAAGGTGGAGGATGCGATGGGAAAGGGAATCGGCTAATAAAACTTGCACTGCATCATATTCGACCTGGTTATTGGTGGCAGTACCAATGAATACACCATTTGAGAGAACAAGCGAATGTAAGGGGGTAAAAATGGCCCAACCTAGCAAGGCCAGACTCTGGGAGTAGCGACTTGCACCATCAGCATAACTGATATAAGGTGTGGATGGGGGGTCCATATGAAAGGTGACATAAGACAAAAAATGAGAGGATGATGAAAAATGCCAGCAACCCGAACACATGGTATAAATCAAATAAACATTGAAAGAGGGAGTGCGTTGGGTACGATGTCTACCACCTGCACACCGATGGGTAGGGGGTGTGTGGGAGCTACCTTGGGGAAAACTTCTGATCAAGGTGTGGAAATCACCATAGACATGCATGGTGCCATCCCACTTATGGGCGAGGAAGATGAAGTCAGGGGTGGAAACAGCTGTCATGATTTCATCATCACAGTAGAAGATGGGGTGACTAGAGGAAGGGAGACCACATGATGCAGTGAAGCTACCTGACTCATCATCATGAGAGGATAGATTCATATGTGCATCATCATGAGGAGTCACATAAGGAAAAGTAGATAAGGGATCCACTGATGTTGAGCCTAGGGTGATCACTAAAGGAAGGTCTAGCGAAACAGAAGGGGAAGTTTCAGAGGGAGTTTCCCCCGTGGATCTCATGAATGATGATAGGTAGAGGATGGTGGCTGCAGGATCCATCATCTTAAAATCAGAATGGGGAATGTCAATGGGAGCAAGTAAATCCTCAATTTTTCCTGAAGCATAATACACAAGGACGGGAGATGCAAACTGGTTCTGTTCAATCTCGTACTCCCAAAATACCTCCAAAGAGGTGTGGTAATGCATGAGGCAGGGACAAGAGTGGGTATAATTTCCATGGAGATCACACAAAGCATAGGGCTCGCTGGTGTGGATAGTCTTCGGGTTCTTGGCTGCATTCGAGGAAGGAACAGAGGTTTGCGGGATAGTAGACTCAGGGAATGGGAAATTGACCATGGGTTTGATACGAGGTAGTTCAGGACAATGCTGGGTGGCATGACCAAGAACATCACACAAAGCACACTGTTAAGTCCCTATATTAATAGTGTAGCCCCTTATTATATTAGTGTATCCCCCCTTATTGTTATTATTGTACCCCTGTAACCCCCATATTGTTATTATTTTGCCCTTAAATTATTATTGTTAGGTCGGCTAGGATTACATTGTGGCCCACTAGGATTATATTATGGCCCCATGGACTCCTATATATAGAAAGGAGGTTTTGTAAATTGTATCATCCAAGAATTTTTCATTCATGTAATGTATTGGAGGTTTCCCCCTTGAAGTGGCTCATTTATAAGGCGTTTACATCTCTTTTCTTCTATTTTTGGAGCTGGTTACACAACATTTGGTATCAGAGCTTGGGATTCTAGGGTTTCACTGCTCCAAACAGGTCATCGTGGAATTTTCGCTATAAATTTTTTTCTACGAAGCTTCAGAAGCTGAAATTTTTAGGGTGCGAAGCCGAAATCTTGAGGAAATTTTTCTAAAAATTTCAAAGCTTGGTTCTCAATATTTTCGGAGATATGATCTGTGGAAGTTAGGTTTTTTTTCAAGCTCCTAAACAGGTCATCGTGGAATTTTCGCTATCAATTTTTTTCTACGAAGGTTCAGAATCTGAAATTCATATCGTGTGAAGCTGAAATCCTGAGGAAATTCGTCAAAAAATTTCAGATCTTGGTTCGCAATATTTTTGGAGATATGATTTGTGGAAGGTAGTGCTTTTTCAGGCTCCTGAATTGCATCTCAAAGAGGTGATCGTGGGAAAAGTTCAATAACTCTCTCTCTGGGCAATGGATTTGAGTGCCGTAAAATTTGGTCACAAGTACACGGACTATGGTTTCTTGGCTATCAATTTAAGAGACAAAGGACGAAACAGTGACACGTGGAAAGTCCTACAATTTTGCTCTACTGAATCAGTCCAAAATTAGGTCATTGTGGGAGATTGGACACAACTTTGTCTTGGGGAATCCAAATTAGATCAGATCTGTGGAATTTGAAAGAAGCTTCAGAGGGCTACTACAGGGATGAATTTTAGATATTGAATATTTTCAATTACAGAGATAATTCAATTGCAATATCGATCTCCTTAAAAGCAGGAAAAAGGTGTGTATCTGGTTTTTAAAATTGCATAACGTTTGTTTGAAAAAGCAATTGAAGCGATTCCAAAGGCATATTTTAGAATTTTTATCAGTATTTGGGTTCTATAATGGCTCCAAAAGATAATTTCATAGCCATTAAGCCCTCAAAAAGCTATACTATGACCCATGAAGAGGAAGTATTGCAGTATGAGATATCCAAATTATGGTACCAAGTGCAACAAGTTTCAATCTTACGAAGAGCAATTGAAGATGAAATAGATGGTTTAAAAGCAGAAATGGAGGCTAAGTTGGATGGTTTGAAGGATCAAATAATATCAAATGTGGATGATAAATTAGTGGAAGATCACATCGAGCATCAACAACAAGTTCTCCAACTCTCAAAGGATAACCCAACTTTGGTGCAGAGTCTAATGAAACAACAGGAAGATCAACATCACATCGAAAGAAGTTATGAAGAAGTCATAGAAACAAGAAATTGACAAGCACGATCAATTTCAGAGTATCTCAGCAAGTGGAAGAACTTTCCTGTAGAAGATTTCACATGGGAGGATGAGAATTTTATACAGAAGCATCAAGAAATAATCAAGCGTTGAGGACAACACTTGTTTGAAGGAGAGGGGCATGTTAAGTCCCTATATTAATAGTGTAGCCCTTATTATGTTAGTGTAGCCCCCCTTATTGTTATTATTGTACCCCTGTAACCCCCATATTGTTATTATTGTGCCCTCACATTATTATTGTTAGGTCGGCTAGGATTACATTGTGGCCCCACTAGGATTACATTATGGCCCCATGGACTCCTATACATAGAAAGGAGGTTTTGTAAATTATATCATCGAAGAATTGTTCATTTATGTAATGTATTGGAGGTTGCGCCCTCGAAGTGGCTTATTTCTAAGGCGTTGATATCTCTTTTCTTCTATTTTTGGAGCTGGTTACACAACACACACAGGGGGGATGCTTTGGAGGCTGAGGAGGAGCGGGGTTTTTCGAGGCAGCCTTGTATTGAGGTGCCTTCCTGGGATATTTTCCCCTCTCTCCGAAAGCTATCACAATAGGAGTGGGCTCCTGTTGAGGTGGCTGAGGCATGGAAGCAAGGGGAGGGGTCATGGGGACCGTTTGAACCGGGGTTAAAGCAAGGTAAGGTTTTGGCTGACCAGGAGGGATCACAGCTATGGGATCAATGTACCAGACTAGGATCCCTAGGGTCTTGTTATAAAGGGATAACGTAGCCATAACAAGTATCGAGAATAATCCAGGGGGAGCTAGGCACGATATCTGATCGAAGGGGTAATGGTTAGGTGAGATAGCTTCGAGATAGTTACGGCCAAGAGGAACTATTCCAGGAGGATAGAGAGGCTCATAGGTACTAGTTGTGGATGAGGGGCCTAGAGGAGGGGATCATGAAGGCTAGGTCAAAGTGCTAGGAGAAATTTGTGGAGGGCGGAGCTACTGACTAGTCGAAGAGGGCCACTTGAGGTTGTACCAGGATGATTGCATCATGTAAACTTTCGACAAGCTGAAATGAGAGACAGGAGGAGAAATACCAGGGAAAGAACCAAGCAAAGAGGAGTCTTTGTAGACTCTGAGTGAGACACTGGTCAAAGGTGCGACTATTTTTTTATTGGCCACTGAAGAGATGATGGAATTAGGGGAGGTATGAGACTTCAGTTCGTAATATGTCAATTGGTTGATGGTGACTATCTTTCCATTATGAGGAAAGAAAATCTTATGGTGAACCACAGATGGGACAACATGCATCGCATAAATGTAGCTATGAACCAATAGAATGTTGTAATCTAAGGGGGCATCAATTACTTCTATGTCAACACAAACAGTCTCGCCCGCAAGAGTAATAGGAAAATTGTGGAACATGCCTTTGGGCTAGGAAGAGTGGCCATCCCATGCTAGGAGGGTGATAGTGGAAGGGGCCAACTTAGGAGATCTGAGTTGCTTCCAAATTTAAGCATACATCACATAGGTGAATGCCCCCTCATCAATGATATAGTGGGAGACATTGGCATTCCGGATCCTGACGAGAATTTGGAAGGCGACAGAAGCGGGAAGGGGAGGATGTTCTGATCGGTCACCATCGAAGACAATCAAAATATCATCTGAAGGATCCATAGCACCCATGGAATTTAGTAGAGATTTTTGTTGTGAATGGCATGACTTGAAGAGTTCCAACATTGTGATGGCATCAAGAGCTTGCGCCAAATCATCTACTATACTATACGAATGGGAAAATTTGTGAGAAGCAACGTTTTAGCATAATGGTCCCTTGGGGATCTTGGGGTGAACCTTGGCCTTAGGCTAAGGGATATATAAAGGACCACTGGTTGTCGAAAGAGACTCTGTGGAACTTGAAGAAGGGGCCTCGGGGGCAGACGTAGTGGGAGGCTTATTTTACTGACGGGACTGAGTCTGAAGGTTGAGTTCAACGGTAATGGGTTGGTTAGAGTTCATCATGAGAAAATGGTAATCAAAGGTATCAGATGTAGGAGGTTGAGTGGCCGCCTGAACTTTAGGGGGTTTGGTAGCCACGAATACTTACTAGGGGAAAGGATTGGTAAACACAACTGGCTGGATAGGTGCAACATTGGAAGGAACCGAAGGGGAGGCTTCTTGTCCTCACGATGCTACTTGAGTCTCCCACATCTAACACATCTAAGGTAAAAGAGGACAATCGTGGGTGTACTGACCATAGACATCACAACAAGAAGAAGGCTTATTCATGTGAATAGGCCTATCCTGCTTGGGCTGAGTGCCCTGTTTCTAGTTAGCAGTGTTAGGTTCATTCACTTGGGGATTAGATCCTCGATTACCTCGCATAGATTGATTTTGGGTGCCTTTCCTATTCTTTTTGGAAGTAGGAGGAGTAGTCAAACCCTGCTATGCATACACCTGCCCCTTGGGGGGGTGGGGTGGCTACTGTTTCAGGGGTTGAGAAGGCAAGGGAGGTGGGGGTGCTAATGCCAGAGGAGCTAGAGCACTAGGCTGTGGATATGGATAATTCATAGGTTTGGAAACATTGCGGTAAACAGGTTGGAAAAATGAGGAGGCGTGCCGTATCATGGATACATGCTACCATGTGGGGGAAATGTGCTGGAGGAGCTGGCCCCTCCTTGAGGGAAACCATAACCCATGAGAGGATGAGTGTATGGATGAGAAAGGGCTCCAATGATACCATCGGTGGCATGGGATTCCCCTGGTCCATTGGTACCACCGGGTCTAGGGATATTAGGTAAGACAAAATGAACATAACCAGACTGAGCATAGATCAGGTCATATTTTAATGCAATCTGGACAACAGCTTGTTCAGTCTGAGGGAAATGAGATGCGACATCTTTGCCGATAGTAGGAAACAGGGATCTGAGAAATTAGTCCATGTAGACACGGTCTTCAAAGGTAGGGGCTCGACATAGGCTCTTTCTTCTTAACCATTCTTGGACATGATCGGATAGTCAGGTCGAAGAATACTGATCAAAAGAGATAAAAAGTTCAGTACAAGTGTCATAACAAAGGGGAAGCTCGAAGTAAGACAGAAAAGCCCAATAAAGAGTCACAAAAGTATATGAGAGGAGGAGGCCTGGTCAACATACCACTTAGAAGATTCTCTAGTAAGTGTATGCTAGAACAACTGAAGACGGACATAGTCATTGGTGATGGAGTTAGATGAACACCACATGTGGAAAGATCTAACATGGTTTGTAGGATCTTCCCCGGGAAGACCTCCAAAGTTGGGGATGTCGGAAGGGAGCTTCGTTGGCATAACAGGCCAACCAGGATCATGGTGTATGGGGTCATTGATCAACTAGTTAAAATCGGGAAGACTGAGTCGTGCCATATAAGGCGACAAGGGAGAAACTGGGATAATTCCTGTTGCGGTCCCACTAGTAGTATTCCCAGCATTAGGTACTAAACTAGACATGGTGAAGGTGACAGGGGGAGAACAGGGGATAGAACAAGAAGGGGAACCCAATGAACCATAAGCAGAGTCAGAATGGGGACTTGGTGGAGGACTAACTTGAATCCTACGTGGAGGAGTAATTCTTCCTAATGGAAACTGAGGATGAAGGCTAATAAGTCTTCGAGATAAACGCCTTGGGGGTGTAGTGATGGAAGAACAAACATAGATCACAAGAGGAAGAGAGACCAACAAGGGTAAGGAGGTGAAAGATAAAATGATTACAATGTCGAAACAAGGGCAGAGAGGTGCAGTATCAAATGATTACAATGTTATAGTCTTTGCGTGGAGGTGTTAACAAGGTGCTCTTCACTTATGGTTTGTGTGTTAAGTGTGTTAATTTTATTTTTTAAAACCCAGAAGTGTGTAGAGAAAAAATAAAAAATGTGATGTATAACTATAAATGAATTTGCAAACATCAGTAAAGTAAACTGAATATAATGGAAAATAAACAGCTAAATATTCATCAATCTAAACCCAAGGAGGCGGGCTTCCCAACAAATAGTCTATGGGTGGGAAAAAAATCTAGTCAAAACACACCAAAATAGCCAATGGATATAAAGTTGGGAGGGAAAATGACCTAAAGGTCAGATCTGCTAGAAATAGGTGCAGAAAAAAACAAAAAACCAGAGGGAAAAGTGCTGCAAATGAGGTGGTGAGAGGCTACAACCTGAAGAGAAATAAAGGGGACCCTAGAGGAGGACCAAACAAAACTGAAAAGAGGTGTTTTGGATGCATGAATAAATAATTTGAAATGGATCTGAAGGTACATGATTAGACCTGAAAAAAGTTTGAACACACTGAAATTTCAAACTACCTGCTTCAGCTAAACTCCTCCTAGAAAGGTGGAAGCGTACTGAAGCCATAGTGGGCTAGGTTCCCACTTGAATGAGTAAAAAAGAGAAAGTATAGGTCCAAAACAAGTGGATACAGAGGTCAGAAAACCCTGAAACGTAGCCCAGACAAACCCATAAAAATCACAGAAAAATTCCAGCAAAAAGTACTGGTCGCAGTTTCGGATCTGATTTCTACAAATGTCGCAGATTTGAGACTATTTTCTATGTCCTGAAGATTGAGGTTGCATGTTTTGGCGCAAAAAGTGTGACCTTCACTTTCGGCACTCTTGAGAGCAGGTTTCAGAAAAAAATGTCATCTCAGTTGTGGCTGATGCCTGTCACCTATGCAATAGGTCCGGAAACACATGGAAGTTGGAATTTTTATTGTTTTAAGGATTTGTAGGTTAAAAACAACATCAAGAAAAGCAAAACAAGAAGCCGAAGAAAAATCCTTTGGTTTGACATAGCTGGTCATGTAGGGATCTAAAAAACAACAGAGGTTGTAGTCGTAAACCCTTGTGGAGTGACTAGTTGTTAGTGTGAATTATAATCACAAGCGTATGAAAAAAACTCACTTTAGTTGTGCATAAAAAACAGCCCTAACATCAAATATGGTTGTCGATTTCTTTAGATCTACAATTAGTTGACCAAGACAAACACTAAAAAACTGAGATCTATGTAGTAAAAGACATTAAGCAGTAAATAAAAGCAAGAGTTTCTCCATGCATCCAATAGACAATACAAGAATATTTTTAAATAATTTTTTTATTTATGACACTCGATAAGGGAACATTGAAAGATGTTACCATGCCCCCTCAATGGGATGGGTTCTTGTATTTCCTCAGCACTTCAGATCTACTATCTCTCTCTCTTGATGGTGTATAAAACGCAAACAAAAAATGGAACTCAAAGGGAGCTCACAAGAAAAATGATAGAAAAATATGACAATGATGGATGATCAAAGTCAGACCAAGTGTATAGATGCAGAGTGATCTTTAGGAAACAAAAGGTAGTGAATGAATAGAAAAACCCTTCTATTTATAACAAAATATTGAGTTAGTCTAGATATTGGTGCATAAATGAAATTTTATTAAGCAAATCTGGATCCAACTTTTATGGAATAGTTTATTATATTTGTTGGAGGGAAAAATAATTTAAATTTGGTCAAATACATTTATTTGTAAAAAATGAATGGTTTATTTATTATTTTAAGGATGTGGTTGAGTAATAATTAAATAAATAATGATTTATTCAATTATTTATAAATGATTTAGTCAAATTTAACCAGGAATATTATTTAAATAATGTTTAAATAATTATTCCTAGAAAGTAATAAGATAAATAATGATTTATCTAATCAATTTTTCTATTTTGGGTTAAATATGACTAGGAATATTAATTAAATTACTATTTATCTAATTATTCCTTGAGCGAATTCAAACAAATATGGATTTATTCAATATTTCCTCATGGGGTTTCCTGTTTAGACTATAAAAAACTTAATAAATTATGGATTACTAAGTTATTTCTCATAGTGAAAGAAATTTTACTTAGGGTAAAATTGGTTTTACATGTTGTACTTTGGTCCATCTAATATTAACAGGTTAGATGACCAAAAATTGGTGTAACAGGAGGAGTAGAGTGGCAGGATCAGGGTCAATGTCGCATGGTTAAGCAGTAAGTGGAAGAAGATTAGGGGGAGACTACAGGGCGGTAGCGACGGTAAAGGGTGTTAAGAGGAAGATATGTGGAGTATATGAGAGGGTGCGATGTAGCAAAGGTTGTATATGGGAGACCATCGCTCTAGAACCCACCGTTGAATAACCATCAGATGGGCTTGGGGGGTGCAGAGTGGTGTATCTGCCATTGAGTTGGGCGGGAAAGATCGTGATTGTCGAAGCTTATACAATATTTATTACAAAATGAAAAAAATTCATGTCCCAAAAACTATATTACGTGAAGTAATTGTGATTAAAGGCATGATTTAACTAATTATTCACACTTAATCAAAAAGACCAGAAAGTCACTTTATTAAGTGGCTAATCATGCTTAAATGGTGTGATTAGTCTAATTAAACTTTCTAACTTATCTCTAATGCCGCACTTAGAATAGAAAGCCTTATTTTTTATTTTTCTAAATTTATACATCATTTTTATTTTATTTTTTTAAGCGCCATTTAGATTAGCTCACTTATTTGGGGCTTTTTATTCCTTTTTTCATATTTTTATTTTGTTCTTTTATTTCATACATATATATATATATATATATATATATATATATATATATATATATATATATATATATATATATATATATATATATATTAACCCCTTTTTCTTTCTATTTTTCTTTTCTCTTTTCTCTTTTTCTTTTATTTATTTTTTTTGGAAGAAAAATTAAAGACGAAATATTATTTACAAAAGATTACGACAAATCAACAGATATTTTTCAATCTATCCAATGAAATATAGGAGCCTAACATATGTGACACATGATGACTCCTGACATGACATGGCAATGTCAATCGATTCTTTTTTGATGCTTTTTTTGTATCTTCTTGAAGATAGAACATGGTCCCTCCTATCACATCCATATGGCTTAGATACGAGTCTTCAATGTTGTCTTGATAGCAAGATATTATCGCAATTTGAATCCCTTTTCTTCCTTATGATTGATCAAATTGTACTTGAAGCTACATAGTTTTTTTCTAGCATGGTATCTATTTGGTAATTGAATTGATGTTAAATTGCTTCATAAATTATTGACCAGGACATGTATACTCATGAAGTGTAAATGCAATGTTTGTGCTAGGATTTCTTATTAGGTGAATAGTTTTCAAATTTTATTAGGATGTTTTATGCACATGATTTTGTATAAGAATTATTCAAATAAAAAATACTATGACTCCTACAGAAATAGATCATACTTACAAAAATTAAATATTCGCACAAACTTATTTTAAAGAGAAAAAAGTGAATGAAATAAAATCTAAATATACTTCACACTTTACACGAAATGAACTAATCTTAATAACACACAAGGAAAAATGAGAATCTAATAAAAAACAACAAAAAAAAATGAAATCTTACAAATAGAAATGGAATTAAATATTAATTTCAAAATTAAACTATCACACAAGAAAAACCAAATCTTAGTGGAAAAATCTTGAAAGCATTCTATTTCTTATTGGGATTTGAAATCAAATAATTCTACTCTAACGTTTACATGATCACAAAAGATCCTTTTCAAATCACTTTCTTCATCTCTCACAAAATGAAATGATTAAATCTATTGAAGTATACAATAAACTGTATTCTCACTCTGATAGGAATTCATTGTAAATTAAAACTGAAAGATTAACCATGATAATGAAATTCCACAGAGCTAAAATTAGAGCATTGAGTTATTAATTAGAAACAAAAATAAAATCTTACAGATCCCATGGGGCCCTCCTATGAGTTGGAAGTATGCAACAATCCACATGTTATACACATGCATTTTAATCCAATGCATCAATAAATAATAAGTTTGAATTAACACTCACAAAAAGTTTTTTAAAACAATAATCAAGTATATCTTCATCATTTCGAGAGGTAGGTTTTGTAATCTCCTTCAATAAATTTTTAGAGATTTACGAGCCTATCCTATTTGATATAAAATCTAAAAATAACATAAGATAATATGACATAGATATTCCTCATGATTTGATATAGGAGAAGAAAATCATGAGGAAAAATATTAGCTCCATAAATTTCCTCACTTTCCTAGTTCGCCTTCAACTCATTTTTCGGTGGGATGAATTCCACGTTGACCTGGATTGTATGGAATCCTTATCATTGATTTGGATAATGGAGATAAGTAGATATTTTTATGCTAGTTTTAAGCTACCTATCCATACATTTCATTCCTCAACTGGAGTTTCAGAACCTATAGAACCTTCAAGTAAGTTGCAGAATCAATCATTAGTTGTAGAATTGATGCAATTTAGTAGCTTATGAAAATATTAAGTCAAATAATAAAGAACAATGAAACTATGAAATAAAATATGACTAAGTACCTACCTTCTCATGTGACCTTGTAAACGTATACTCAATTAGAATTATTAAGTTAAAAAAGAAGGAGAATGGAGTGTAAGAAGGTTCTCAAAAAGGGATAATTTTGGTCTTCAACATTCCCCCACAAACAAGATATTGCATGTCCTCATGCCCAAAATTTCAAAATTTTGTAACCATTCTCTATCACTAAGCTACCTATGAGACCTAATAAAGAACATCTAAATTATTTCATATTTTTCCCTCTACTGACTACCATCCTCGGTTTCTTCATTAGGATATTGTACTAAAAATTTGTGACCTTTCTCTTAAGAAATTTATTTTTAGCTTTCAATTTCTTATTTTTCTTGTACCAAAAACCAAGATGTAGCAGAATGTTATCATTTTGAGCTCTTCGGATTTAATTTTTTACTTTCAATGCTTCATGTTCCTACTTCAAATATTTATTCATCACTTCCAATTCATAAATTTCATGCTTAAGAGTATCTTCAATTCTAGGTTTCTCTGGAGGATTGAAATGGATTTCTTCATCTAAAATTTATTATTGATTTTAGGATGACTCAATCACTTTTCCTGTAGCTTTCCATTCAAGAGAATCTATATAGTCATAGATTTCTTACTGGAAAGGGTCAATTTCTGGGGTTTTCCTAGTTGGACTTTCAACTTGTGATGGAATTTTTGGTTCCTATTATTTTTCTTAATCAATAAATCTCAGAGATTGTTCTTATTTTTCATTGCTTGACTTCTTAAATCTTTCACTTCTTCTCATAGTTTTTGGTGATTTTTCAGTAGTGAGGGGATGCTTTTTCTTATTGAATTTCCCTTTTCGTATTTCTCCTTTTGATGTACCTTTATTTTTACTATCGGATTTATTTCTTCTAACATTATTTTTCTTGAGTTTTTATAAAAAAAATTCAAGAGGGATTTCATCATCATAATACTCATATTGTTGGGTTTCTTTTACAGGTGAATTTTTCTTAGGTTTTGAAGGAAACGTTTGTCAACTCTTCCTTGTTTTAGCACTAGATTCATCTTGTTCACTTTCTTTGAAATGATTTTGTATCAGAAAATATTCCCAATTATCCCGTTTACTTTTGAAATGGGCTTTGATTAATTTTTTCATGAACCCATGATGATATAGAGAATTTTAAATGAATTTCATTTTTCTCTAGATGTTAGCAACCCGTTTTCTTAAACTACATAGTAGGAAGTATGGAAATTTGATTTCATTACCATCAATAAAATTCATCATTAATAGAGCATGCTAAAAGAACATATTTCTAAACCTACCGTAATAGGTTATGAACTTCTGAATGATTAACAACAAATTTCTCAATTTAGTATTTAAGGATGTGACTCGAATTCCATTCTTAAAGACGAATATATCCATACCTCGGTTTTTAAGGAAGACCTCCCACACTTTTTCTTTTATTTTTCAATTCTTAAATTAACTTTCCCCATTTATGGGAAAATCGGTAGCTTCTGCCATGAATGACTGTGTCACAACCAATTTTATATCCCCATTTTTTTCTTTGTTGGCATTATGATGCATGCGTTATCCTTGATGGAAACCCACTTGTAACAGATTGCACAAATCAGTTCAGAGGTGACAGAGTGATGGAACAAAATGAAAAAATTATGAGATGGAGGTTTCAGATCATAAGAATTATGAATGTAAAGTTTTAAGAAATATACACAAGTTTGATGAAGCGAAGTCACATATATGAAGAAATATATGCAAGTTTGATGGAGAGAAGTTGTGTATACACAGGTTTGGTGAAGAAAAGTCATGTACACACATGGATAAGAAGAATCAAAGTCACGTACATTTTGTCACATTATTTTATTAATATAAAGGGTCTTAACCATGGTTTTGGCCCACAATATTGACTTTACTAACAACTATTTGATCCTGTCAAAGATTACCATTGGCATTAGTGTGGTTTTGGCTCATGGTATTGGCTAAGGCTAAAAATTGATAAGGAGGTGAAGATCAAAGTGCTAAGTGTGCATGTGTGAGGGTAATGAATGAATACTTCAATTTGAAGTATGTTTGCATGGTATGGGCTATAGTTGATTGGTATATATGAAATATTGATGCACCTATGAATACAGTGATGGATCAGGATCATTAGACCTAAAATGGATATGTATTTTCATTATTTTTTTATGAGTTGTTTAGATCTGTGGTTTGGCAAATATTTTTTGTAGTGAAGGTTATGATATGAGTATGTTTGAAGTTATGAGGTTGCACAGTCATGAATTAGTTGCATATATGTACGAGAGTTCAAGATATGGAAAGCGCGTATACAAATTTTTTTTGTTATATAGAGTCACGTATATATTGTGAAGTATGTTAAGATATGTGTGTGCCATGGGTTTTGGATAAGCATGTACATACACGGAAAATCCTTATGGAAGGTGTGTATGAAATTTAGGGTTTTTCTGAAGAATATGTTTGATCATTGTTGTTGTGTTTCTCCTATAGGTTAATGAAGTCTTCATATATATATGGGTTGTTTGATTATTGTTAATGCTACTAGTTTATTGTGATTAAAAGATCAATGATTGTTTGGTTAAACAGTGATTCATTGATTTCTTGATCAATTTGGTATAGTGTTATATTTCAGTTCTTATGTATGGTATTTGGATTAAATAATTGTAGTGGGTCCACTTCGAAAATCTGATGAAAAGAGTTCTACATGTTGTGATGTATTGAATAAGGTGACTCCAATGTGAAAAATTATGAAACGTGGTACATGCTGTTACTGAGCGTTTGAGACTTCAAAGAGGAGGTTTTAGCTCCCTTCTAGTGGGTGTTGGTAAATAACATCAGGGGGTTGTAACTCGCTACTAGTGGGTGCTGGTAAACGAGATCATGGTGTCACAGATCCCTTTGAATGGGTGGTAGTAAATAAGATGAGGGGGTTGGAGATCCCTTCCAGTGGGTGTTGGAAAAAAAGTGAAGGTTGTAGCCTTCTGCAGGTGGGTGCCTGCGTTTTTATATGAGTTTGTGCCTATACAAGACTGTAGGAAATTTTATATATAATAAATATTGAAGGCAGATATGAAAAAAATGATGTTTTTCTCCCTCATTGGGTTTCCACCCTAAATCCTAGTCTTCATATGTGTTTCTTATATGTGATGGTTTAAGTTGTTCTTACTGCACATTTTTACTACTTACTTAATATCTCATGAATAAATGATGCACTAGTCTAAGTTAAGTAGTTGAATATATATCTAAATTATAAATTTTTTGGGCATACACTAGTTTCCTTAATAACAGTCACAAACATATGGTAGTTGGATTCAGTAAACTCGCATCCAGAATTTAGAAAAGAAAAATAATAGTTTGTGTGATTTTTTAAATACTTATTCACCCCCACCCTCCAACCCCCCCACCCTCTTGGTAATTTTTCAAACAATTGGTATCAGAGTAGGTCCTTTTGAAGAAGCCTAATCGCTTGAAGGAGATCTTTTACAATGGGAAGGAGGAAAATGAATAAGGCTACTCAAAGGAAGAATACAACTCAAAAAACATGTGCAGCAAGAAATGAAGACAAAACATGTACTGATTTTTGTTCTTGCGATCCACTACCTTTTTCATGCAATATTGACAATAGTAAATATGAAAGTAAAATTAATGATATGGATCTAGAAGAAGAAGTTTCAATGCTCAAAAATGAGTTTGAATATCACCAAATCCTATTTAATGAAAAGGAATGTATCTTCAAAGATGTGATTACTAGATTGAATAATTAGTTATAGGAAAGAAACTCAATTGAGTAGATGAACGAAGAAAATATAGATTAACGTCAAAGGCCACGAGATGAAGTAACCAATCACAGTGAAGGACATGAAGTAAAAATCATCTCTCTCAAATCAGATCTTGAAAAAACAAATAAGAGGAATGAATAACTACTTCAAACATTTGAAGAACAAGAAAATGGGCTGAAAGAAGAAATTCTCAAATTAAAAAAGAAAGTAGAAGAAGGAAGAAGGGTTGAAGAAGGTACGAAGAAGCAATACCAAAGAATGGAGGTTGAGGTAAAAATTTTAAAAGGTAAATTAGAGGAAAGGATAAAAATTTCAGATTTCAAGATAGTACTAATATTCTGAATAATATTCCTAGTAGTCAAAGGAATCTTTCTGTTAAATTTTTTCTTTGTTTTCATGAAAATGTTAACGGATAATTTAGTTGAAAAGCTAGTGCTAAAGATTCAAACAATATCAATGAAAAACCTGAAGTGTTTAAAGAGATAAAATGTCAACTTGATAAACAAGAAAGGATCGTGAATCCTCAAAGGAAATCATTTTCACTTAACTATAGAAGTATCAATCCATTCTCTCCTCTAATCAATAATTTTGAATGCATATATGTTATAATTATGGACATGCTGCAACCAATTGCAGAAGTAGATTGTTTCGGAAACAGAAAAATAGACACTTCACAGATAGAAAATCAGCTCCTATGTACTCATGTTTATTTAAGGGATATTGTTTTTCATGCAAATTTTTGTGTCATAAATATGTTTATTGCATGAGACAATCATATTATGATTCCTTTTCTCTCTTTTATGGTCACATAAGATGTTATGCTTGTAACAAGTTTGGGCATGTAGAAAAATAATGCTGGAATAGATCAATGAATCACGAAAGAAAACATGGAAGACCAAAGAAATATGGATCTGCCAACATTCCTGATATCGATCAGAAATAAGAGGAGATTAGACATGGTCTTTCCCTTTGTGCATTTAAAATTAAGGATGAACGATACATTGACAACAGATTTTCTCATCACATGACTTGTGATAAGAGTAAGATGGGGTCTCTCAAGAGAAGACAAGATGGTAAGGTTATTATTTCAAATGATGCTCCAACAAAAGTTTTGGGAAAAGGTATAGCCGAGATTAGCAAAAATAGAAATGCAGTTGATACTTTATTAGTTCAAGGTCTAAAACAAAACATGATATTGAGTGTAGGTCAAATGGTGGGTAAAGGAAATGTAATTTTGTTCACATAAACCAAATTCAAGGTCATGGATGAAGAAACTGTAAATATGGTAGCAAGGGGATACATAAACATTAATAAAATATATATGTTTCAAGTTTTGAACTCTCACATATATAAGGAGGATTCAAACTCAGGCTGAAAGAAGACAATGTCCATTGAAATTCATCATTCTTGAAATAATATTGTTAACAAGGGCTGTAATATATGAATATTGGTTTGTTAATTTTAGTTGTTTATATGTTTGACAATGCGTCTGATGTGTCAACAGAAGACATGTAGAAACTGTACAAGCTCAGGGGAAGCTGAGGCTATGAAATTTTTAGTATTTCACTTTCTATACGTGATTTGCATGAAATATATTCGTTTATATATGTGATTTAATTTAAATACAGTTGTTTATGTTTTCATCTAACATAGAAACAGTGGGAAAGACTCAAGGAAATCCTATGATATACTTCTAACAGTTATGATTTGATTTTTCTAGTCTGATGTTGATGGTTACAGTCTGCTGATGTTGTATTGAGTTATGATGATCTATGAGTTTGATATTGATTATTATCTAAATTTGTGAATATTCTCTTATGTATGATTTTATATGATCAGTAAACAAGTAGCACAGGTTCAACATGATCATTAGACTTGCTGGTTATAATGCATTGCTTGAATTATGTTTTATAAAGATGCTCGATTTTTGATGCATATATGTAGACATGTATATTATCACTTGATGATGATTTTTTTTCATTGATGATACTTCATTGCGTTATATTATTTCATGATTCTATCTCATATATGTTGCTTGGATGTACATGGATTGAGTAAGTTGATCTTGATGAGGTGAGGAGGATTATTTTATGGATGATATCTTCAAAAAGATATTATGATGCTGATGTAGCATTTTTCCACTCATATTGTTGTTGAGATATTCTTATGAATCAGATCCTATTCATTACACGATGGTTACAAATGACTATCATGGTTTTTATCTCTCTCTATTGAGGTTTTTTGGTCTTGATTATAAATCTAGTATTTGTCATTTGATGTAAAGGTAATGTAAATACCTATGATGTAATTATTGTCATATTTAGCCATGTATGGACTTTTTAGGTCATGACAATTATGTAATCCCACTTGGTTGGGTGGTTGTGTCAAATATGTAATCCCACTTGGTTGGGTGGTTGTGTCAAATATGTAATCCCACTTGGTTGGGTGGTTGAGTCAAATATGTAACCTCACTTGGTTGGGTGATTGATGTAAGTATGATTCCTTGGTATACTTAGTTGAGTTATAGAGTCATGTACTTAATTGAAAATATTTTTGAAGATTCAACATGTGCTTAAGGGGAGCATGGTCAGTATAGTGCATATCAGGTCTATAGAGTTGTTGTATCTACAAGGAAATAGAAAACCTTGCTGAAACATTGGTCCTCCCTTTTCCCTTGATGTCAAAGGGGGAGAGTAACTTGGAGTTTGAATAATTATTATATGGATCTATAGGTTGTGGTGATCAAACACCAACATGGTTTCCATCAAGTCGAAAGGGGGATATTTATGGAATTATGATGCATGTGTTTTCCTTGATGGAAACCCACTTATGAAAGAGTGTACAAATTAGTTCAAAGGTGACAAAGTGATGGAATAAAATGACAGAATGATGAGACATAGGTTGCAGGTCAGAAGAATCATGAAAGTAAAGTTTGAAGAAATATACATAATTTTGATGAAGAGAAGTCGTGTATACAAAGAAATATACACAGGTTTGATGAAGCGAAGTTATGTATACAAAGGTTTGGTGAATCAAAATCGCGTACACACATGGAAATGAAGAAGAAAAGTCACATACATGCTACAAAACTATTTTATTAATACCAAGGGACTTAACAATGGTATTAGCCCACAATATTGAGTGTATTAATGACTATTTGATCTTGTCAAAGATTACCATCGACATTAGTGTGGTTTTCGCTCATGGCTTTGGCTAAGGCATAAACTATATAAGGAGGTGAAGATAATGTGCTAAGTGTGCAGGATTGACGGTAATGAATGAATACTTCAATCTGAAGTATATTTGCATGGTATGGTTTATAGTTGATAGGTAGTCTGAAATAATGATATACCCATGAATACAATGATGGATCAGGATAATTCAACCTGAAATGGTTATATATTTGCATGATTTTTTTATGATTTGTTTAGATATATGGTTTGGTGCATGTTTGTTGTAGTGAAGGTTATGAGCTGAGTACATTTTTAGTTTTGAATTGTTTCACAGTCATGAATTAGTTGTAGATATGTACACGAGTTCGACACATGGAAAGCATGTATACACATGGGCTTTGTTCTACAGAGTCACGTATATATTTTGAGGTATGTTAATATATATACACGAGTTTTGTTATGGATAAGTGTGTACATACGTAGAAAATCTTTATGGAAGGTGCATATGCATGTCGAGATTTTACTGAAGAATATGTTTGATCAATGTTGACGTGTTTCTACTATATGTGAATGAAGTCTTCATATAGATATTGGTTGTTTGATTATTGTTAATGCTATTATTTTATTGTGATTAAAAGATTAGTGATTCGTTCATTTATTGATGATTCATCTATTGGTTGATTGATTTGGTACAATGTGATTTTTCAGTTTTGATGTATGGTATTCATCTTAAATAATTGTAGTTTGTCGAGTCTGAAAATATGATGAAAAGTGGCCTACAATTTGTGATGTATTGAATAAGGTGGATCCAGTGTGAAAATTTATCAAATGTGCTCCACGGTGGTGCTAAGGGTTGGATCCTTTAGTGAGGGGGTTTTAGCTCCCTTCGAGTGGGTGCTAGTAAACAATGTAAGGGGGTCGTAGCTCCCTTCCGGTGGATTATAGTAAACAAGATCAGGGGGTTGTAGCTCCCTTCTAGTGGGTGTTGGTAAACGAGATCAGGGGGTTGGAGCTCCCTTCAAGTGGGTGCTAGAGAACGAGTGAAGGTTGTAGAATTCTATAGGTGGGTGTCTGCATGATGGTATGAGTATGCACTAGTACAATATTTTAACCAGTTTTCTATATAATAAATATTGAAGACATAGACAATAGTAGTGGTGTTTTTCTCCCACATTGGATTTCCACCTAAAATCCAGGTGTTCATATATGTTACTTATATGTGATGGTTTAATCTGTTCTTACTGCGCATGTTTACTGCTTACTAAATATCATATCAATAAATGATGAACTAGTATTAGACAAGTAATTGAAGATATATATGAATTATAAGTTTTCTTTCCATACGCTAGCTGCCTTAATAACAGTCATTTACATATGCTATTTGGCTTCATTAAAGTCATGTACATAATTTAGAAAAGAAAAATAATAATTTTTGTGAGTTTTTAAATACTTATTCACCCCCCCCCCCCTCATTATTTTTCCCAACATTATTCTATATCATCACAAGCCCAATCAAACGTTTTTTTTACTTATTTCTCGTGCCCCATCAAAATTTTTGAAGAATTTCAACCATCGCTCTTGCTGCAACTACTGCTTCACATGCGATTATGCTTCAATAAATTTGGCTCCATTCAATTCTGAACACAAAATAACTCCGACATTGAAGAAGTCGCGGTCCCTAATTTCCATTTTTGACAAGGTTTCATATTAAATTTGGTTATGGAGTAGGTGAGGGAGATGAAATTTGGGTAATAGGTGAGGTTTTTTCGGTAATGAAACACAAACGAGTAAAATAAGATATGATTTAAGGAGAATTTGATGGTATGAGAAGGAAATGGGATGACATACAAAGGAAGTGGAGTGAATTCAAATGATAACAAGGTTTTAATAATGGTTTCATACCATTTTGAAAAGACATAAATATATTTCGTGAGAACCAAATTTATTTCATAACGAGGGTTATTATTATGTGAAATGGTGGTAGAAACAATAATTCATCTATTTATTTCATAACTCAATGTATTTTTTCTTTTACTATTTGACTAATATTTACATACCTTTTATCCTTCCTTACTGATTTGTGGATTTTTATTTTGTAGGGTTCTCAAGTTTCTATATCTGTGATCTTCATTGATGTTTCCTTTGTTATGATCTTCATTCTCTTTGGCTCTAATCTATAAAGTCAGCTATGGAATTTCATGAGAGCTATAGATTATTGAAAATTATGTAGCTATATTATTTTTTGAAAAGAGGAATAAAAAGAAATGGGACAAGAATAACGGATTTTAAAATAAAATCTAGGCTGCCAAAAATTACTGGTTTTCATGGTTATAATTTATTTATTTATTTTTTTATTCTATTTATTTATCTATTTATTTATTTTTTATATTATTATTATTTTTTTTGTATATTTCTTTTACTTCTTATTCTTTTTTCTTATATCTATATATATATTCGAGAAAATAGAAAACAATTTCTAATCTAAGCTAGAGAGGAACAATAATCTTTCCTGCCCAACTTCAAATTAATATTGTCTTGCATATTTATAATGTACCCTTCCTTTTTCAATGGTTTATGATATATTCGTAATCTACGACCATATACAAGGAAAGTTGTTTTTTCTTCACCAGTGGTTTTAATTCTTACTACCCCATTATCAAATACAGTTTTGACCTCGTAAGGACCAAGCCAATGAGTTTAAAATTTTCCTTGAAAATATCAAAATTTAGAATAAAAAATTAATGCCTAATCTCTTGGCTAGAACTTCTTGTCTTCGATAAAATTATCATACCATCTAGACCTTTGTTTTTGAATTATGTTCATTTTATGAATAACATTTTTTCGTATTTCATAAAGTTCATTCAATTGCTCCATTATTTGTTTTTGTGTTTTCAATATATCATGACATAATTTGACTATTGTTTTGAAGGTGTTTATTTGGAATTCAATAGGGAACTATAATATCCCCAAATTGGGACTTCTAGCTAGGCATGTCTGAAAAACGCATTTTTCAGAAATGGCTACTACAAAATATGAAATAAGCCCTTTGATCCCTTAGATTATATAATCTAAGACCAAAATCAAAGAGGAGATCAGAAAAAAATCAAACTAGGTGTGTTAAACAGATCTCCCACACTTAGTATGGCTTGGAAATTGCCCAAAGAAGGGGCTGTAGCAATACAATGAACACTACCCAAAAAATAATGCAGTTTTAATGAACAACAGTAGAAGGCAAATATGATAACTCAAAAATATCTTATACAACAGTAAATCAGATTTACAATGTGGCCCATTCAGTGTAAAAGATAAATATATAAGAATTTAATGAGAAAAGCCCTCTGAAAGAGGTGCTGCAACAATGTATTTCACTGCAAAAGCATTGACAGCATTATTTTTATGAGCATACAATAGCTGTAGGTTAAAACTCAGATCTAGAATAGATCTGTGTACAAAAGGTTAGATCTATATCAGATCTATACACTAGACTGTCTCTATTTTACATACCCCTTGGGGTTTTCAGCAAAACATGAAGCATATGGAGTAGATATGAGATCTGATGTAGCAGATCTGCATATTTCTGCAGAGTTCCTGAAGCTTATATAGGATTATTCAGATCAGATCTGAATATGACATGGATAAGAACATAAATCCATGGATCACCACTGTGAGAGACAAATTATCATCACTAGAGACCACTCGTCAAATGTTGCCAAAACTCCCTGCAACTTTCCTCTTGCAGATAACGTAGTCCTGGAAGACAAAATGTGATGCATACTTGATGAAAATTTTGGCCTGATGCCAAGGTATGGATATGAAGCTCTGATTATCTAATACAGTCTTGCGAATGGGATAGAAGACTTTCCCAGTGAAAATAGGCACAAGAATGTCTTAGATCTGAATAGATCTAGCATCCACTTGCTATAGCTTGAAAATACAACCAAACCCTCAACAAGATCTGCATTGTATATGGAAGTAGAAGCTTGGGAAAATTCCTGATAGTGGACAAGAAATGCAAGACTCTTCCAAGAGGCCTCTCAAGGAAAGAGGTGGGATTCCCGATCAGGAACACCCAAGTGATAAACAACACTATTCTCATCTAAACAGCTAGAGAATGAGAAGCTTCTAAGCAAATAAATCCTTTCAAGACAATATGTTTAACAACCTTCTTTTGTTGTTCTCCTCTTTCTTTTATAGGATGAAAGCCTTGCAAAACCCTAAATCATATCAAAGGTTTATCTCCTTTCACATGTGTAGCCTCCAACTAGATCTGCGTTGTGCATCTAGGAGGTACATTGCATCTAGATAGCACTATGGATTTGGTACTGTTGACCCAGACAATTGTCACAATCCCTTTCACACATTAGGTAGCCTAAATTTGGCCTTGTTCACATGGGCATTGATTTATTTTTCTATTTTAGGAGTTTAGTTTGTCCTCCTTTACAATTTTATTCTTTTAGCAAGGAAAAGAAACAAATTTGTACATTCCTATTAGCTTGGGCTAATTAGGAATATTATAGGAAAAAGACATGTTTCACATAAACAAGTTCATAAGGAGTATACCCGGTTATCTTTCTCCACGTGGTACGATATTCCCATAAAGCTTTTGGAAGTTTTTCTTCCCAATATTTTTTATGCAGATGCACAATTTTGGAAGAATTGCTTCAATTACTTT
Organism: Pinus albicaulis; assembly: GCA_034641835.2. Lineage (NCBI taxonomy): Eukaryota > Viridiplantae > Streptophyta > Pinopsida > Pinales > Pinaceae > Pinus > Pinus albicaulis. The sequence continues at coordinate 1,349,154,791 of CM076578.1, read as the reverse complement.
ATTAGTTGATAAAACTTATCCATTTTATTGGCAGTGATATGGAGTGGATTTCTGATGTTTGATTTTGTATTCCTCCATTATCTCTTGCATCAACTTGTATGGAAATTGAGTACCTTGATATGTCATAGTTTCCCTAGGGACACAAAAATGAGTGAAGATTTACTCAAAAACAAATGAAACTACAATATTTTTAGTAGAAAAAGGATTTGATTTAGCTTCTACCTATTTCGTGAAGTTATTTTTACATACAAGAATGTACCTTTTTTGTCTTAATGGTGGATTAATTGGACGAATAAAATCCAAAGCCCACTTTTCAAAATATTTAATATCTACCTCGAGTTGTAGAGGCATCACATATAAAGGAACAAGATTTCCCATCCTCTGATAAATATGAAATCCCTTAGCATATTCTTCCCCATATTTGAAAAGAGAAGGCCAATAATATTGTAAGAGAATGATTTTGTAAGAAATCCTTTTATCGGAAAAATTTCCTCCACATGGTTCATCATGACAAGATTTTAATAATTCTAGTACTTCATCCTCTCTAACACATATTTAGATGATTAGATCAAGTCATGTTTTGTACAATTCTTAATTTATCCATGAATAATATGCATTGGTTTGAATAACTTTCCTTTTCTCTTGAGGAGACAAATATGAGGGTAACTCCCTTGTAGCCAAATAATTAACAATATCTACAAACCAATGAGATTTAATAGATACTGCAAAAATATATTGGTCAGGAGAATAATATTTAACACAAAAATCCTTATTATCATTTTGGATTCTAGATAGAAAATAAGTAATTGTATTCTCCTTTCGAGGCCTATCCAAAATAGTAGCATTAAATTCTTGTAACAACAATAAACATATTGTAACTCTTCCATTAGTAATAGATTTATTTATTAAATATATAATTGCATAGTGATCTCTGTGAAAAAAAATTCATAACCAGTGATACAATGTCGAAACTTATTAATAGCATGTACAAAACCTAAAAACTCATTTTTTGTTACAGTATAATTCAACTCTGTGGGAGTGACATTTTAACTCATGTAATAAATGGCATATGGAGTCAAATATTTATGTCCCAATACAACTCCTATACTTGTATCTTAAGCATTAGTTGAAATATGAAAACGAAGCCTCCAATTTTGACCTCATAAGATTGGTGCTTCAGAAATATTTTCTTTTAGTGTTTCAAAATATTTTTTGCAATTAGAATTCCAAATTAATTCACAATCTTCTGTAATAAATTTGAAAAGTGGAGAGGATGGCTTGGTGACATTTTTTATAAACCTTCTTTAACAACTAGTAAAACCAAGAAAACTGCTAACATATTTTTGAGAAGTAGGAATTAATCATTTTGAAATAAATTATACTTTAGATGCATGCACTTTAATTCGATCTCCTGAAATTTGGTGGCCAAAAAAAATCCCTCGTTGAACTGTTCGCATTATGATTGCATGTGTTGTCCTTGATGGCAACCCACTTGTAAAATATCAAGTATTTGATTTTTTAGATAAGATCAAAGGTGAAAAAGTGATGGAACATGATGACAGTATGATGGGATAAAGGTCTTGCAGAGTATGGATAACATACATAATTGCAGAAATATACGTGAATTCGTCAAGGCAAAGTTGTGTATGCACACATGTAGAAAGAAGAAAAGTCACGTATGTGCTAGTGCACTAAGTTTATGATACCATGGGTCCTTACCATGGTATTAGACCATAATATTGAGTGTAATAACAATTATTTTATCCCGTTCAAAAATACCATTGACACTTGTATGGTTTTGGCTTATGGTATTGGTTGAGGCTCAAACTATAAAAGGAGGTGAAGATCATAGTGGTAAGGGTGTGAATGTGTATGGGAATTGAATGAATACTTCACTATAAAGTATGTATGCAAGAAATGGACTATATTTTATTGATAGGTCTGAAATAATGATGCACCCATGACTAAAATAATTGATAAGGATATGTAGACCTGAAATGACTATGTTTTTGCATGATATATCCATGAGATTTTTAGATCTGTGATCTGTCACATCTTTGTTGAAGTGATGGGTATGATCTTAGTAATTTCATTGATCTGAAATGGTGGATAGTCCTGAATTTCTTACAAATATATACGTGGGTTTGACACGAGTAAGGTGTGTATACATGCAGGTTCATTTCTGTAGAGGCGTGTATAATTTTAATAAATATATATGCAGTTTGGCGTACAATTACATATATGTATTATGTAAGGCATGTATACAAGCTAGGGTTTTACTGAGGAATGATGAAGGAAATTTCTGATCAGTTTTACTGTGTTTATGTTGTGTGTCAATGGTGTCTTCATATAGATCTAGTTTTTTTGAGTATTTATTATATTGCTAGTAGATTGTGATTAAATATCAGTGATTGGTTGGTTGATTAATGATTTAGTGAATGATTTGGTACAATTATATGTTACAGTTTGATGTATGGTATTCGACTTAAATGTGTGTAGTGGGTCTAGTCTGAAAATATGTTGGAAAGAGGCATACAAGTTGTCTTGAGTTGAACATGTTGGATCTAGTTTGAAAATTTATGAAACGTGGTCTGCGGTGGCATTGACGGTTGGAAAATTTAGTGAGGGATTCGTAGATACCTTCGTTGTTGGTAAACGAGATGAGGGGGTCATAGCTCCCTTCTAGTGGTTCTTGGTAGACTATATCAGGGGGTTTGATCTCCCTTCTAGTGGTGGTTGGTAAACAAGAGCAGGGGGTCGAAGCTACCTTCTAGTGGTAGCTAGTAAACAAGATCAGGGAGCTTGATATCCCTTGTAGTAGTAGCTGGAGAATGAGAGAAGGTTGCAACCTTTTTCAGGTGGGTGCCTGTGTGCTGGTATGAATCTGCACCAGTATCAGATTGTAATTATTTTTCTTTATAATAAATATTGAAGACAAAGATGACAACAATGATGGTTTTCTCTCGACTTGGGTTTCCATATTAAATCCTAGTGTTCATGTGTGTTTCCTATGTTTCATTATTTATTATGTTATTACTGCACATGTTTACTTCTTATTAAATGTCTAATGAATAAATGATGCAGGAGTATCAGACCACCCTTAATCACAATTTAAATTCAAAGATGCGAAAGGAAAGAGATGGAGAAATTTTTGAAAAGGGGGTTAATTTCCATGAAATTTGGTTAAAATGATAAATTTCTTATCTCAAAGGTTGAATCGATGCATCTAGAAAATATGATTAGTTTTCAAAATTTTCCATGTAATTAAAATAGAGTGATCTCAAGGATTAGTTAAGCGATTGTGGGAGGAAATCGTGGATCCTAGATGATCCACTCATTTTGTAATTTATTTAAAATTAGAAGATTGTGTTGTATGAGGGGGCAGCTGAATCTAACCTTAGGGTGAATGTGTGATCAGGCCCATAGTGGCCTTATCCTGTAATTCAAGCTCAATAATAATAGAATCCGTTTAGTTTTAAGTATCCAGTAGTGTTCTGGATCTTGTGGTATCTGTCTGTGTTATTTAATTTAGATTTCTCAGTGTATATAGGTATTCTTTTCAGTTTTTTTAATTCATATCTTGTGTTAATATGACTGGTGAATGAAGTTCCTATTAACTTCATTGTAAATCAAAGTATGCCAGAACATGAGTTTATTGAAGACACGATTCCATTGACAGACAGTGTCAACGCTACCCAGTGGCATTGAGAAAGTATTGCAGGTGCACAATGGAAGTTGGATAGACGAGATATTATCGCAAATATAAAGTCAGAGATGGACAGTCCAGATTAAATTGCAACCCTGGTGGAATATCGCAAATCGATAAAGGAAGCACAATTCACAATTAGCTAGATCTGTTAAAGTGGAAAAATTGCAATAAAGTGTAGAGGTTAAGACGCGATAAGAAGTGGGGTTTTTGATGCGATGTGATATCATATCGCATATGATAAGAGGATCCTTAATACGCGACATCATAAACCTTTCGATATGCGATAAGGTATTCGCTACGATTTGTAAAATCGAAAAATCACAAACATTGCAATATATGTTATGTGTGATTAGCGGAGTTTTGATTTCTGCGATTTGCAATCTGTTTAAGAATGAAAAGTTGCAATATTGTGATCCGTCATGTTTAGTTAACCAATTTACGTGCGCCGATAACCCACAGGTCCGCGAATTGTTAAAATTTGAGGCCTTGCTGCGTTAAGTAGTATCAGAGCAGAAGAATATTCTACGTGCAATGGAAAGAAGTACAAATATGTTGAATATTGGTAAGTGTGTGGTCCTTATATTTTTTTTAGGTAGCAGTAGAGGAAGGCGATAAGATTTGTAGCAGCGTAGACGAAGGAGTGCTCAAATGGTTCTAGAAGAGAGGACCAAAGAGATGCCAAAACACTGAGATCAAAAGAGAGAAGCTTAGTGAGGTATCGTGTAGCAAGGAGGAGGCTTGCTACTATAGAGGTTTTTTTGGAAATCACGAGTGTTATTCCAAAAATATCACGAAGGCAATTCCACAGAAAGTGTGGGTAGAATTTCTAAGAGAAAGAAAACAGATACCAAGAAGAGGACCTGGTATTGATAACAAGTAGCAGAGCTATTACAGAGATGAAGAAGGCATATGACCAGGAGGTCGTAAAATTTGTGTACCTTAGGAGTTTGATGCAGGAGCATCAGACCACCTTTAACAATAATTTAAATTCAAAGCCGCAGAAGGAAAGATGTGGACAACCATTTGAAAATGGGGCTAATTTCCATGAAGTTTGGTTGAAATGATAAATTTTTTATCTCAAATGTGGAATTGATGCATCTAGAAGATATGATTAGCTTTAAAAATCTGCCATGTAAATAAAATACAGTGAACTAAATGATTAGATAAGTGATTGTGGGAGGAAATCATGGATCCTAGATGATCCACTCATTTTTTAATTCCTTTAAAATGCGAATATTGTGTTGTATGAGGGGTCAGCTCAATGTAACCTCAGGGATAACGTGTGATCATGCCCATAGTGGCCTTAGCCTATAACTCAAACTTGATAATAGTAGAATCTATTTATTTTTAAGTATCTAGTAGTGTTCTAGATCTTCTGGTATATGTTTATGTTATTTAATTTAAATTTATCAGTGTATATACATATTATTTTAATTTATGTTAATTGATAGGTTGTGGGAATATGAATGGTGAAATAAGTTCCTATTAACTTTTCTGTAAATCAAAGTATGGTAGAACATGAGTTTATTGAAGATGTGATTCCATCGATAGACAGTGTAAGCACTACAGTGGGATTGAGAAAGTGTTGCAGGAACATAGTGGAAGTTGGACGGACGAGATCTTAACGCAAATTTGAAGTAGGATATGGACAGTCCAAATTAAATCACAATCCTAGTGGAATATCACACATCATTAAAGGAAGCATAGTTCGCAATGAACTGAATGAGTTAAAGTTGAAAAATTGCGATAAAGTGCACTGGTTGCGATGCGATGTGATTGCATATCACAAATGGTAAGATGAGCCATGATATGCGACATCGTAAACCTTGTGACATGTGATGAGGTATTCACTGGGATTTGCGAAATCGAAAAATCACAAACATTGCAATATATGCTATGTGTGATCGGTGGAGTTTTAATTTCAGTGATTTATGATCTGTTTAAAACTACGAAGGTGCAATATTGTGATCCATCATGTTTGGTTAACCAATTTATTTGGGACCATAACCCACAGGTCCACAAATTATATAAAATTTGCAGTTTTTCTACAGCAATAAATGATGTTGTGGCCTAAGTAAAGTTTTTGAAGATTTATCTGAATAATAAGTTCATTAGGCATACGCAAGTTTCCTTAAAGAAAGTCATGTTCATACACTAGTTGGATTATTTGAAGTTGTGTATAGAAATTATTAAATAAAATAAAATTTTGTTTGAGTTGTAAATACTAATTGAACCCCCCTCTCAATATTTTTCCCAACGATTGGTATTAGAGCAGGTCCTTTAGAAGAATATTGATCACTTAAAAGAGATCCGTTGCAATGGAAAGTCATCAAAGATTATTTTCTATTATGCCACTAGTCTTCAATGGAAGTAATCTATTTTTCTGGAAGATAAAAATAGGAGATTATCTGTAAAGTATTGGAGCATATGTTTGGGGAATCGTAGAAAGTGATTATCAATATCCAACAATTGTTCCTACAGATGAAACAAAAAAGAAGAGATATGAAACCAATGCAATAGTTGTCAATGCCTCATTGGGAAGCATGTTAGAATAATTATTTGTCAAATTCATGCATCTAAATTCAACAAAGGAAATATGGGACGAGATCATTCATAGCTACAAAGGTGATGCGAAGGTAAAAAGTGTCAAACTTCAAACTCTTATAATTCGGTATGAAAATATCAGAATGCATGATTATGAAATTATTGTGATTTTGTTTCTAAGAATAGATGAGCTTGTGAATTCTATGAGAAATATGGGTGAAGATATAAAATATTCAAATTTAGTAGAGAAAATATTGAGATCTCTAACTCCAAAATTCGAGTCAAAAGTGTATGTCATTGAAGAAATGGAGGTTCTGCAGAATATTACTATTGTTTAACTTCACATTATCCTGGTTTCTTTTGAAATGCAAAAGAGGTCCCTCACAAGTCAGATAAGCCTCATTTCAGACCTATGGAAAAGGAAAAGAAAAGAAATTTCTTAGGGAATCAAGTTATATATCAAAAGAAAAAGAGGTAAATTTTGTGAGGAAACTTCAACTAGGTACTGGAAGGTTAAAAGATAAGCTTCCCTTAAAGTTTTTTTTCTTGTGGTAGAGTTGTCCATTATGATTTTAAATGTCCTTATAAATAAAATCATGAGAAAGGGAAAATGTTTGAAAATAGGAGAAGCTTTTATAAAAATAAAGATAGTGACAGTTTGTCAAATGGAGAAGAGGGAGAGACTGATCGAGATATGTAAGTTATCATAGCATGTATCATGAATGATGATGACAGCCTAAAAGAGAAGAAATTGTTTACTAAACAATTACATAGATCAAGGAAGAAAGGATGGTTCAACGGATGTTGTTTCTATTGTAACTCATTTAGGGATAAGACCACTGATTGAATGTTTAGTATGTTGAACAAAACTGAGAGTTTTGAAAAAAAAAGAAACACTGGTAAAAAACATAGGGAATTTTGACCCTGATCAACTCATATGTTTCTAAAGTTTACTTCTCATAATGACTACAAAAGTGATGTGACATACATTTTCAGAATCAGTAATGTATCATCACAGGGGGAGCAATATATGGTGATTCCCATGATTGGTTTCATAACTTTTGTTGTTTATATTTCTGATAGTGCAACTGATGTGACAACAGAAGACAGGTACAGGTTGTACAAGTTCAATGGGAGATGCAGCTATGAAATTTCAGTATTTCAGTTTTAGTATGTGGGTTTCATAAACTAAAACCGCATATATACGCGAGTTCCTTTGTAGACAATTGCGTATGTTTTTCTGTAATAAAAAAATATTGAGATAGACTGAAGAGCATATTATGATATGCTCTTGATAGTTATGACTTAATTTTCTTTGTATGATGTTGATGGTTACAATATTCTAATATGATATTAAGCTATAATTATCTGATTGATGAAAGAGTTTCTATGGTAAGACTTGAAAGTGAATAGGTAGCACAGGTTCACGGGGAGCATTATCCTTGCTGAGTATAATGCATTGTTGGAATTATGTGTATCATGGTTGTTGAATTATGTTCAATGATATCTACTAGTCATCATTAATTTTTTCCTTCATAGATGACTAAATGATTTCCCTAGATTTCTAGAAAGAAAGTTCATGAACATTGTGAGTTCTAGAAATCTCACTGCCTTCATCATCCTTAAGATAAAATTTTCACTATCTCATCATCCCATAATGTCAAGCTCTGCTTACCTGTCCCAGAAAAACCATTAGGGGCTCATGTCCCTCATTTTTGTTTTTTTTGTCACCTTTGGCCCAAATCCTCTATTTTTTTTTACCTAAAAACGCCCCCACAGCTACCTAAGGCCACCTATCAAACAACTCTGTTGTGTCTCCCAAAAATACCCCAAGCATTGATGTTCTCAAAACTATCTCTGTACGCTCTTTAGATAAATCAAGTACATTGGATTTTGGATATTCAATACATCAGTTTATCATAAACATTGTTTTACACTTGATAAACCCAAAAATATGAGTTTTTAGTCCAAAGCCAAATCCAAGGAACCTTCCACTAGGTCATCTAGGGTTTCACAAATCAGAGGGTGGATTTGGTATCCTAAAATCTCTGTTTTTCCTATGTAAAGAGACTGCATTCAAAGAAGAAAAGGGACAAGTGACATTGTCCAAAACTGGTCTAAGGGTCATTCAGGAAAGGCCTCCTTGGCCTAGTGAACAAATTTTGCAAGGGACAATTGCCCTTGTTCACATTATTGCAAAATGATCAAGATGGCCATAAGCCTAAAAAAGAGGTAAGGTAATAGGTTGACATCACCATTGAAGGAATCCACAACAAAGAAGAAGGCAGAAAGGCCTGTGTTTGAAGAAAATCATGGTTTATGACTGATTTGGCAAAACAAGTGAACCAGTGCAAAGAGTATTAGTACAAGGGCCTGAGTTTTCAAATATAGTCAGAAGATTTCAAAATGGTCAAAAGGGAAGCAAGCATGAGATGAAAAGACTAAGGAGGAACTCAAGATATACCACTATCAAAATGATCAAAGGAACAAATAGGTAATTGGTCTAAAAAGTAGAGAAGCCTCCAAAATAGTTTCCTTATCAAAAATATATTTTACAAAAGATAGATCAGCCACGAGTGACACTTCTGCAGGACTGTCAAACATGGCTGCCTACAGAAAGGTTAATAAGGACAAACAAACCTAATATTTCTCACAATGGTGGCACATATGGAAACTAAAGAAGCTTTTGATACCAACTACTAGGGTTTTCACACCAAGAGGTTTTCATTACTTCAAAGAGAAAACATGACAGAAGGTTAGTTGAAAGAAGGTCTAAATTCTTCTTTTCAGTCTATTCACCAAGAAATCAAAGGCATAAATATGCAGGACTGAAAATTCCAAGGTAAAAGTTCCAAAATTATCATAAGATTACTCTTTGCAAATGTTGAAGTTCATGAAAATGATAAAGTCAAGAAAACCTTAAAAAAAAGAGTACTAATGTCACTGTCTGCCTTTTTTCCTCAAAAATTTGTCAAAATGACCTTTTTCTTTTCAAGAATTGATTCATGTTTCCAAAATATGGGTAGAAGGAAAATTTTGAGCTTGTTAAAGAGTTTGTAAATCCAAGGGGAAACATCAAAATGCTCTAGACAAAGCAAAGACCATTTTTTTTTCAATTCTGCCACATATAGGACAAAGGACCAAAAAGACAGTAAAAAAGTGAGAAGGGAAAAAAACATTAAAATGTAGGTTTGATCCTAAAATTATTTTTCAAAAAGGAGTATAAAGGTCTCCTCTCCCTCTTCCCAACTCATTTTTGTCTTTGCAGAGGAGAAGGAGAGTTGTTGAAATGATTTTTAGAGGGTTTTCTGCAAAATTTGTTGAAGTTCTCAGGCGCTATGCACTGACAGGGGCACTACACATAGAGCCATGGGTGTTGCGCACATAGGAGGTAGATATAGTGAAAAAAATCACTATGCTAAGCATTGGAGAGGTGGCACTACGCACTGGCGAAGGCACTGCGCACAGGCTCAGTTCGGTCCTGACTTGCCCACCATTCAACGGCGTTGCGCACAGGGAAGGCCCGACCTGACCCGACGCTTTGCACAGGGAAGGCCTGATAGGAACGACATGTTGGGTGGCGCTACGCACAGAGGAAATTTGGCTAAATTTTCCCAAAAATTTTTCAAACTCACTTTTTCTCCTCCTCAAATTTTCCCTAGGCTCCTGCATGAGTTAGACAAGGTTGGTAGTCATTTTATTTGCCCTCCAAATTGATATTTTTTCATTAATAATCAAAGGAAAATATAAAAAACCTAAATTTGGACAAACCCTAATCCTCATGGCAATCAAATATTTAACCTTCTAGGGTAATAATTACCAATTGGAGAGTTGTCATTAGCATAAATACACTCAATGTAAGCTAAACCTCCTCCTAAACTCTGAAGGCATTCCTAGACTTACTTCATTTTTCCCTCATTTGAAAAAATATGCCCTCACCATCACTCATTTTTCCTCCCTAGACCTAAAGCTCTCACTGAGCTAAAAACCATTTTGTTCAAGGATATAATCAACCACCATGTCTGCAAAAGAGATCAGTATTAGTAGTGATGAAGGCCAAAGGCCTATCAAGCCAAAACACAAGGGACGAAGGACTAACAGGTTTGAGCCTTTGGATACCATTCAAATCACCTCTTCTCCCATGATCCTTGCATGTTTTCAAGATGTTGGATGCTATCAGTTCTGTGAGAGGGTTAAACAGGTCCAAAACCACTCAATTTTGACTAGGTTGTTCATTCTCAGCCTACAAAACCACCAGGTCTAACCTAGAAGGAGTAAATTTTTAACTCTCATATGAAACCATTACTAAAGCCACATGGATACCAGATGTGGGTGAGAGATGGCTCAAGCAGAAGAAATTGGCCTTAAGCTACTATGAGCCCCTCCTCAAACCTATTTATCAACAGGGCTGCAATACTGTTTTCCCCTTCTCCCACCTGTTAGAGAGATATGCCCTACTGATGAGGCATATCATCAAGTACCTCAGTTGTGAGGGGAGGTACTCCATGATTTATTCATATCACATAAGTCTACTAATGCACTTCACCATGATTAAATTTCTAAACCTACAGTACTATATCTACTGGTGCATTGACAAGATGGCTTCAGTACTCAAGAAAAGGAGTTATGCCCACCAAATGTAAAGCCTTTTTCACCACTCCTTGGTTAATATGATTGTTTTGCACTAGTTAGAGCAGCAGGGAATCCATTGGGAAGTTTTTCATCTCACATGATATATTTTCAAATCCCTAAGCCTTCATTCAACAAAACTTGCCTTCCACTTCACACTCACTTACCTCCACTCCTCCATCACCTCCACCTATGCCTTCTCCACAAGGAAACTTACCTCTTTATTCTTCTCCTGATGGATCAAGTTAAGATGATGGTAGTAGCAATGAAGAACAAGAATATGATAGTGGAGATGAAGAAAACAATGAGGCAGATACATAGTTTAATGAGAAAGAGCAGGAGGATGAAGATGACAAGGAGGAGGGAGATGAACATGGTAGTCATCAAGACAAAGATAGTAAGCACTTGGAGGAAAACAATGATGGTAGTGATACCAACGAATCACTCCCAAGTAAAAAAAAGGGTGGTGCTGATGAGCAAGATGAAGACCAAGAAGAAAATGAAGACAATAATGAGGGTGACAGTCAGCAAAAAAGTGAGCATGACAGTCAAGAGAAAAATGTGCGTAAACATGACAATGAGCTAGTGACAATATAAATGAAGATGATGAACATGAAGAAACAAAAGGTGATGATGAGGAAATATAAGATCAAGAACAAGGAAATAATGAAGCTGAAAGAGATCTTGAAGAGGCAAGCAATGACCAAGGAGATGACACTGATAGGACAATCAGTGATGAGAAAAATAGCAAAGAAGAAAGTCATGACTATCATGACAATCATGACACATATAAACCTTCTAATGATGAACAGGGCCACAGTGAAGCTGATGCAGAGGTGGATGATCTAATCCAAGACCAAGGTAACAACACTGAATACAGCAAGGAGGGTGATAATAATGAGAATGTTGAAGGTAGCAGTGAGGAAAGTGAAGATAATGATGATGTTGAAGGTCAGGACAACAGTGATCAAACAGAGCATGAGGTGCTTGATAGAGACCACAATAAAGATAAAGGAGCTGATGACAACACCAAGGGTCACAAAAATGATAAAAACACTTCCAAAACTACCATTATCACTCCTTTCACATGCACATACCACAAAGGGAAGAGAGATGTGTTTGTTGCCTCAAAAAGGTAAAGGGTCATCTCTTCTCCAGCTATGAAACCATTGGACAAGGGAAAAGAAAATATGGAAAAGGGTAAGTAGCAGGTAAAGGTGAGGAGAAGTAAGAGAATCAAGAAACCTACTCAAGAACCTCAATTCATTGATCTAGACAGTGATAATGAGGACAAGGAGATGACCACCAGATTTCTACTCTTAAACAAAGATGCATAGCTTAAGGAGTGGGAAAGAGATTTAGAGATGGCACAATGTGCCATTCAATATTACAAGAATGAGCACAAGCACTTCAAGAAGTTGAAAAGGGGCCTTGCTCTCCAAAACAAAATGACCAAGAACTATGCAAAGAAAAACAAGCTTGCTTGTGCCAAACTGAGGGAGGTCCTCATGGAGATAAAAAAACCTAAAAAAGGAAAAAAAGTATGATAGCCTTGGAGTTTTGGCGAAGGCTTCTCAACAAGTGTCCAAGACCTCTTGAGGGACCTCCCCACAAATTTTGGGCCAAATTGAACAACATTTACTATTTTTGAAATTTTGATGCCTCTGTGCGCAACACCCTTGGCGCTACGCACAAATTTGGTGCATCCTCGGCTCAAAAAATTTACAATTTTAGATTCCTCTCATCATCCGCAATCTTCTCACAAAATTTCAAATCATTTGGAACAGTTTTGACCCCCCAAAAGGTCAAAAAACACCAAAATGTTGACCATTCTGCCTCATTCTTCAGGCAAGGTGTTGCACACAGAGCAGTGTTGGGAAAATGGGTATTTTTTTAGGAACATGGCACTCATTCAGGAAAAATAAATAATTTCTGGAAAGTAGACTCATCAGGCTTTCCAACAAGGCAACACAAATCCAAATCCATCATCAGGAAGGGGTCCAAAACCTAGTTACAAAAGACCTTATTTTCTGCTGATGTGGCGCTGCGCACAGAGACTGTCTAAGTGTTTTTTGGACCAAAAGTCAACAAAACGCACTCATTTATTGCAAATTTATATTTTTTATTTTTTTGAGGCAAACAATTCTAGAATTAGGTGCAAATAGTTATTTTTGCGTTTATTTCTTAGGATGTTATGTGCCTTGGGCCTTGCATGGTGTCTTGGCCATAAATGACATTTATGGTTGAATTTGAAATTTTCCTACAATATTTAGGGTTTTAGTCCTCCTTTTCTCCATAAATAGAGCATGATGCCCTCATGTATTTTGTTGGCTTTTGATAAACTTGGAGAGCAATACATGGTTTTTATGAGCTTGGAGAAGAAATTGGTTTTGTGAAGTTGATGAATCGCTTGTTTGGCTTGATGATGGAGAAGATTGTTTGTAGGATTCCTTAGCTTGGTGAATGGTGATGTCTTCTTAACTTGTTTATGTTTTCTTGTTCTCATTGTGTTTCATCCTTCTTGGTTGCTATAAATCAGAAAAGTATAGGTTGAGACATGCTCTTTGAGGCACCTCATTTCTCCTGTTTGTTATAGATTTACTGTTTTCCTATGTTTGGTCGTCTTAAGGAATTCTTGATTGCTCCTTAGGTCGATCTAAACTTGGCTTGTTTCATATATGGATTAGTATGCTAGTTTACAAGTATGATTCACGGTATGTCCTTCTTACTTGAAGCTGTCCAAACTCTATCTTGAAACCTCTCTTTGGAATATTGTTTGCTAGGATAAGTCAAAGAGGTCTCGTTCGATCTTTCCATTTGTCCATGCTTATAAACTTGTTTCAGAGTTCTTTATAGCCTGATTGATGATGTCTAGGAGTTCCCTCTTGATATATTAAGTTATTGTGCCATCTTATATGTTTTCCCAAATTTTTAAGGCGAATTTACTAAAGTTAGAAGCTGATATGAAAACAACCTGAGTTACTTAGCTCTATTTCGGAGATTGACTGCAGGGGAATTTACTCGATATGTCACCCTTAAATAAAGGATGAGATCCAGAGGCTACCTAGACCTCTAGAAACTCTGTCTAAAAATTGAGCAAGATATTTTCTATTCTTTGTACAAAATGTGATTGGCAGTATTACTGAACAGCTATTATGTGCATTAAATTTTTAGACATGAAATAATATATGTATGTTTAGATTGAAAAATTTCACATAAATTACATAAGCCATACCATAAGACAAAGAAGTTTGTGATGGAGTTCGTCCCACCTGGACTATGTCTCCGGGTCCGCCTCAGAATTGTGCATCCGTTGTATTCTTTAAGCCGAGAGAAATATGCTACAATGAATCATCATTTGCACTACTGATGTTGCAGATATGGACCATCCATTGATTAGGCTAACTGATGCAACTCTTTTCTTTCAACACATAAGAAAATACATGGATGATTTGCACACTAAAAAAAAACTGAGGACTGAAGCTTTATGAACTTTCGACAACTTGGTGGCTGAAAGAGTTTTAAAATGTCGAAGTTGATCTCGTCATCATCAACATACTTCGATGCTGTATTTATGCAAGTAGGATGACTTTGCTCCTTCAATAAACTTGCAATGACAAAATCTCCACCAATTACTTCATCTGTCTTCTTTAAAACTGCATACCTCCTTCTGAAGTAGGGAAAAATTTCCTCTCTTGAGATCTCACTCTCAACACTTCTCTCTTCAAAAATTTCTCAACACTCTCTTCAAAAAGTGACCTACTCCTTTTACAAAGAAAAATACTTTCTTTTATACAATAGGAGCTCATAAATTCATGGCAAATATTGCTTCCTCAATCTTCAATAAACCAAATTAAGCTTTTGGTTAATATTACAAGGTCTTTGAATTTCATCTTAATTCATGAACCTTCTCAATTAGGTTCCAAAGCTTTATGCTTAATTCACTTCAAAAGACCACATAGAAATCATTCCACTTTATGTTGGCTTGATCTTCGAACTTTTGTTTTCCTCCTTTAGAAATTTGTTGGAGATTAGTTGGTGATAAGGGATTGAAATCCCATCATCACATTCCATACATAGGATAAAGTCCTAAACCATAGCACTGTATTTAAATTCAAATACCCACTTTATACTTTATAATATAAATCTCCGCCCGACCGTTAGGCTAACCGCGTGGAGTTATTGATCTCCGGCACCTGCATGTGAACAGTCTAGCAGCTACATTTGTGGTTGAATCCCGGCAGTTAAGGTCTTATCGCGGTGGTCTAAACTTCGTCGGTTCCGTATCGTGACTGTTGTCCACACAAACCAAATTATGTTCCGCCGTGGATTAATGACCTATCACATGTTGTAACTTTTTCCGATGCGGTTAGAATTGCCGCGCGATGTTACAACTTCCGCTGCAGTCTTCACCATTCTGTAGTCACATGACTTCGACTTCCGACGCGGTCAAATAATGCTATCTGGATAACTCTGTGGGAGTTTTA
The DNA here is from genome assembly GCA_034641835.2 of Pinus albicaulis. Classification (NCBI taxonomy): domain Eukaryota; kingdom Viridiplantae; phylum Streptophyta; class Pinopsida; order Pinales; family Pinaceae; genus Pinus; species Pinus albicaulis. The sequence goes on along the minus strand of CM076578.1, from coordinate 1,349,139,422 downwards.
ATTGAAATTGTTTTTTAAAACATAACCTGAGCCTTCGTATATGCCTGAAGTCTGAAACCCTTCCACTTGACATTAATGTTTATGAACATTGACATTCGAAATTTATAACATAGTTCAAATCCATTACAATGTGCCTTGCCATATAATATATGACTTCTCAAATTCGACATTCAAACCTTTACATTAGGGTTTATGAAAACCCGACTTTCGAAACCCATTACAATAGGTTTATAACATTTCATCAAACCTTTTAAAAAAGGTTTTACACCATGGTATTTAGACCGGATAGGTCAACTTTTTAAAAAGGTTTTTGACCTCCGAACCTTATAATAAGGTTTTTGGTAGGTTTTGAAGTTTTAATATACCACCTTTTAACACTTTGAATTTATGGGTTTTAACATCCCATCCTCTGAAACTTTACAAAAAGGTTTATGGTTATGATTGCACTAGGGATTTTAAGTCCATAAGTTTTAGAAAACTTAGGAATAGGACTTGAATTTAACATTTCACCCTAGGAGTAGATTTTAGGCATTTACAAAGTTTTTTCATTTGACACTTAGACTTTAGGATTTAAGCCTAGGACTTAGGATTTCGATTAAGTGATTTTTTACCTTAGGATATATTTTGTCCATTAAGGTTTACAAAAGCAGACTATAGACATTTTTGACCTTTACAGTGAAGACTTAGGACAAATTTTATTACCTAAGTCTTATAACAAACTTTGTTGTTTTTTTTGCAGGTCGATTGAAGATGTCTTTGATTGGCGCTTTGAAACATTTGTTGGAGTTGCATTCGAAGTCGATGTCGATCGATGTCACACATTTGAACTTCACAAATTTAATGACCATCTTGATCACTCCCTGAATTATTACATAATCGACAATTACCAAATTTCAAATAACCATCTTGGTCATTTGAGTAATTTCGATACAATTTTAAGAATTCTAAAATTGGATCAGAAGCTCTTATGCTTTATATGTTTCACTAGAATATTTATCATGGATATTTATCAGTTTAAGTATTGTTAATTAAGCTTAATGGTTTTCCCTACTCATGAGTTGTAGCTTTTAGCTATATGTACTTAAGACCTCCTAGTTTTTCCCAAAGTTGATGTTCACTACCCTCACACATTACCTTAAGGATACATTAATCTTTCTAGATTGGCCCTGCAACACACTCTGATTCATCAATTAGAAACTCACGACTTCCATTGAATCCATAGCCCGATGATTCAAAGACCTCTCACTCCACCTATTCCACTTGACCATCTTACCCAACCAAAACAATCAACAAACCCTACACTGAACAACTAGCCTAAAATCAAAACCCTAAAGAAAAAAGAACACATCCTTTGCACCCAATAGAGAGATCCCTCTGTTGAACCCTTAGTTAAACTGAGAGGGGGGGGGGTGAATCAGTTTAACACATACATGGAATTTTAAAACTTTTCCCATAAAAATTATTTGCACCTTCATTTCATGATCAACTTAATATGTGAGCAACCTTAATTTGTGAGCAGCAAGTATCAAGAAGATTTTTTAATATAACAGCAGTCTTAATATGTGAGCAACAAGTATTAAGTAGATTAGATAAACCACATCAACACATAGAAATCATGCACAGAGACACCAAATATAAGTGGAAACCCATAAAGCGAGAAAACCACATCTTATATTGTTGTGATGCAAAGGCAAGCTCCAACTCCCTCTCACCACTGATTTTCTGTAGGCACCAACCTACAAGAGGCTCCTACCTCAATTCTGCAAGCCACAACTTGCAAGGAAGCTCCAACTCCCATCAATTTTCTGTAGGCACCAACCTACAGGAGGCTCCAACCTCAGTCAGCTACAACTGACATTTTATCAAGCTACAACTTGATGTGGAAGCACCAACTCCCATCTATTTTCTACAGGCACCAACCTACAGGAGGCTCCAACATCAGTCAGCTACAACTTGATGTGGAAGCACCAACTCCCATCTATTTTCTGCAGGAACCAACCTACAGGAGGCTCCTACCTCAGTCAGCTACATCTGACATCTATCAAGCTACAACTTGATAGGGCAGCTCCAACTTCCTTACTCTTTCAAAAGAGAAACACTTGTTGATTTACCTTGGATATCAGCTCTGTTCTGTTCCATCTGCTCTGTTGTTCATCTATTCTCATATCTACCCTGTATCATCTCTGCATCTTCTCAGATTCTCTATCAGCTTCTCCTTCTTCTCTACTCAGTTCCTCCTTCTTCTCTGCTCAACTCCTCTTTCTTCTCTGGCTCATTGCTTCATTTCTGCATTCTCTTCACTCACTTTCTCTAACCTACTTTTGCATATCAATGTGATATTATATATAGAGTTCATCACATGACTCTCTACATTCCTCAGGGAATTTGAAGTGAATAGTCCTGACTTTTTTCCTTCTGCCTTCTTATTTCTTTTACCTGCTCAGTTAGAAAAATATAACAATATGCATTAATTTCAATATTACAGTGGGAGTTTTTTTTTCCTACTAGAGACTTGCCAATGCATCACAAACAATAAAAAATTAATTACAACATTTACATTCACATTTTCAATTACACATTTCAATTTCACTCAGCTCCTTTTCTGGATTTTGGCTTCATTGGATTTTTGTTTTCTGCTGTTGTTAAGTAACGAATCTTGAGACTTTTGTTCATCATGCCTGCAAAATTCCCTGTGAATTTTTCAGTTCCTACATTCTTTGTTTACATCTGTTAGGCCCACATTTTCATCCCTGTGTTTATTCACCTGTTCACTGTACTTTTGGGCACCTGCTGCATATACAAATTCTTTTCCAAGTTTATCCTCAAATAAATATAAATCTAGGAAATGTATGTTCATTATTAATCTCTCTGTTCAGGCTCCCTGCTTACACCCTTTGTCCATATAATATTCTTTCAAATCAACCCCCTTCAGACTTTTTGGATCACTGTACATTTTTCTGCAACTGTCTCTCTCTCTTTCGTTGCAGTTGTGTAACTGCTGCACATATAACTGTCTTTTAATATAACAACTAATTTGAAATCTGGGAAAACTTGAATTAATGCGGAAACTTCATTTTTCCATGGTTATAAAACCATACATATAAATTCATTCATATTTCAATATTTACAATTTTTCATACGAGACCATATATATCGGGACCCACATATTCCAAAGTCTTCAGAGTGAAAATGCCTTTTGAATAGTTTTTACTACAGAACCTTTCGTTTAATCAACTATCAGCATCTTCAAAATTGTGATTAAACCATAATAAAAAAACCAACTTATAATATTTCGAATTAATATTCAAATATTCTGGCCAGGCCATTACATAGAAGTCTCTGCATATACTTGGTTTTTATAATTTGACTCCACTGGTCAATAAGTTATATTGAAATCTGTTTATGAGGGCGTCAATGAGTATCTCAACCTTTGACTTTGTTTTTAAACCTTAGGCATTTGAAAATGTATCAATATGTATTAAACGTATAATCAGCTCCAGGCCATTCTTATGTGCGCATTCCACTTTAATATATCAAGTATTGCAATATATATCAACCCTGATGCATATTATAATATATACACATTCCGTGGAGCCCACTTGTTAATGCATTTCCTCAATCGACGGTTAATAACATATCGCGTAGCCAACACTGATCTGACGGATATCGCTCGGTGAAGATGCACGGACGATAACGCGCGATGGCGCGCAATGTGAATGGTTTTGCAGATTCGTTCAGGGACGCGTGTCGCTCGTCCTATGGAATCGCTCTGATTTCATAAATACCGCTTGCCCGACGAAATCGGTGCGATGAAAACTAGAAACCCCCTTCACTGTTCATTCTGCTCGTGGTTTTGCCTTCAAGGTTCTGCTCTTCTCCTTTATGCTCAGGTTCTGCCTTCAAGGTTCCGCTTCAGTAAACACACAGCTTCGTGCCTCTGCCTATTATGAAATTGGCCACACAGGCCAGATTCCCAATACTCAATCACAGTCTCATTCACTTTCATTTCTCCATGAAAGCATAACTTTGTTTTAATTGTTCTTCCTCCGGGCGATTATGTTAATGTAACACAGGTTATATATAATTCGAGCTGGTCCATACTCTAAACGAAGATTGGAATGGATAGGCTTCTTCCCTATTTGTGGATGCAAATATACATTAAAGGGCATCTAAACTAACACAAGTCATATATATATGTATTCCAGCAAACATGCTCTGCGATCAAGTGTCCATTCAATTGCATTCTTCAGCAAGCAGGTCAACCCTATCGAATCCACCATACAGAATTACATCCTTTACTGATTTGCTATCTCGTGCTTTTACAGAAATCGAATCTATCAGCCCTTTACTCAGATTTACTCAACCATACTTAACACATATTTCGAAGAGACCAGAACCCTCCAAATTTAGAGGTTTTTCAGGATGTATGAATCAATTAGAACTTCTGGAACAAAATGCCTCTCCACACAGAGATTAGCAGTTCAGATTTTCCCATAATGCAATAAATCAGGGATTACAAGAATCGATCCCTTTCTCTCAACCTACAATGGGTTCACAATTTTGGTTCATTCCAGAATGCATACAACTTGTCCTCTATACATTGAGTGAGACAATTAAACAAATAGGAATATACACAGTGATTGATTCTTCTTGATTATAAGTCACACTGAGTCACTAATTCATCCAATGATACAGAGTTTCACACTAACCCTACTACATTTTTGCCATTAATCCATTGGTTCCAATACACACAATTCCACAGTTCTTCATCAACATATACAAATGAAATCAACTACAAAACCCTCTTGGTCTTGGCCATATAGTCAATTGGCCCTTCAATTAATTACTTTGTCTCTCCCTAGTAGCTCTCTCCTTTTCCATCTCCTTTGCTTCTGTTTCCTCTGATGTCTTTGCTGCCTTTCCAGATCTCCAATCAACTAACCCTTCTAAAACTGCCTTAGCTTCATGTTTCATGCTCTCTTTGCCTTGTTGTTGCTTCAAGTGCTCCTTCTTTTCCATCTCCTTTGCCATCAATGACAAAATTTCCAATAGTCTCCCCCTTTGGCATTGATGGCAACACATCCACCGATAATCCAATGCTTCCTCCAAGTCTTCCTCTGCCTAGCTTCTTTTAGAAGACCCTTTCTTCTATTACCTGCTTTTCCTCCCCCTTTGACATCAATGGAAAAGGGTTGCACATTTCTCAGTGTAGATTCTATGTTTTCATTTCTTCTCTCTGATTTGTGTTTACATCTTTTTCTTCTGAATTTGTACCCTGCTGCTCCAAACCGGTGTACGTTGAGAGAACACTTTTGAGGATTATAGAACTTTGAATATACACTGTAAATTGATACAATTCAAACACATAAACTTCTTTCACTTGTATAGAGCTAAAAGTGAAGATAATGACACTTCATAGAACACATTGTACCAGCTTTATCTAATCAGAGATGTATGATTGGATCAAAAACTAAAATGTTGAGAAGGCTTCAAATATACTTTTGTCTCTGTCTGATGTAGTGAGCTAATATATTTCTATTGAGGAAGATTGTAGATGGAATATGTCTTCTCCTACAATACGCATCTATAGTACCACACCTGTTCAGTTATGATAATGATGCCAATATATATATTATTACTGTGGTACACCTTTCCTGCCTGTTGGTGATGATATGAGCTAGGATCCTGACAAGGATATTACTTTTAAAGACTGAAGATTCTTGCTATTGATGTGAACAATGAATCAAGCCAGAGTTTACAACTTATTATGAGATTAGGAAATATATTTTAATATAAGAGACCAAATGACTTTTACTGCTTGCACACTGTACTTTCAAAACAAACCCTTCAATGTATTGGTCAGTCTCACTTATCAATCATGCAGTTTTATTTATGAGATGAGGAGGTGTGTATGTCAATGATCAATCTCTCTTTAATGGTGAATTACCAGCAAATCCCTTGTGCTGAAGAAGGATTTAGATGAATTAATAAAAGACTTTTGAGCTTCAAATGATAATCACAACTAGTCCTTTATGCTTCATATACTTTGACTGTTATATCAAGATGATCATCCAAAAAACATTCTCATGATGTTTAATTCATATCTTTGTAAATAGACTTCACAAGGTGTTGTGAATGATTGCAAGAGAGAGGCCTGATAGATATGTACTGACTTCGGGAAGGCATGCAAAAAAAATGATACTGCTTCAATACTCAATATAATGTTTCAGAACGCAATATTGATCCTTTTTCTCTGTAATTGACCTTTTCACGCTTGAATAATGTAGATAACTCTGGGATACTAACTTGGTGTTCTTTTGCCTTAATCCTTTGATCTTGAGGACCTGTATCATACTTCTGCTCCATGAAAAAACTTGATATTCTATTGATAGGCATGCTGCTTGGTAAATTACCAAGTACTAGTTGATACTCCCTTGGTAAGTTATGCAGAGATTTCATTTTAGTTTGCACACTAACCCATAATTAAGACATCCTTCATAAATTCTACTATTGAGATTTCCACTGCTGTTAACAATAATCATCAAAATACTGAATCTGATCTTGTCATCATTAACCATTTTCTTATTCTGTTATTCTGATCAAATAAATCTCAATGCATTTTCCTTTTTCTTCCTGATCTCATAGCTGTTCTCATTACATGGAGCTCTTTCTAGACTAATTTCACGAGGTCTATATATGAACTGCTCTCCCCCTAGGATGTTGCTTCATATTTGTCACTGGATGGATTTTTTCTTTGCTTCCTAGAGCAGATCCCCCTGAGACTATGGAGGATTTGTTATGTTATTCAGATAATAGGCCCCCCATTTCTCTTTTCCTTCCATACTTTATTAGGGTTCTTCATAATGTCTGCACTTCTTTTAAATTCATAGTTTTATTTGATTTTCTTTGATCCCATCATCTGTCTAGAGTTATTTAATGTATATGGCAGATTACAATCTTTTGCTTTGTGACCAAGTTTGAGGCATACATAACATCTTATTTTATCATAGTACATTTGAGTTGATGTATAATACTTTGTTCCCCTTCTTGAATACATTTTACATTCAACAGATTTATGTCCAAATTCATTGCATGAATAAAAGTAGCCATGGAAATGATTTGTGTACTTGGTAGAAGATTGTCCTTTCCATTTGCTTTCTTGAGTTAGTATTCTCTTTTGCTGCATCTTTTGCTGGTTAAAGTTGATAGGCCTTCTCTTACATTGTGCTGCATTATGTCCTGGTTATGACAAGAGAAACATGTGCTATTTTTCATAGGAGGAAAGAACCACCTTTGACATCTTCCAAATTTATTCAATTCATCTTTAGGAGCATATGAGCCTTTAGTAGCCGATTGTTTCATCTTCTCATTCTCTGTCCTACAATGTTGCTGCTTGATTCTATTTGTTTCTTCACAAATCCTGTTCTTACTGGCTTCTATTTTTGTAGTAATCTGTTGAGCTGCTTCACTGTCCTTTACAGCTTTTACAAAGATGATTTTCTTGTTATCTTCTACCTTGGACTTACTGGTTTATCCTTCATATCCTATCCTAGTATTTATGAGAGGTGACCTTTGTGCATTTAGAATCTGGTCCAACTGTCCAGAGCCTTTCATTAGAGGTGTATTCATTAATAGTACTTTTTGGGCTTTTTCTAATTTCTTTCTTAAGATCATTACTTCTTCTTCCAATCTTTCACATTCCTGATTTTTGTCTCTCATTTGTTGCAACAGAGTGTCTTCTACTTTCTTTGCCTCTTCAAGCTATGTCTTCAGGCTAATAATTTATTTCCTATCTTCATATTCTCTCTCATCACATATTTGTACCAATCTCTTAAGGTCTTTGTTTTTATTCTTCAATATTTCTATTTCAGTCAGAGCTGTGTCAAGTTTGGCTTTTTCTTCAGCTGCAATTTCTTCATGGCTCTTACTACCATTCACACTAGTAGGTACCTCATTTGATTGAGCATCTTCTTTTTGACATGAATTTCTCTTTTTCTTATTTCTCTTCTCCTTCTTGACAATGCAATCCTCATTGTCTACTCCATGCATGAAATGCAGTCTGTCCCAGATTTCTTTTGTTGAAGTTAAATCCATTATTAACTCAAGATCCTTGTTATGAAGATTGTTATATATCACAAATTTTACCTTGGCATTCCTCTGTTGTTCTTTCACCGTAGGTAAGTATTTGCAGTAACCATCACATACAAGCTTCCATACCTCAGGTTCATAGGCCATTAAACCTGTTTTAACCTTATCTCTCCATTTAGGAAAGTTTGTTTTATTTAGCACAGGTACATTTTGATAGTCCATGACTCAACCAGATCTCCTTCAAGCTATTAAGCTTACACCAAAGGAGCCATATCTGATACCAATTGTTGAACCCTTAGTTAAACTGAGAGGATGGGGGTGAATCAGTTAAACACATACATGGAATTTTAAAAATTTTCCCTTAAAACTTATTTACACCTTCATTTCATGATCAACTTAATATGTGAGCAATCTTAATTTGTGAGCAGCAAGTATCAAGCAGATTTGTTAATATAACAACAGCCTTAATATGTGAGAAACAAGTATTAAGAATATTAGATAAACCACATCAACACATAGGCATCATGCACAGAGACACCAGATATAAGTGAAAAACCATAAAGGGAGAAAACCACATATTATTATTGTTGTGATGCAAAGGCAAGATCCAACTCCCTCTCACCACTGATTTTCTGTAGGCATCAACCTACAGGAGGCTCCTACCTCAATTATGCAAGCCACAACTTGCAAGGAAGCTCCAACTCACATCAATTTTCTGCAGGCACCAACCTATAGGAGGCTCCAACCTCAGTCAACTACAACTGACATTTTATCAAGCTACAAATTGATGTGGAAGCACCAACTCCCATCTATTTTCTGCAGGCACCAACCTACAGGAGGCTCCAAACTCAGTCAGATACAACTTGATGTGGAAGCACCAACTCCCGTCTATTTTCTACAGGCACCAACCTACAGGAGGCTCCTACCTCAGTCAGCTACAACTGACATCTATCAATCTACAACTTGATAGGGAAGCTCCAACTTCCTTACTCTTTCAAAAGAGAAACACTCGCTAATTTACCTTGGATATTAGCTCTGTTTTGTTCCATCTGCTCTGCTGTTCATCTATTCTCATATCTGCCCTGTATCATCTCTGCATCTTCTTAGATTCTCTATCAACTTCTCCTTCTTCTCTGCTCAGCTCCTCCTTCTTCTCTGCTCAGCTCCTCTTTCTTCTCTGCCTCACTGCTTCATTTCTGCATTCTCTTCACTCATTCTCTCTAACCTACTTGTGCATATCAATGTGATATTATATATAGAGTTCATCATATGACTCGTTACATTCCTCAGGGAATTTGAAGTGAATAGTCCTAACTTTTTGCCTTCTGCCTTCTCATTTCTTTTACCCGCTCATTCAGAAAAATATAACAATATGCATTAATTTCAATATTACGGTGGGAGTTTTGTTTTCCTACTAGAGACTTTCCAATGCATCACAAACAATAAAAAATTAATTACAACATTTGCATTCACATTTTCAATTACACATTTCAATTTCACTCAGCTCCTTTTGTGGATTTTGGCTTCACTGGATTTGTGTTTTCTATTGCTGTTAAGTAACTGATCTGCATACTTCTGTTCATCATGCCTGCAAAATTTTCTGTGACTTTTTCAGTTCCTACATTCTTTTTTTACCTCCATTAGGCCCACATTTTCATCCATGTGTTTATTCACCTATTCACTGTACTTTTGTGCACCTGCTGCATATATAACTGCTTTTCCAAGTTTATCCTCAAATAAATATAAATCTAGGTAATGTCTGTTCATTATTAATCTTTGTGCTCGGGCTCCCTGCTTACACCCTCTCTGTCCATATAATATTCTTTCAAATCAACCCCCTTCAGACTTTTTGGATCACTGTACATTTTTCTGCAACTGTCTCTCTCTCTTTCATTGCAGTTCTGTAACTGCTGCACATATAACTGTCTTTTAATATAACAGCTGATTTTAAATCTGGGAAAACTTGAATTAATGTGGAAACTTCATTTTTCCATGGTTATAAAACCATACATATAAATTCATTCATATTTAAATCTTTACAATTTTTCATACAGGACCATATATATTGGGACCCACATATTCCAAAGTCTTCAGAGTGAAAACACCTTTTGAACAGTTTTTACTATAGAACCTTTGGTTTAATCAACTCTCAACATCTTCAGACTGTGGTTAAACCATAATAAAAAACCCAACTTATAATATTTCGAATTACTATTCGAATATTCTGGCCAAGCCATTACATAGAAGTCTCTGCATATACTTGGTTTTTATAATTTGACTCCATTGGTTAATAAGTTATATTGAACTCTGTTTATGAGGGTGACAATGAGTATCTCAACCTTCGACTTTGTTTTTAAGCCTTAGGAATTTCAAAATGTATCCATGTGTATTAAACGTATAATCAGCTCCAGGCCATTCTTATGCGAGCATTCCACTTTAATATATCAGATATTGCAATATATATCAACCCAAATGCATATTATGATATATACACATTCTGTGGAGCCCACTTGTTAATGCATTTCCTCAATCGACGATTAATAACATATCGCGCAGCCAACACAGATCTGATGGATATCGCTCGACGAAGATGCACGGATGATAACGCGTGATGGCGCGCAATGTGAGTGGTTTTGCAGATTCGTTTAGGGACGCGTGTCACCTGTCCTATGGAAATGCTCTGATTTCATAAATACCGCTTGCCCGATGAAAGTGGTGCGATGAAAACCGGAAACCCCCTTCACTATTCATTCCACTCGTGGTTCTGCCTTCAAGGTTCCGCTCTTCTCCTTTACGCTCAGGTTTCGCCTTCAAGGTTCCGCTTCAGTAAACACATAGCTTCGTGCCTCTGCCTATTATGAAATTGGCCACATAGGCCAGATTCTCAATACTCAATCACAATCTCATTCACTTTCGTTTCTCCATGAAAGCGTAACTCTGTTTTAATTGTTCTTCCTCTGCGCGATTATGTTAATGTAACACAGGTTATATATAATTTGAGCTGGTCCATACTCTCAACGGAGATTGGAATGGATAGGCTTCTTTCCTATTTGTGGATGAAAATATACATTAAAGTGCATCTAAACTAACACAGGTCATATATATATGTATTCCAGCAAACATGCTATGCGATCAGGTGTCCATTCAATTGCATTCTTCAACAAGAGGGTCAACCCTATCGAATCGACCATACAAAATTACATCCTTTACTGATTTGTTATCTCGTGCTTTTACAAAAATCAAATCTATCAGCCCTTTACTCAGATTTACTCAACCATACTTAACACATATTTCGAAGAGACCAGAACCCTCCAACTTTAGAGGTTTGTTAGGATGTATGAATCAATTAGAACTTCTAGAACAAAATGCCTCTCCACACAGAGATTAGCAGTTCATATTTTCCCATAATGAAATAAATCAGGGATTACAAGAATCGACCCCTTTCTCTCAACCTGCAATTGGTTCACAATTTCGGTTCATTCCAAAATGCATAAACCTTGTCCTCTATACATTGAGTCAGGAAATTAAACAAATAGGAATATACACAGTGATTGATTCTTCCTGATTATAAGTCACACTGAGTCACTAATTTATCCAATGATACAGAGTTTCACACTAACCCTACTACAGTATTTCCATTAATCCATTGGTTCCAATACACACAATTCCATAGTTCTTCATCGACATATACAAATGAAATCAACTACAAAATCCTGCTGGTCTTGGCCAGATATTCAGTTGGCCCTTCAATTAATTACCTTGTCTCTCCCTAACAACTCTCTCCTTTTCCATATCCTTTGCTTCTGTTTCCTCTGATGTCTCTGCTGCCTTTCATGATCTCCAATCAACTAACCCTTCTAAAATTTCCTCAACTTCATGTTTCATGCTCTTTTTGCCTCGTTGCTGTTTCAAGTGCTCCTTCTTTGCCATCTCCTTTGCCATCAATGACAACATTTCCAACACCCTCTCTGAGTCCAGGAAGGCTAGGTCCTAGGACTCCAAAGACTGGTTCCATGTTACCCTGTCATTTGGTCTACCAATCTGCCAAATCATAGGACCCTAACAATATTTCTCTATTGAGGTCATTTGGTCTTGGTTATAAAATTCATATCTGTAATTTGTTGTAAAGGCCATGTTGAGACCTATGATGTAAAGTTTACCATATTCAGTCATGTATGGACTTTTCCAAATATGTAAACCCACTTGGTTGGGTGGTTGTATCGAATATGTAATCCCTCTTGGTTGTCTTATTGATGTAAGTATGAGTCCTTGGTGATAGGAAAGGTCACTGTTAGTTAAGTTATAGAGTCATTTACTTCATTAAAAATAAGTTTGAAGGTTTAGCATGTGCTCAGGGGGGAGCATGGTCAGTATAATGCAGATCAAATCTACAGATTTCTTCTATCTACAAGAAAATAGAAACTGTGATTCAGCTTTGGTCTACCCTTTCTTTTGATTTCAATGAGGGAGAGTAATTTGGTGTTTGAATAATGCTTATTTTGATGTGTCTATTAGGTATCTACAAGTTATGGTGATCAAACACCAACATGGTTTCCATGAATTCCAATGGGGGATATTGTTGGCATTATGATTGCATGTGTTGTCCTTGATGGAAACCCACTTGTAAAATATCAAGTGTATGGTTTCCGAATAAGCTCAAAGATGACAAAGTGATGGAATATAATGAGAGTATGATGAGACAAAGTTTTTTTAGAAGATGGATAAAGTACACAATTGAAGAACTATACGCGATTTCGTCAAGGCAAATTCATGTATACATGAAAGTATAAAGAAACAAAGTCATGTATGCGCTATTGCACTAAGTTTATGATACCCATTACACCATTTTTTGGTCATCTAGCCTGTTATTATTAGATGGACCAAAGTGCACCATGTAAGAGCAATTTTACCCTAAGTAAAATTTCTTTTACTATGAAAAGTAACTTAGTAATCCTTATTTATTAAGTTTTTTATGGTCTAAATAGGAAACCCCACGAGGAAATATTAAATAAATCCACATTTGTTTCAATTTCCTCACAGAATAATTAGTTAAACAACAGTTTAATTAATATTCCTTGTCATATTTAACCCAAAACAGGAAAATTAATTAGATAAATTATTGTTTATCTTATTATTTTCTATGAACAATTATTTAAACCTTATTTAAATAATATTCCTTGTTAAATTTGACTAAATCATGTATAAATAATTGAATAAATAATTAATTATTTGATTATTACTCAACCACATCCTTAAAATCGTAAATAAATCATTTATTTTTTTATTATTTACAAATAAAGGGATTTGACCAAATTCAAATTTCTTTTCCCTCCAACAAATATAACAAAAATATTCCATAAAAATTGGATCTAGATTTTGTTAATAATATTTTAATTATGCACCAATATCTAGACTAACTCAATATTCTGTAATAAATAGAAAGGTTTTTCCATTCATTCACTACCTTTTTTTCCCTAAAGATCACTCTGGATGTATACTTTTGGTCTGACTTTGATCCTCCATCATTGTCATATTTTGCTACCATTTTTCTTGCGAGGTCCCTTTGAGTTCCACTTTTTGTCTAGGTTTTCTACACCATCAAGAGAGAGAGATCTTAGATCTGAAGTGCTGAGGACTTACAAGAACCCATCCCATTTGGGGGGATTGGTAACATATTTCTATGGTCCCTTCCCAGGTGTCAAAAATACAAAAATTCTTTAAAAATATTCTTGTCTTGTCTGTTGGATGCATGGAGCAAATCTTACTTTTATTTGTTGCTTAATGTCTTTTACTGCATAGATCTAGATTTTGCAGCATTTATGTGGGTCAACTAACTGTATATCTAAAGAAATTGGAAGCCATATTTGATTTTAGGGTTGTTTGTGATGCAAAACTAAAGTGAATTTTTTTCTTACACTTGCGATTAGAATTCATACTAACAAACGGCAACTCCACAAGGGCTTACAATTATGACCTTGTCGTTTTTCAGATCCCTGCATGACGAGCTGCTTAAAACCCTAGGATTTATCTTTAACTTCTTGTTTTGTTTTTCTTGATGTTGTTTTTAACCTATAAAACCATAAAACATAAAAAATTCTAACTTCTGTGTGCTTTCATACCTATTGCGCAGGTGACACGCATCAGCCGTAGCTTAGATGACAAATTTTTTTGAAACCCGCTCTTGAGAGTGTCCGAAGTGTAGGCCATATTTTTTTGGCCAAAAACTGTGACATGAACCTCCAGGGCACAAAAAACAGGCCAAAAAATGTGACCTCTATAGAAAATAGGTTAGAAACTGTGACCTGAAATTTTTCCGGGATTTTTTCTGAGATTTTCTGGGTTTTTCTGGGCCTCTGTTTAGGGTTTCCTGACCTCCGTCTCCACCCATTTTGGACCTATAATTTCTTTTCTTTACTCATAAAAGTGGGAACCTAGCCCCATAGGGCTTCAATACCCTCCACCTTTCTAGGAGGAGTTTTAGCTGCAACATGTCATCCGAAATTTCAGTGTGTTCAACCATTTTTCAGATCTGATCCCTTACCTTCAGATCCACTTCAGATTGTTTATCCATCCATCCAAAAAAACTCCTTTTAGTTTTGTTTAGGTCTTCCTCTAGGTTCCCCTACGCTTCGCTCCAGGTTGTAACCTTTCACCACCTCATTTACAACAATTTTCCCTTAGATTGTTTGTTTTTTTTCTGCACCTATTTCTAACACATCTAACCTTTAGATCTTTGTGCCTCCTAAATTTAGATCTATTGGATATTTTGGTGTGTTTTGACTAGATTTTTTCCCACCCACAGACTAGTTGTTGAGAGGTTCGCCTCTTTGGGTTTAGATTAATGCATAATTAGCTGTTTATATTTTGTTGTACTCAGTTTCATTTACTGTTATCTGCAAATTTATTTACAGTTGTACATCACACTTTTTATTTTTCTCTACAAACGTCTATGTTTACAAATTAAAATTTACACACTTAACACACACACCCTAAGTGAAGAAGAGCCTAGTTAACACTGCCAGGCAAAGATTTTAACATTGTAACCAATTGATCCTGCACCTGTCTACCCTTGTGTCAACATTGTAATCAGTTGATCCCGCACCTCCTTGCCCTTTTTTGTCTCTATTCCCTTTGTGTCGTGTTTTTTATTTCATCATTGTGCCCCCAATGCATTTATCCCAGAGACTTCTTGACCTCCATCCTCAGTTTCTGATAGGAAGACTGACTCCTTCACATAGGATTCGAGTTCTTCCTCCACCGAGTTTTCATTCTAATTACTCTTCTGGTTCATTAGGTTCCCCTTCTGGTTTCATCCTCTATTCTCCCCTTGTCACCTTCACCATGTCTCGTTCAGGACCTAATGTTGGTGGTAGCCCCAACCCTAATGCTAGAAAGACTACTAGTGGGACCGCAATAGGAACTATCCTAGCTGCTCCCTTGCTCAGCTATGTGGAAGGCCTTAGACTTCCCCACTTTTAATAATTGATCAATAACCCCATGTGCCATGACACTGATTGGCCTACTATGCCAACCAAGATCCCTTCTTACATCCCCAAGTTTGAAGGTCTTGCTGGAGAAAATCCTAAAAACCATGTTAGATCTTTCCACATGTGGTGTTCGTCTAACTCCATAACCGATGACTCTTTCCGTCTTGAGTTGTTCCAATGTACACTTACTGGTGAAGCTTCTGAGTGGTATGTTGATCATGCCTCCTCCTCTCATACCACCTTTGCGACTCCTTCCCAGACTTTTCTATCTTATTTCCAGCTTCCCCTTCGTTATGACACTGGTACTGAACTTTTGAATTCTTTCCATCAATCTTCTACGACCCACCTATGTGATCATGTCTAGGAATGGCAGAGAAGAACCAACCTATGTTGAGTCCCCACCTTTGAAGACCATGTCTACATGAACCAGTTCCTTAGATCCCTTTTGCCTACTATAGAAAAAAATGTCACATCGTATTTCCCTCAAACTAAAGAAGCTAATCTCCAGATTGCGTTAAAATATGATCTGATAAATGCATAGTCTGTTTACGTTTATATCCTCTTACCTGATATCCCTAGACATGGCGGTACCAACACAGCGAGGGCATCCCATGCCACTGGTGGTATCGTTGGAGCTCTTAATCATCCATATGCTCAGCCTCCCATGGGCTATGGTTTCCCTCCAGGAGGGGCCAATTCCTTCAGCACTTTCCCCCCTCCTAGTAGCATGTATCAAGGATACAACATGCCTCATCCTTTTTCCCAATCTATTTACCACAATTTTACCTAACCTCATTATTATCCGTATCTGCAGCCTGGTGCTCCGGATCCTCCAAAATTAGCACCCCCACATTCCTTACCTTCTCAACCCCTGCAATAGCAGCCACCACCCCCTCTAGGGCAGGTGTATGCTCAACAAGATGCGACTAATCCTCCTTCTTCCAAAAAGAAGAGGAAAGGCACACAAAATAAATTTTCCCCAGGTAATCTAGGACCTAATCCCCAAGGGAATGCACCTAACACTGCAAACCATCAATAGGGAACTCCCCCCAAGTAGGACAAGCATGTCCACACAAATAAGACTTGTTCATGTTGCGGTGTTAATGGTTATTACACCCATGATTTTCCTCTTTTAACACACATGCATCAGATGTGGGAGACTCAAGCAACATCGCGAGGACAAAAATCCTCCCCTTTCGTTCCTCCCAATGCTCCACCTACCCAGCTGAGTGTGTTTACCAATCCTTTCCCTTAGCAAGGATTTGTGGCTATCCAACCACCTTAATGTCAGGTGACCACTCAACCTCCTCCATCTGGTACCTCCGATTACCAAATTCTCATGATAAACTATGATCAACCCATTACTGTTGACCTCAACCTTCAGACTGGGTCTCGTCAGTACAACAAGCCTCGCGCTACCTCTCCCCTAGAGCTCCCTTCTTCAAGTTCTATAGAGCCTCTTTTGACAACCAACGGTCCTTTACAGATCCCTCTATCTAAGGTCTAGGTTCATACCAAGATCCCCAAGGGACCATTACGCCAAAATGCTTCTTCTGGAAAAGCTGCCCATTCATATAGTATAGTAGATGATTTTGCACAATCTCTTACTGCCATATCAATGATGGAACTCCTCCAGTCATGCCTTTCACGATGAAAATATCTACTATCTGCCATGGGAACTGTATATCCTTCAGATGATCGTTTGATCATCTTCGATGTTGACCGATCAGAACATCCTCCCCTTCCTGCTTCCGTTGCCTTCCCAATCCCAGTCAAGATCCGGAACGCCAACGTCTCCCACTATATCATTGATGAGGGGGCATCCAGCTGTGTGATGTCTGCTCCGGTTTGGAAGAAACTTGGATCATCTGATTTGGACCCTTCCACTATCACCCTCCAAGCGTGGAATGACCACTCCTCTAAGCCCATTGGCATGTTCTGAAATTGTCCTATTACTCTTATGGGCAAGACTACTTGCATTGATATATAATTCATTGATGCCCCCTTAGATTATAAAATTCTATTCGGTCGTAGCTACACCTATGCAATGTCTGCTATAGCATATGCGGTTCACCGCAAGATGTCCGTTTCCCATAATAGAAATATCGTCACCATTGACCAGTTGACATATTACGAACCGAAGTCTCAGACCTAGTCCATCATATCTTCTGTGGCCAATAAGAAAACTGTCAAACCTTTGACCAATGTCTCACCCGGGTCTACAAAGACTCCTATTTTCTTGGGTCCTTCCCTGGTCTTCCTCCTCTTGTCTTTGATCCCATCTGATCGAATGTTTGCATGATGCATTCATATCGAACTTCCCTCAAGCAGCCTGCTTCGGTAGTCAATAGCCCCGCCCTATGCAACATGCTCCTAGCACTTTGACTAAGCCTTTCTACTCTCCTGCCACAGTTCCTGCTGGCCTTAAGCATCTCGGAGCTGTCCTTCCTGGCCATTACCCCTCCGGTCAGATACCGTTGCTAGCTCCCCCTCTTGGAGTGTTCTCGGTACCTGTCATGGCTACCTTATCCCTTCCCAACCTGACCCTGGGGATTCCCATCTAGTACATCGATCACCCAGTGGCTACCCCACCTAATCAACCTAAACCTTATCTTGATTTGACCTCGGTTCAACCGGTCCCCATGACCCCTCACACTGCTACCATGCCTCAGCCACCTCAACAAGAACCTTCTCCTGTTACGATAACTTCGGGTAAAGGGAGAAAAGATTACAAGAAGGCACCAAAAGACAAGGTTGCCCCAACTGACCCTGCTCCTACTCAGCCTCCAAAGCCTTGTGCTTTGTGTGATGTTGTCAATCATGCCATCCATAATTGTCCCAAGTTACCTCGTATGAAGCCCGTGGTTAATTTTGTGTACCCTGAGTCTACGTTCCATGAAGCCTCTATTTCTTCCTTGACTGCAGCCAAGAACCCTAAGACTATTCACACCAACCAACCTTGTGCTTTGTGTGATCTCCATGGCCATTATACCCACTGTTTTCCCTACCTCTCACATTACCATGCCTCTTTGGAGGTAGTTCGAAAGTACGAGATTGAATAGAACTGGTCTACCTCTCCCGTCCTTGTGTAGTATGCTTTGAGCCAGCTTGACGATTTACATGCTCCCATTGACATTCCCCATCTTGATGTTAAGATGATGAACCCTGCAGCCACCATCCTCTACCTATCATCATTCATGAGATCCATGGTGGAATATCCCTCTAAGACTTCCCCTTCTATTTCACTTGAACCACCTTCAGCGATCACCCTAGGCTCAACATCAATGGATCCTTTATCTTCTTTTTCTTCTATCTCCACTGTGATGAACCGCATGTGAACCTTTCTTCTCATGATGACGAGACATGTAGCTTTTCCGCATCATGTGGTCTCCCTTCCTCTAGTCACCCCATGTTCTACTATGATGATGACATCATGGAAGCCTTTTCTACCCCTAACTTCATCTTTCCCTCCCATAAGCGCAATGGCACCATCCATGTCTATGGTGACTTTCACAACCTGAGCACAAGATGCCCCTAAGGTAGCTCCCACACACCACCTACCTGTCAGTGTGATTGTGGTAGAAATCCTACTCACATCACTCCCTCTAGTAGTCTTTGTTCAATTTCTACTTTTTGCTCAGGTTGCCAGCATTGTTCATCATCCTCTCATTTCTTTTCTTGTGGCACCTTTCAGATGGAAACACCGTCCACACCTTATATCGGTTATGTTGATGGTGCAAGTCGCTACACTAGGAATTTAGCCTTGGCAGGTTGGGCCATTTATACACCCTTACATTCGCTTGTTCTCTCGAACGGTGTATGCATTTGTACTCACACCAATAACCATGCCGAATATGATGCAGTGTGACGTTTATTAGCCGATGCCCTTTCCCATCACATCCTCCACCTTCATGTTCATTTATATTCCCTGCTTCTTGTCATGTAATTGAATGGCGTCTATCGTGTGCATAATACTATCCTTTTTAGAAGATATTTACAAGTGAAGCTTTTGATGTGTGAATTTGAAATTATTACATTCAGTCATGTACCTAGAGCACAAAATCACTTTGTAGATAGCATTGTGAAAAATACTCTATATTGGCACTTAGCACATGCATTAAACACAAGACAATAACATAAAGCCATCAAAATTATGCATATCCATTATCTGTGTCGTATAGCATGTTTTAGAGTCCATTAAATCTGATACATATGAAATTTCCATAGCATCTTACAAAAACTCAAAATAAGGGGCAACACCTACCCCTACACCTAATCACTATCTGGATGATCCCGAGCCAATGGCTCTACTCATGTAGCTCATAGATCATGCATCCCCTGTTCAGTCATCGCCATGCGCCGCATGACCCCTTGCCACTCTGAGGGTAGACCAATACATGGCTCTATTTACTGGTCATCTAAGTCTTCCCAGTCGTGCTTTGAAACACCGGTCAGAAGCCTCTCACATCTACAACGGATGTCCTCCAGGAGGGCTGTTGCATCCTCATTTTATGACGTTCTCGATCCACTAGGTCCTGCAGCTCCTGATACTGCAGGCCATCCCATATACCTAGCCCATTTTACCGGTGTTGTATCTGCATACCAAAAGTGAAATAATGTTTACCATATACAATATTTTGAAACTTTACAATACACATAAAAGGTAGCAACCTGTCACTTACCATCAGACCCCCATACTCGACCAGGCGGCAGTGGAAAGTCTGGGTCCCCACGATCACTCATCTGTCTATGGGGATAGTCATCTATGTATAGTGGCATCCTGGGCTCCCTCGAGCCCCAATCCTGGATCTATATGCAAGGTCAAAGTGTCAGGATCTTCTCAAAGAAGAGCGAGCACAACATTGTGCCATATGCACAGTCATGGTTCACTTGCCGCTTGCATAGCGACAACTATCATTTCAATGATGAAAACATCATTTGGGCCCACCCATAGTAGGTCCCACTCAACACACTCTCAACAAGCATCATCTTCCCTCTAGTGATGTGGTGGAGTGCCTGGTTGCATAGGATCCGCAGCACCACTATGGCCATAGCACAGGTCTCCAACCTCTCTAGATCCCCGATCGGTATCGGTGTCCCCTTGACATGGAGACCTAGTCGAAAATGGTGCTCTACAAACTCCATGATGTTCTTCCCTCACGGTAACACTGGCTGAGTATTCTCCACCATCCCAAGTGGTGGGAGACCAGTAAAAAAATATATATCCTAGACTGTCAACTCGATACGGTTCCCCTACACTCTAAATACCTTATAGTCCGCATCCACATAATTGAAAATCTGGGCCAAGAAGGAATCTCTAGCTCTCATCAAATGGTTCTCCACAAACTTCAGAACCCGAAACCTAGCCAATGCACCGCAGACACCATGATCCTCTTAGATCTCCGACCGTAATGTGTCTAGGTCTCTCTCTCCAGTTGATTCGTAAGTCTACCATATCTGCAAAAAACCATCATATTTTTCATTGTACAGAAAGGAAAGACTTCATTCAAACATAAAAAACTTAGCTCTCAGCTAAAAAAAACATAGAAAAACCCCTCTTTCTCAAGTCACACTTTCAGGAAAAATCCTAGGATAGGTCGCACTTTTCTGCCCAAAACCTGCTACCCAGGTCATAGGTATTTCCCCAAAAACTGTGACCCAACTGTGAAGAGGAACATGGGTCTGTTCTTGAGCTCTAGGCACCTAAACTGAACTTTAAATCCATTGAAATGAAAGAGTAGGGTTAGGCCTTTTACCTACAACTAATGGATCTCAATTCCAATAGTTGGTTTTTCCACTGCGATCACTGCAATATTTAGGGCCTTCTCTTCTTTCTACATTCACCACAACTATACTTGGAAATAAGTGAATTTGGAGTGAAAATTCCTTATTAAAAGAGAAACCCCAGATTTTTCTTTTGCCTGCTGCATCCAAACCGTAGCTCAATTTGACAGACCGTCCATACCATTGGAAAGATCTCATCGAGCCCTCAAATGGGTATCTGTTCGTTTTTTGTGATTTGATACTTCACCAGGACACATGTTGTCCAAGAAGCATCACTTCACCACTCCTCAAAATCAAATTTCTTCACTTGCAATACTTGTACTAGGGGCAGCACTTTGCCTCCATACTTTTCCATGCTCTTGTCAAATTTCGTCATGAGTAACCACCTTGTACTCATGGTTTTATAGTCCCCATCAGACCTTTTCTATGTGGTGAGTCACCCTTGTTTAGGGCATTCGAGTTGAATCATCATCACATTCATGGTGTCTATCCCAAGTCCCTTTGTGTCTTGCTATAGTCCTCCATACTTCATTGCTTGGTTCCTCTCTCATGTCACGCATTATGACCTTTAGTCCTGTTGTCTGCTATCCCCTTTGATATTGTGTCAGTTGCTTCCAGGTAATCCATGCCCTTCATTCTCTAACAAGGGAATTTTTTAGGATGTTACTCAGTACCCCCATTCCACCATCATCCCTGATGTCAGTATGTCATTCGCTCTACTATTATCTCTCATGCCTTAGTTGAGGATCCCTTATTTCCTCACCTAAGGTGGACCTCCTTCTGTCGACATCAGATCATTCATTCCAGAAGACACTTCTAGAGGTTGGTGTACCTTGGTTCCAGCTTCCACTCTTGTCCGGTGCCTTGGATCAGGAAAACAGACTCCTTATTGCCCTTTTAATTGATTATTTCTAAGCTCCAGCCTATTACAACATGATCGAGATTCGTATACTTGATAGTTCAGTGATGCAGCAAATTGTAGTAGTGAATCCCAGGTGTGTGTGAGATTTTTCAGCCCTCATGAGGGGGTGGCCCTTTAGGTAGCCCCCCACATGCCCAAATGACCTTTTCATTACAACCTTTGATGCAGCTCCATATATTTTATGATGTCGGCCTCAGCCGCTTGCAATGCCTTTTAGTTTTCATGTATCAATCAGATTTTCAGTTACTTTTCCTGTTTGTAGGAGCACTTTGGTTGTACTTATATGTCATGTACTCAGATATTATTGTATAAGTCCTGGTTTTTGTCCTAGGCACAGTCTATATGTGGGATCCATTATCATGTTTTTATCTGGCTGATGTTCATGCCAGAATGTACTATATAGTTTAGTCCCTTATTTACTGGACGCATTATTCTTTTTACTTTGTCTCCGCGGGCATATGTATGCCTCTCCCGCCGCATATAGCACAGGTACTCACTCATAAAATATACTTGTCACACCTGTAAGTGTCAACTCCTCAGGGTCTTGTCCTCTAGTGCTTTGATCTACCTTATATTTCTCTCTCTCCGACTTTCCCTTCAGTGTCTAGTGATTGAGTTCTTACAACGTACTTCAGTCATATGATTAGCTCCTAATGCTCGCACGCTAGGGGGCAATCTGTTACACCATTTTTTTTTCATCTAACCTATTACTATTAGATGGACCAAAGTACACCAGCTAAGACCAATTTTACCCTAAGTAAATTTTCTTTCACTATGAAAACTAACTTAGTAATCCTTATTTATTAAGTTGTTTATGGTCTAAACAGGAAACCCCATGAGGAAATATTAAATAAATCCACATTTGTTTAATTTTCCTCAAGGAATAATTAGTTAAACAACAGTTTAATTAATATTCCTGGTAATTTTTAACCCAAAACAGGAAAATTAATTAGATAAATTATTATTTATCTTATTAATTTTTAGGAATAATAATTTAAACCTCATTTAAATAATATTTCTTGTTAAATTTGACTAAATCATTTATAAATAATTGAATAAATCATTATTTATTTGATTATTACTCAACCACATCCTTAAAATAATAAATAATCATTTATTTATTTATTATTTACAAATAAAGAGATTTGACCAAATTCAAATTCCTTTTCCCTCCAACAAATATATTAAAATATTCCATAAAAGTTGGATCTAGATTTGGTTAATAATATTTTAATTATGCATCAATATCTAGGCTAACTCAATATTTTGTAATAAATAGAAGGGTTTTTCCATTCATTAACTATCTTTTTCTGCCTAAGGATCACTCCAGATCTATACTTTTGTTCTGACTTTGATCCTCCATCACTGTCATATTTTGCTACCATTTTTCTTGTGAGCTTCCTTTGAGTTCCATTTTTTGTTTGGGTTTTCTACACCATCAAGAGAGAGAGATCTTAGATCTGAAGTACTAGGGACTTACAATAATCCATCCCATTGAGGGGTACTATTAAAATCTTTATATGTTCCCTCCCTCGTGTCAAAAATACAAAAATTCTTTAAGAATATTCTTGTCTTGTCTGTTGGATGCATGGATCAACTTTTGCTTTTATTTGTTGCTTAATGTCTTTTAATGCATAGATCTAGATTTTGTAGCATTTATCTTAGTCAACTAACTATAGATATAAAGAAATTGGTAGCGATATTTGATGTTAGGGATGTTTATTATGCACAACTAAAGTGATCTTTTTTCATACACTTGCACTTAGAATTCATACTCACTAGTTGTTAGTATGAATCCTAATCGCAAGCATACGAAAAAGGCTCACCTTAGTTGTGCATAACAAAAAGCCCTAACATCAAAGATGGTTGCTAATTTATTTAGATATGTAGTTAGTTGACCAAGATAAATGCTACAAAAGATAGATCTATACAGTAACATTCATTAAGCAGTAAATAAAAGCAAGAGTTTCTCCATGCATCCAATAGAGAAGAAAAAAATATTTTTAAAGAATTTTTGTATTTTTGACACCTGGGAATGGAACATAGAAAGATGTTACCAGTCATCCTCAATGGGATGGGTTCTTGTATGTCCTCATCACTTCATATCTAAGATCTCTCTCTCTTGATGGTGTAGAAAACCCAGACAAAAATGGAACTCAATGGGAGCTCACAAGAAAAAATGGTAGAAAAATATGACAATGATGGGGGATCAAAGTCAGACCAAAAGTATAGATCCAGAGCAATCTTTAGGCAACAAAAGGTAGTGAATGAATGGAAAAACCCTTCTATTTATAACAAAATATTGATTTAGTCTAGATATTGGTGCATAATTAAAATATTATTAACCAAATATAGATCCAACTTTTATGGAATATTTTATTATATTTTTGGAGGGAAAAGGAATTTGAATTTGGTCAAATCCCTTTATTTGTAAATAATAAATAAATAAATGATTTATTTATTATTTAAGGATGTGGTTGAGTAATAATAAAATAAATAATGATTTAGTCAAATTTAACAAGGAATATTATTTAAATAAGGTTTAAATAATTATTCCTAGAAAATAATAAGATAAATAATAATTTATCTAATTAATTTTCCTATTTTGGGTTAAATATGAGCAAGAATATTAATTAAACTGTTGTTTAACTAATTATTCCTTGAGGAAAATCAAACAAATGTGGATTTATTTAATATTTCCTCATGGGGTTTCCCATTTAGACCATAAAAAATTTAATAAATAAGGATTACTAAGCTATTTTTCATAGTGAAAGCAATTTTAATTATGGTAAAATTGGTCTGACACGGTGTACTTTGGTCCATCTAATAGTAACAAGTTAGAAGAACAAAAAATTGGGTAAGAATACCATGGGCCCTTACCATGGTATTATCCCACAATATTAATCGTAGTAATGATTATCTTATCATGTCCAAGAATACCATTCACACTTGTATAGTTTTGAATCTTGGTATTGGCTAAGGTTCAAAATATATAAGGAGGTTAAGCTCATAGTTCTAAGGGTGTGAATGTGTATGAAAACTTAATGAATACTTCACTCTAAAGTATATCTGCATGGAACCGGCTATATTTTATTGATAGATCTGAAAGAATGATGCACTCATGAATACAATGGATCAGGATCTCTAGACCTGAAATGACTATGTATTTTCAGGATCTGTTTGTGAGATGTTTAGATCTATTGTTTGGCGCATGTTTGTTGAAGTGAAGGGTATGATCTCAATAAGTTCATTGATCTGGAGTGGTGAATGATCCTGAATTATTTACAAATCTATACGTAGGCTCGACACGAGTAAGGTGCATATACACATGAGTTTAGTGCGTATAGTTTCAATAAATCTATATGCATTTTGGTTTCGCAAGAAATGTGCATAGTCACAAATTTGTCTTATGGGAGGCGTGTATGCAAGCTAGGATCTTGCTGAAGAATGATGAAGGAAATATTTGATCAGTTTTATCGTGCTTTTGCTTTCTATCAATTATGTGTTCATATAGATCTGGGTTGTTTGAGTATTGATTATGTTGGTAGTTGATTGTGATTAAAGGTCAATGATTGGTTGGTAGATTGATGATTGAGTGAATGATTTGGTACAATTATATGTTTCATATTAATGGATGGTATTAATCTTAAATAAGCGTAGTGGGTCTAGTCTACAAAATATGATGAAAAGAGGCCTACAAGTTGTGTTCTGTTGAAGTTGTTGGATCTAGTGTGTAAAGTTATGAAACATGTTCTGCGATGGTGCTGAGGGTTGGAGAATTTAGTGAGGGGGCCGTAGCTCCCTTCCAGTAGTTTTTGGTAAATGAAATAAGGGGTTCATAACTCCCTTCCAGTAGTTGCTGGTAAACGAGATCAGGGGGTTGTAGCTCCCTTCCAATGGTGGCTAGTAAACAAGGGTAGGGGGTCAAATCTCCCTTCGAGTGGTAGCTGGTAAACGATATCAGGGGGTTGGAGCTCCCTTCCACTACTAGATGGATAATGAGAGAAGGTTACATCCTTTTTTAGGTGGGTTCCTGTGTGTTGGTATGACTATGTGCTACTACAAGATTGTAAGTGGTTTTCTTTATAATAAATATTCAGGACAGAAATGATAGTAGCGATGGTTTTCTCCTGACTTGGGTTTCCACCTTAAATCCTAGTGTTTATGTGTGTTTCTTTTGTGTGATGATTTATTTTGTTACTACTTCACATGTTTACTACTTACTAAATCTCTAATGAATAGATTATGCATTGGGATAAGTAAAATTTCTGAAAATTTTTCTGAATAATAAGTTCACTTGGCATACATAAGTTTCCTTAAAGAAACCCGCATGCATACGCTAGTTTTATTAATTAAATTCGCGTATAGAAATTATTAAAGAAAAGAAAAGTTTGTGCAAGTTGTAAATAATGATTCACCGCCCCCCTCCCCCCCGCCCCCTCTTAGAATTTTTTCCAACATGAACATCATAAAACATTTTTCATGACTTAAATATAGGTTTGTTTCTGTATATCTAATGAGTATTTTCTCCAAATTTTCAAGAGATTACTCAAAATAATTCCCATAGACTATCAAATAATCCATATGAACTTCCACACAATCATGAATTAAATAAAAAAAATCCTTGAAATGCCCTATGCAATGTTGTAGGTGCATCTCATAATTCAAAATGAAGTACTTTGTAAGCATAATCTCCCCATGGATAGGTGAAAGTTGTTTTTTCTTGATCTTATGGAGCTACCTGGATTTGGTTATATCAACTAAAACCATCAAAGAATTAAAAATAATTTTTCCCTGCCAATGTATCAAGGACTTAATCTATAAAGGGAAGTGGAGAATGAACTTTCAAGGTGGATTTATTCAATTCCCTATAATCAATCCATACTCTCCATTTTACATTTTTCTTTGGAACAATCACTAATGGTGAGACCCACTGACTATGAGATATTGGATAAATAAAATTCACATTCAATAATTTTTGTAACTCCTCATTAACAATTTACCCTAGATTTGGGTTCATCCTCCTCTGAGGTTACCAAGTTGGTATGAAATTTTTCTCAATATATATATGATGTATACAAGTGTTAGGATCAATTCCTTTCATATAAGTGTGTTTCTGTGTATAAGCAGAGGAATGTTCTTGTAACGTATTTATCAATTATTCCTTTTCAGATTCTTCCAAATTATTGTTAATATTCAAAGTTTTTCCTCAAAATATTTATATTAATTTTTTTTCCAAATTTCTCCATAGAATGTAAATCCGTTTGATGAGATGATAAATACTCAATATTGTATTGTTATTGAAAATCGTGACCTCATTCAGAATATGAGGAAAAATCATTATTATTCATCAAATTTAAAATATTATCTTCTTCATCTATTTGTGAGGTATAAAATATTGCTTGTATATCAAAGTCTTTATTATCATCTATCGAAACTTCACTTTCTACTTCTATTGTTTTTTTTTCAGGGTGATATAGTGTGAATCTCTTAGTGTAGCTTCCATCAGAGATAAACATATCACCATATATACAACTTATTAAAGAATCAACTATAGCTAACAATGGTATTACTAGAATCAATGGGTGTCCTCCTAAATTATTCTTCTGAGTTAAAATCGTAAAATCAACAGGATATTCCCAAGAATCTAAGGAGACAGATACATATTCTAACACACCATTTAGTTTGATAATAGATGTATCTACTAACTGTAATAACGTTGGTGTCTATTGAACATTGGAAAGATTTAATTGATCCATAGTTTGTTTACTCATGATATTAATAGATTCTCCTAAATCAATCAATGTGTTTTTAATATCGATACCTAATGTGTGTTTTTAAAATGGGGCTTCCTAGATCTAGATATTTCTGAACTGTTGGTTTCCCAATCATAATATCTCCAATTTTTCCAACTAACTGGATTTTTTTAATTTCTTTATTTTTCCTTCCTAGTTTTTTAATGCTTAACTCCCTCACTATTCTTGAAAATATTGGATTTTCCTTTATATCTTGTAGCAAATGAATTTTGATGCAAAAATTCTTTAATTCATCTAACATGTCATATTCAAGAAACATAATCTGTTTCTCTATTCCTCTCTCACTTTTTAGCCTTTCAGGATAACGTGGATTTTGAACATAAACATAAAGTTGTTTTGCAATGGGAGTTGAATATATTTTAGTATCATTAGAATGTTTGAGGGAACTTTATTTCTAAGAAATTTCTTCTTGATTAAGATATATTTATTTCTCAAGAGGTTCATCTTCTTCCTGAATAACAAAAAATGGTAACTTTTTTTCCAAAACTATACCAGATCTAAGTTGAACATTATTTATATCTATTGGAGCTATCATGCAAGCTTGGAAATTTTGATCCTCTATATTGCAATCATGTTGTGAATTTTTATTGTTTGGTTTCAAAAGTGGTCGAGAAGGTAGTTGATTGGTTTTTTTGAAGTATGATGTGGGTGGTAATCAATTTGGTTGATTATAACACCGACTTTGTATTTTATATTATGGAAAATAATTTGAATGAGAAGTACAATATGGAGGTTTATTTGGAATAAATTGTTTTTGAAACTAATTAAACTGAGAATTCCTAGGACTGTCCTACCAACCTTATGTACATAACGGATTTTGAGGTGGCCAATTTTTCCAACTTGAGTTGGGGTATTCCAATTTTTTGAGGTTGTGCATATGGTTGGTATTGAGGGATAAGACCTTGAACTATATTTGGTTGTTGTGGTTTCCATGGTAATTAATGATAAAACGAAATGAATCAACTTGGCTTGTTTCACCTTCACTTTGCAAGACTTCTCTAAGTCCAGGGATTCAAGAGCATGCCTTTGTGTCATGGTTCTCTGCACAAATAACACATATTTCCACACTATCAAGTGGGGATTCTCTTAGAGAATGTGTATTTATGCATTTAGGACAAAATATTTATAATGAAACATTTTAATATTTTTTCTTTTTTTGATATTTAATTGTATCAACTTGTTCACTAAGACTCTGTAAAATATCCATTTTAAAATTGTCCAAAAAATTTCCTATTTATGCTCTACTTATTGTTTGAGTTGAAAATTTATTAATCCTAGACATAACATGATCTATTGGATTTTCCCTAGTTCTAGCCTTACCTCTTGAAATATGTGTACAAAGTTTAGAAATGTCTCTAAATGATAACTATGAAACATCTCCTTTATCCATTAAATTGAGAAGATCTACCCACTCATCTCTAATTACTTTCAACAAAAGAACTTTCAAAGTTTCATCATCTATAGTATGCTTTTTAACCCTTTTAACATTGCAAGAAAACATTTCAACCAAAACCTCCATATTTTCATCATATTTTTACATAATTTTAAAGAATTCAACTTTAATGTTATAAGGCACAGAATAATATTTGTATTTTGCTAAGAACACATATTTTATTTCTTCACAAACCATTTAAGTGCTCTATGTGTAAGAGTGGCTGAAAACAATTTCAAATTTTGAGAATCAAGTAAGTAGTTAAAAGAGCTACACAAAACTTCAAACTCAAAAGGAAATGTTTCAAGATCCTCATTCCATAATATATGGAAATTAGGGAGGATGGAGGGTGAGATATTCTTCATTGTGGCCATGGTATATTCATATAATATGGGAAATCCAAAAGGTTATGTTTCGCCTTTGCCCCCTCTTAAACTGCTTCCTCCACCTCCTCCTCTATTTGCTCCTCCAAATATTCTTCCTCCATTCCTATGGCCCCCATTCACATTGTGTACCTCTCCTTCCCCTTCTCCTGCCAATGTAGATTCCTCCCAGATAATATAAGGTTCTATAATTTTTTTTTCTAGCTCCTCCTCTAGATTTTCTATCAATGGAATGTTAAAGTAAGTTTATCCTTCTTCTTCACTAGATATTTCTAGTTCTTGTCCTAGAATTTTTTCTCTAGTTGAAGATAGAAATATTATTCCTTTTGCTAGGGATGTATGTTCTTCTTCTAAAACTTCAATAGAGGAAGTTGGTAAATCCATAAGTTGGATCTCAGATCTAAGTACCTTAGGAATTCTATGCCTACCTGCAAATAATGGAATACACGTTTCGGTGGTTGGTGTGGCACTATGTGGTCTTGGTGGGTTGAGTGGTGATGTTGGAATTGAAATCCTACCTCTAATTAGAAATATACCTCTAGAATCTCCCTCCCTATGCATAAATGTAATTTTATCCCTTCTTTTTAATGAAAAGTATCCTAAATACTAAATCCTATATACACTTCACTGAAAACGACGCCAAAATATTTGGTAATTTAAATGATGTAAAATTACTTCATAAAGTATCGACCAAGACATGTAAGCTGATGAAGTGTAAATTCATTGTTTGTGCTAAGATTTATTATTAGGTCAATAATTTTAAAATTCAGTTACGATGTTTCATGCACATGTTTTTATCTAACAATTATTAAAAGAAAAAAAATACTATCACTCTCGTAGAAATAAATCACAATTGCAAAAATGAAATATTCACAAAAAATAATTTTAGAGAGAAAAAAGTGAATGAAATCGAATCTAAATATACTTAACACTTGACAAGAAATGAAACCAATATTAATAACACAAAAGAAAAAAATGAAAATCTTCTCCACACCAACAAATAAAAATTAAATATTGCTAACATAAATGGAATTAAATCTTAAGTAAAAAATTAAAATGTCACACTGGAAAAACAAATTACCACTCTTAAATCCTTGAATGCATTCTATTTCTAATTTTGATTTGAAATAAGATAATTATACTTTAACATTTACATGTGCACAATGGATCCTTTTCAATTTATTTTCTTCATCTCTCACACAACGCAAATATTAAATCTATGGAAGAAGTCTACAACAATCTCTATTCTGACTGTTATATGAGTTCAATGTAGATTAAAACTGAAATATTAACTCTGATAATCAAATAATGAAAAACCAAAATTAGAAGATGGAGTTGTTAATTACAAACAAAAATAAAATCTTATAGCTCCCAGGGGCCCTCCTATGAGTTGTAAGTATGAAACAGTCTATAGAGTCTACACATGCTTTTGAATGCAACACATATATAAATGATAACTTTGAATTAACAATCAAAAATATTTTTTCAATACAATAACCAATTTTGTCTTCATCGTGCCGAGAGGTAGGTTTTATAACCTCCTTCAATAATTGTTTAGAGATTTACGAGCCTATCCTATTCGAGAGAAACTCTAAAAATAACATAAGACAATATGACATAACTATTCCTCATGATTTTCTACTAGATTTAAGAAAATGATGAGGAGAAACATCAATTCCATTAATTTCCTTGCTTGCCTGGTTCGCCTTCGACTCCTTTTTCATTGGGTTGACTTCCACATTGACTTGGCTTGTATGACATCCTTATCATCAATATTGACTATGGATAAAGTCAGATATCATTAT
This sequence comes from Pinus albicaulis, assembly GCA_034641835.2. Lineage (NCBI taxonomy): Eukaryota > Viridiplantae > Streptophyta > Pinopsida > Pinales > Pinaceae > Pinus > Pinus albicaulis. Next base: position 1,349,107,705 of record CM076578.1, on the reverse strand, counting down.
GCTAGTTGTCAGCTACCTGTCCATACACTTTATTCCTCAACTGGAGTTTCAGAACTTATAGAACTTTCGAGTAAGTTGAAAAATAAATCATTAGCTATATAATTGATGCAATTCAGTATATTATGCAAAGATTAAGTCAAATAATAACAAAAAATGAAACTATGAAACAAAATATGGTTAAGTACTTACTTTTTCTAGTAACCTTTTAAATTTATACTCAATTAGAATTATTAAGGTAAAAAATAAGGAGAATGGAGTCTAAGAAGGTTTTCAAAAAGGGAAAATTTTGGTTTTCAATGGTCTCCTTGTCCATATCCTTCTTCATCATCCTATCATAGCATGATAAATCACCTGTGCCCACAATTCACTCATGAGAAGATGGTATCAATATGATAAAACCCTACTCTAAGATGCTTCATCGTGATTCAGTAACTCAGTTGGAACCAGGTGGAAGGTTGAGAGAGAGGACTGAGCCTTGAGACTATATAATTCAAAGTTCATGTTCGAATGGGCTTGAAAATGATGGATTTGAGGGATTCAAGAAGCTAGGTTGAGGGACTAAGGACTCAATTTTTACACTGTGCAATGTTGGAAGAACAAGAAGGCGAGGCAATTACACAATTATGCAATTCAGGAGATCAAGGTTGAGGCTCGAGGACTGATATTGCACAACGTGAATTTGAGTCTTGGATGGAGAGAAATATTGCATTGTTCCGGAGCTAATGGGTTGGGAACTGATATTGTGCAGTGTAATGTTCTAAGAGGCAGGAAATGTGTACTGTGCAGTGCCAAGAGAAAATTTTGTTTCTTGAGGGTTGATACTATGCAATGCGTAATTTAGGTTGGTTGGAAGAGGATGAGTGATGAAATTGGTGAGTTTTATGAGTTTTGACAAAGTGTTGGATCAATGAGATGAGACTGAGCACAAGCAAGACTTGAACATGATCACATACTTAGGTTAATTGACGACACAATATGGAACACTTAGAACACATCGATAACATATTTTCCTCAATGTGACAACTTTGCAATGACTGACATGAAGTGCGACACCAAATATACACTTTGCGATGATCATGATTACGCTTGTGCGACAATGCTTGAAAATTTTAAATTAGTGTGATAGATGTTTTCATGATAATAACAACACATTTTCACAATAATTACCCCTTAAACACACAAAAACTAGCTTGTGTACAATGTGCAACATTTATCATGCTATAATACCACACAATAATATTCTCACAAACGATACCATAATAATTAAAGAAAACACATGCGATGACTCTTAATATTTGCGAAGACAACATGCAATGTAAAATTAGGCTCTGAAATTTGGATGGAGACCAAAATTTTGGTGGGTGTTGTATCACCAAAAACACCTTTTTGACGGTTCATGAGGCTCAATGGAGGGATTAATATATATAAATAAATCCATTCCATGGGAATTGGTGTGGGCCACCCCTGCGACCTCACCTTGGGAATTTAGTTTTAGAAATTACATTTATACTCTTCATTCAAGCTGATGGGGATGGCAAGAAATGATATGGCATGGAGTTGTAGATGTATGTGTCAAGAATTTAAAAAACGTCGACGTGACGATGGATTAAAAGGTGACAGATTTTTATGGTATGGATATGGGAAATTTCCCATTTACCCAGAGTCTGTCTCTTATAAGTTTCAAAGGAGCACAATAAGGATATGATCCAAGGTGACTCAGTGCCAAGAGGACGTGGAAAGCAGGCCCATCCATGTATTTTAAGGCGAGAGAAAAATTTCCAAATTAAAACGAGTCTTCATAACCCAACTGCAATGCATACGGCCTCCTGGAAGGGAGATTGTCAGGAGAAATTAAGGGCGTGCTCCAAACAAAACCCCATATGAAAATGCTCTAGCATTATTTGGAGGTGGAAAATTATTCCCAATCGAAGACCATGGAAGCGGGACACAGATCTTTTTAGTTATTTGAGAGCTTAAAAGAGTAACAAGGTGAGGTTGACATGTCATGGAGGACCAGTGTCATGTGCCTTGGTCGTGTGTGGGTGCATGGTAAGGAATAGAGGGAGATGATGCTAAAAATGAGGACTATAACCCATGCTCAAAAGGATACACTAAGAGGGAAACTCCCTAAGGAAAAGAGAAAAAATATGATGCTCAATCCTCTGCATCATTATAAGGTATGCATGGATTCCTCCCAATACCCTTTTACAACTGCCCTCTCAATTCCATAATCATGAATTGTAGCAAACATGAATGAAAATCAATCCCACAATTGGAAAAATGAATACTTTGATATATATAATATATATATATATATATATATATATATATATATATATATATATATATATATCTGTGTTTGTGTGTGTGTATAGACACACACACACACACACACACACACATTGGGTATCTATATATATATATATATACACCCAACATACACATGAACGCTATCCTTTCTGATATTGAATAATAATGAGGAAGGCTTAATAGCCAATTTAGTAAGAGATGCAATAAATCAATTAGGGATTTTGTCATTCATCATGAGTAAGGTCCATTGACCAAATTTGAAGCCCATAACATCTCAAAGGTCTGCATGCCTCTTACGCTGATGATAGTAGGAAGGAAATTCAACCATCTTATCTCATAATTTTATTGGCCTCTTTCATTATTATTATTAATCATTTAACATCTTATGAAAGGAAAAATGAAGCCATACCATGCCCCAAATTCCTATGGAACTGAAATTTTTCCCAAGTAGGTAGGAAGGCTCCTTTGAGGTTTGATTCACAGGCATAAAGCCAACATTTCAAGCCTATAGCTCACACAAAATTTATATAACTGATGTATGAAAGAAAAAACACTCCTAAACATTAGCATGGAATTAACCTACTAGAAATAAAAAAGACTATATGGAGTTAACAAGCCTAAATATAATATTATGTTTATTTGATAAGACTGCTAGAAACTGAGAGTGGGACTCTAACTCTCCACCCATCCATAGAAATGTTGCAACCAACTCTTTATTGCAGCTCTGACCCCCGACCTAAATTCCAAAGCTTGAGGTAGAGTGATTTTAGAGGATTTTTGAACCAATAATATTAGTTGAAACAAGATATCTTGTGATTTCCTCATCCCCACCCACCAGCTATGATATCCAAAAATTACAATGAAACATATCATATATCCATATTGTACTTAGCGAATTCACCCAGTATCATCAACTGAAACAACATGTCTTAAGGCCACACTCCCTTCACCCATTAGATATCCAATGATTCCACATCAAGCAGGGAACACTTTCCTTTAGCGAGAGGGACTTATCATACAACATCTTAGCAACTCTAGGTATTTAGATATAAAGAGTCTCAATTAAGACGTCATATATATATATATATATATATATATATATATATAATGGAGGGCTTATCAGCTATGATACCTTGAAGAGATAAGGGTTCACGTTCCAACAATTCTGTGGTATCTTCCACCCTTGTTCTCTACCTAAATTCCATGGAACTACCATCAGGTCTTACTATTCCACTAGCCTATGTTTCTCCACCCCTCAAGGTTATGAACCGAAAACGTTTCCAGTGGATTTTTCATCCCAATAAGAGACAACCACTTCTGTGAGAGTGTTAGTCATGTAAGCCTCATGGTTTTCTCTCAGCTGGCTATAATTAGAGTTTCACTTCTCCTTGAATTCTCTCAATCTTCATAACCTTACATTCCCTCTCAATGATTCAATTTTACCACTTAGGAGCCTCATGTCCTTCTGTTGAAGCCTAGAAAATCTCTTCTTCAAACATCAGGGGAAAACCACCCGGTCGGGACCTTAAGGCAGCTCCTTTTCCGTTTGGTATGGTGGCTCCGACTGGATTTAAAGGACCAGTTTCCTTGTAACTAAATGGATTGGATTGGATGGGTGGAAATGGGACTAAACTAACTAAAAATAAAACTATCTAATTTAAGCTAAATGCTGATAAAGAAATTCTAACATTAACCCAGGTAGCTATATGTGAATACAACTTAAGATTGTTCCAATTCAACAATAACCATGAAAATGTATTATTAATTAAATTGAAATATGCAGAAACAAATAAAGATAACTATGTTTAAGAAATTTAACAGAGTTATATAAACATATTGCATTCATCATTGTATACCATTTACATGTAACTATGAAAAATAACGTTTCAATTATACTCAGAAATGATATATAAAAGGAAGCGTTGTGAAAACCAATATACATATAAATGATAGCAATTTTAAAACGAATATCATAAAACAAAAGAGATCAACAGTAAACAGATAGAAATACCTTGCTCATCTTGATGACTTCAAATGTAATCTGATACTCTATCCAGTAACTATAATGCAAAACCAAATTCCAAGGTACAGAAATGCAACACTTCAAAGATAATTTCGCATCAAAATCACCAGATGTGATCCTTTTTCAAAAAATATATAAGACAATGGAGTACAGAAATGCAATCTCCAAGTCCAAAAATATTAAGATCCAGGACCCCTCTCTAAATGCATGAGAGGGGTTTAAATACTACTTAACTAACTCTAAAAATAGTTTATTACAAAAATAAGGATTCGGTTCAATGACCGTCCTTTTCCTAGGCTAAAATACAGTGGAATTAAAACTAAATCTATCTATCTATGAAATTGATCTTTGCTCTTGCAGGCATCTAGCATATTTTTGAGAAGATGCGGTTGACCGACTTCAGAATTCAACTGTCCTGAAAAGACAGAGTCGGCAAGCGTAGGAGCAATCTTCTCTGTAGCATTGATGATACAATTGAGTGCACTGTGCTGACTGTGTGGCTTTACCAAGTACATCCAGTATGAGTCCCAATTCAATCTTGTCAGCCCTTGGATGGATTTTGCTCTTTCTTCTGCCTTTTGCCTCCATTCTGTTTGCAGTTGATTTGCCTGTGGGAGATATCCTGGAACAGTTTCAGAAATCAAGTTAGCTTTGTGTAAATTTTCATTTACACAATCAGTGAGAGTGTTTGCCGCTGTAGATGCCTCCTCTGCTGCCCTTTCTGCCCTTCTGATTTGTGCATCCCAATTATTAAACATTATTTCTTTATGGTTCTCGTTGATGATGGGTGCACCGGCTTTTCTGCCTTCTTCTGTCTTTTTCCATGCTAGATAATCATTGATCTTTTCATTAATCAAATCATAATAATTTCGTAAATCTACGACATGATTTTTGATTCTATCGCTTTCTTGGCACAAAGAATTCCATTGCAATATTTTTTGGCAGAAAACTTCCTCTTGTTGCAGTAGTTGATTGTTCAAAGAGATGGTTTCTGAAATGAATTCTGGAAGTTTAGGATCATCTTTATGCTGTTCTTGGATTTCTTGAAGTTGTTGTTGTAACTCTTCAAGTTTTAATTGTGCTTCCTGATTGGCCTGTACCTGTTGCAATCGCTGTTGCAGAGCCTTTATCTGTTCTTCTTTTTCATCCAACAAAAGTTGTATCTCAACTGCTTTATCAATTGTTGCAGAAGCATAAGCTCCTGTCATTTGAGTTAGCTTAGTGAGATTACGAGTAGGCTTTGTAGCAGGATCTTTCCACAAAACATCTACTTGTTCTGGTTCAGTAGCAATTTCACTTTCATTTTTTCTCCTTTTTCTTTGTCTCTTCACTACTGCTTTGTATTTTGGGCTGTAGAATACATCTAGAGGAGGAATGTCCTCTACATTAAGTACAATTTCAGAGGAGGGTGTGATTGGTATGTGCTCTATCACTATGGATGTGTTGCTTGTTCCTGTGGCCAAAACTTTGGTTCTCTAGACAGGGGTCTGTACATTCTGTCCTTCTATATTAATCAATTGATTAAAGGTTTCCCATTCTTTGTCTAATTCAATGGTGACTGGATGTTGCTGTACATTGGCTGGAGGAGGATTTGTCTGTTGAGGAGTCAAAATTTGCTGCTGAGTAGGTTCTTTAGATTGTGCAGAATTTTTAATGGATTCTTCCATTTTATCTTCCTTTTCTTTGGATGTATTGGAGTGTTCAGAATCTCTGTCAGATTTTGATTTGGATTTACCTGTGCTTGAACTGCCATTAAGACTAACACCAGGAGTTTGCTCCCTTGTGGGCTCTAAGCGTAGATTATCCAAAGGAATAGGAATCAGTCTCCTTTCTATGTACAACTTGAATTCCTGAAAATCCCCTGGAGATAGCTGCTCTTTGGCTCAATTCAAAACCTCTTTGAATGAATTTCTTTTCTGGAACATATCATCAAAAAGATCTTGCTCCCCGAAAAATTCCTTTACTTTGATTGCATTGGTAAAATTCTTAACAATATCATTTTGGTCAAATAACCTTCTTGAGAATTTGAACAGCTGTAGGCATGTAACGTTGCCTATCTCTTCAAATGCATGACCAATATCAAACAGTGAAAATGTTCCACATTTTATGGGAAATTATGGCCAAATGCCCTTTTTCTTCTCTTTTAAATCTTTTGTCATACCTCCCTGGCCACAGGTTTGATAGGCAATTTCCCGAGCTACAAGCCTATCTGGAACATATAGGGGTAACACATGGGGAGAATCATAACTTCCAAAAACCCTAATATAAGTGAACAATTCTTCTCCAAACCATCTTGCGACGGGGAGAATATCAACCTCCGTTTCTGAAGATATCCTCGGGGCATCCTTATTATACAATGTTCTGTACAATGGCAGCATTATTCCATGACAAATTTGTTAAAAATGGGGGACAAACTTAGACTCCCACAGTTCTTTATGGTACACATGAATGGGCAAAGGGTCGTGAATAGTCCATTTCCAGCCCATCACAGGGAATTTAGAGACATAGAAGATGGCGTCCATAACATAAGCAGACAAATAAAAAGGTGGATAAACCCGCTGGGAAACATTTCGTTTAGACCGGTATTGAAAAATAGCAGTGGTGAGATTATCAGATAGGATTTTGGCCCAATCTACAATTGTAGAATTAACAGCCGCATTTAACATAAAGGAAGCCATTAAGATGAATCATATTTATGCTGGGGCTTTCCAACACCATAACATAATGACAATCAGAAATAGTAAGGGTAAAATTATGAGAACCGTCTTTGGCCACATGCTGAACATTCTTCTTCTTCGCTCACTTCTTTTTAAGTCCCTCCTTTGTACGTGCCAAATTTGGGTGTTACATTGCAAAATCTTCCATAAAAATTTACGGTGAAGTTGCAGAGTTGGCAACATACATTAATCTGAGATCTTCTACATGGTGAATGACCGATTAGCTCTTGAGAGGAGTTAAGTTATGCATGCAGTATCGTGCTATCAGGCACCCATCTCACCATGTAAATATGGGAGAATCATGAGGTCTTCTTTGCTATTCTATGTAGAAATGAGCAAGCCAAGTCTCTAAGGGTTGCTTCAGACGTATCCTTTGAACCAGCTGTAGCTGCAAATTTTATCACCACAGGGTTTTCATCTTCTAACAGTTTATACATTCCCTCCCAAGTAGATATACCAACGTCCTTGTTACAGGCGGTGTCTGCGTATAGCGAAGCCATTTCTTTGTTCTCAGAACTTGAGCTCTTCTCCTTCTTACCCATAATGTTTAGCGGAAGCTTTGTATAGTGGTCTGCTTCTTCGTGCCTGCGTTTTACGAATAAATGAGAGTAATGACATAAGAAAGGTGATGAGACTGTTTTGAATGTGAAAGCAGATGACATATAATATTTAAATTGTGAAACGACTTTCAATCTAAAAACAATCTCTCTTCACATTAATAATCAATCCAATCATTTAATATAATCATTAAAGCGCATAGGTTGACCTGCAAGTGCCTCGGAATGTAGCGGACATTAGGATATTTGTATTGACATTGCGATACGATTTAATACATAATATACTTAATATATAAATATATGTCTCTTAAAATGAAAATCATCTGATCATAAAATAAACCGCAGGAATTACGCAATAAACAGCGCATACTCCATAAAAAATCACAAAGCGCATATCTATGAAATCGCACGATCGCATATTTAAGCAAAGAGCGCATGGCCTTAAAATCCACGTAGCGCATATTTGAAAAAATGTAGCCTTAAAATCACATTAAACATGTTGAAAAAAGCAAAAGATATTTATTAATCATTTACGTTTTCTGCGCTATAGTCTTAGTCGCATGCGTTTTATATATTGTTTGCTATGGATCCTTTCATATTGTTTCAGTGTTTATTATAATCTATCATAAAATTAAGTGTTTCTTAATATTCTTTCTAAGGGATTTCTATAAGTTTATGATAGAAAGTTTTATTTGAAAAGGCAAACAAATCCTAATTGATTTTTTGGATTTTAACTAAGGGTCCTCATTTATTTAGTATTATTACTAATAATAAATAAAAAGGGGGGTTGTTGCTGGTCACAACAATTGGCGATTCACTGGAAGAAACAGTTATCTCTGAAAAAATAAAATGAACATTCTATCTTTAGTAAGTAAAGATTTTTAAAGATAATAAAAACTATCTTATGATAATTCAAATAAAATGTAACTATGAAAAAGAAATAAAAATCATTTCGTAATTTCTTTCTAATTCCTTAAGAAATAAAAACATTTTGGGTTATATCAAGCTTTGATTGGTGTTAATAATGAAGTAAGTGAATCTCTCCAAGTTTTGGTTTTATAATATACTTTATTGCCATAGGTATTGCCTCTGCTGCCAGCAAACGTTCATAGTCTCGACAGGGTTACCTTTAAACCATTAACCATTCATTGTCCCATCCAACTATATCACTTTTTAAAAGATAAATTCATAAGACCTATTATCTCATGTTTTTTGTCTTTTATTTATTTTTATTTTAAGAGTCATTGTTCTGGTTTGGTAGCCAGTTATTAACAATGCCATTCACTGGTTATAATTAAACTGAACAAGCTGGCTCGTGATGAGACCCCTTGTCTTATATTTATAAGCCATTACCCTGTTTTGGTATGCAGTATTGGTAATGTCAGTTTTATTACTCCTTATGAACATGGTAAGTCGGCTCGTAATGAGACCTCTTATCTCTTAAAATTTTTGTATAATTTCTTAGAATTACATTCTAAAAAATCACAACTTAAATGGATGGGGTGAAATAGTTTTATCCTTAAGAATCAATGGATGACAATTTTCAGAGTTTTTTGAGTTCGAAAACTTTGAAAAAATATCTTTACTTTAATAGATAACCTTTCTCTGCTTAATAAACCTTATAATGATTTAAATTTTCCTCAAGTTTTCAAAAGATCATGTAAATGATTGAAATAATCTTTTCAAAGTTTAACATCTTATTTTAAACTATTCAAAAACTGTAATCATTACTTTAAAAAATTTTATTTACACAAAATAAATATTTATAATATTTTTCCGAAGAAATTTTCTCAAATAGTAAACAGTCAATCAGAGACTCATAAACAACCTTTATTTGTAAAAACAAAAAAGAAAAAAACATTAAAAAACTTTGCAGAAAGAAATATTTACAGTTTAAGAAGGGCTTACCTCCTTATGAAAATAATTTCTTCAAGATAAGCCCATTTACAGGAAGAGACTCTCTCTTACCTGTTAGATCTTGGAGTATAAATGTATTTGAGCTTATCTTCTCAACGATTTGAAATGGTCCAAGCCACATTTTCTGAAATTTGGTATGTTTACCCTTTTCTTCGTGTGCTTTATCCCATTTCAAAACGAGATCACCAATTGACAAAATTTTTGAGCCGGTAGAACTTGCATCAAAAGAAGATTTTACAAGCCGTTGATGTTTTTCATGAGTAATTTTTGCTTTATCCCTATCTTCTTCTAATTTAAGGATTTGATCATATCTCAATTGAATGGATGAAGAAGGATTTTCTTCAATAAAATGCACTAGGGCTAATGATGGAAGAGTTAAATTTGATGGTATCACAGCTTCTTTTCCATAAACCAGATTGAAAGGTGAAGTCCCTATTGAAGCTTTTTCAATGATACGATCAGCCCATAATGCAAAGATTAAAGATTTGTGCCAATTCTTTTGATTTTGATCAACGGCCCTTTTAATGATTTTGATAAGGTTTTTATTAGTGGATTCAACCAAACCATTACCTTGTGGATAATAATTTGCTGAATATTTTAATTTAAAACCTCTTTTGACTGCAAATTCAATTAAACTATTTCCAGAGAAGTAAGATGCATTATAAAAAACAAGAGCTTGAGGTACACCAAACCTGGTTATGATGAATTGATCTATGAAATCAATAATTGCATCAGAATTGGCTACCTTCAACGGGATTGCCTCTACCCATTTCGTAAAGTAATCAGTTGCAGTAAGGATGTACTTGTGCTGCTTGGAAGAGTGAGGTACTATTTCACCAATAATGTCAAGCCCCCATTGTTCAAATGGTTGCTCAATAGTTACTGGTTGCAAAGGAAAAGTTGGTTTCCTTTGTCTTCCACTTGCAGTTTGACAAATTTGGCACTTCCTTACGTAATCATGCGTATCTTTAAAAAGTGTAGGCCAGTAATAACCAGCACGAATTATTTTGTGAGCCGTGGTATCACCTCCAAAATGACCTCCTGCTGGTCCATCATGCAATTCCTGCAAAACCTTTTCAGCTTCAGTCTTTTCCAAACATCTTAATAAAATTGAATCATAATTTTTCTAAATAACACATTATCAATGATCTGGTATTTAATAGCCTTCAACCTTAAAGCGCGTTTACTCTTATAGCTGAGATTAGAAGGAGCATGCCAATTTTTCAAGTAATAGATAAGATCAGCATACTGAGATCCAGAATTTGTAACACTTATCTGACTTACTTGAATATCTTGATTTGCATCTTGATCTTCTGGTATATTATGAGCTCCTGCCAATAATCTGCAAAATCCCTTGTCCTCTAACAATCTTAGCTGGTTTAATATCAATATCATACTCTTGCAAGGCTGTTACCCAGTTAGCTCTCTTTTCTCCTACTTCTTTTTGAGTTAATAATTGCCTCACTGCAGAGAATGGGACAATGATTTTTGTATGTGTTTTCAAGAGAAAAGGTCTGAAATGTTTTATTGATTTAAACACAGCAAAGGCTTGTTTTTCAACATCGGAATAATTAAGCTCAGCTCCTTGCAGATTTGAGCTAAAGAAAGAAATAGGTGCTTCGATTTCTTGATCATTGAGTTGTGTTAAAATGGCTGCATAGGATGTTTCAGTGGCTAGAGTATACAAAGTAAAATCTTTAGAAAAATCCGGAGTATTCAATGATGGTGCATTAATAATCGCTTGTTTGATTGAATCAAAAGCTTCTTTTTCTTTATGCGTCCATTTGAATATTGAATTTTTCTTGATCATATTTTGCATAGGTAAAACAATTAAAGAAAAATCAGGAATAAATCTCTTAACAAAATTGATCTGTCTAAGAAAAGATTGCATGGATTTTTTGTTATGTGGTAAAGAAATATCAGAAATTTCTTTCACTCTATCTGGATCAATATATATACCATCTTTTGACACAACAAATCCTAAGAGTTTTCCTTCATCTAAAGCAAAGAAAGATTTCTTGGGATTTAAGGAGATACCAAACTTTCTACATCTTCCAAATATTTGTTTTAAATCATGTAGATGATTGGCTCTCTTTTTTGAAAATACTGTTATGTCATCAAGATAAACAACAATTGATTTATTGATCAGAACTTTGAATGCTATGTCCATGGCTCTTTGAAAAGTTGCTCCTGCGTTTATTAGACCAAAAGGCATTTTCTGATAAGCATAAGTTCCCCATTTTGTTCTGAAAGTTGTTTTCAATCTGTCATCTGGGTGAACTAAAACTTGATTATAGCCCGAAAATCCATCGAGAAAAGACATAAGTTCAGAACCAGCTACCTTTTGAAGTATCCGTTCCATGGTTTTCAATGGGAAATTGTATTTTAAACATGCCTTGTTTAAATTTCTGAAATCAATACAGATTCTTATATCACCATTCTTCTTCCTTACAGGTACCATATTGGAAACCCAATTAGAGTGCCTGACTGGAAAAATGATTTTGGATTTCAAAAGTTTATTAAGTTCTGATTTGATTTGACTTTCGAGATTTGGATGGATCTTTCTCAACTTCTGTTGAACAGGTTTAATATCAGGAAGCATTGGAATTGTATGTTGAATAATCGAAGTATCATATGTTTTTAGATCATCGTAATTCCAAGCAAAAACGTTTTTATACTTGTTCAGCAGTTTAATGAATGCATTCCTTTCCTCTGGTGTTAATTTGAGTCCTAAGTTAACGTTTTGAGGTTTAGAATCAGAACCAAGATTTACTAATTCAAACTTCAAAGTAGAACTTTGAAGTTTTGAATTAACCACTTTCTTGAATCTGTCTCTAATGTCATATAAATCCTCTAATTTAACAACAGATTTTGGAATGGGGTTTTCATTACCTTTTGAAGCAATTTGTAAATCATGATCATCTTCGTCAATAATTTGCTCATCATATGATTTCTCTGAAGTCATGAAATTTAGAATATCTTGATCATGATAGAAAACTCTCCAATTTGTAACATTATCCGGGACAGATGGACGAAAAATCAATTCTACAGAAAATCTATCAGGACTGTAATCTTCAGCAGGTAGGAGTCTAGATGCAGCATTAGCTAACAAGTTAGCTGATGTATTCTGGTTCCTAGGAATAGGAGAAATATTGAATGCTAAAAAATGAGTGGTGAGGTCTTGTACTAGGGTTTGATAGTGTTTAAGATGTCCTGAAAGGCAATGAATAGTATTCCTAACTTGTTTAATGACAATTTCGGAATCACCAAAGACTTTCAAGTTTTTAACATCTAACCCTATAGCTTTATAAAGTCCTTGAACCAAGGCTTCATATTCTGCGGTATTGTTAGTACACTCAAATTCTAATCTGCATGACAACATGGTTTTCTCCCCATTTGGATCAATTAGGATGCATCCAGCTCCAGCTCCATCACTAGACTTCGATCCATCAAAATATAATGACCAAAATAAAGACTTATCTATTGGCTTATCTACAATTACATCCGAAATATTTACAATTCTGGAAGAATCAGACTGTGAAAAATTTTCTATCTGAGAAACAAAAGTATTTAAAGAAAAAGGTGACTGAGGAGCTTTGAAATTTCCAAGAAATGATTCAGTAGAATAACCTCCAAGAATATTGTTGTTGAATGCTACAGGCTCATTAGGTTGTTCAAATTCAGTGACAGTATGCATCATATGTTTTTCTCGTTCAATCTTGATTTGATTTGGTTTCCCTTTGTAGGGAAGCCACATGTGCGAATAATCATTCGAGATATAACCGTTAAGTTTTGCAGACCAGTCCCTGCTCAAGATTAATCCATAGAATTCAGGAATATCAGCAATCAGAATATCAATTCTTTGGACAATCCTAGGATCTGAGGCTAATCTGATTCTGACTGAATTTATTTCTCCTACAACTTGAACTTTAGAGCGATCCAACTGAACGATATGAACTGCTGATTTCTATGGTTTGATATTTAATTTAGCACAGAGAGAAGTAGGCATTATATTGGAGGAAGCTACAGAATCAATCAAACAATTGTGCAGATTTTTATTGTACATCTCATAAGTCAAAAGAAAAGGAGGAGTTTGAGAATTTGACTTTTCCCCAATGAGCACAGTATCAGTAGCATCTACCTTATCTGGTGGCTTTTCAGTTCCTCTTGCTGCTTTTGCAACTACACCACTTGGTAAAGGAGCAATTGGTGTAGCGTTTAATTCCTTTAATAACAACTTTTGCTGATGTTTCAGTTTGCTGAGTTCATGTAAAGAAATGTTGGCTTTTATCTTTTTCATGTCTTCAACAATATTGTATTCCATAGGATCTGATATTACTAAAGTTTTCGCTGTTGATGTGAGAGGATTAGAAGAAGATGGCTGATTTTGAGTAGGTAATTGAGAATTTTTCTTTACAATGGGTTTATCTTTGGTACTTGGAGTCGTAGTTTTCTTTTTTGGAACTGTTTGCACTGGTTCTGCTGTAGATTTACTCCTAGTACTTACAGGCATAGCTTCTTCACTATCAGAATTAGGGAGAATAAAATCCCACATTCCATTTAATTCAGCTATTTCTTCATTTTCGTCTTCTTGATCTGACACTACAAATGTATCTTCTTCTTCTTCATCTTCTTCTGACTCTGCATTAGAGATTGCATTAGGAGGTTTAGATTCAACTTGGTTTCTTCCGAAATTTCGGAATGGTTTCTTGGTAGAAGTTTCAGCCACTTGTTTTTTAATTTCAAAAATTTCATTTGACATGGTTTTAAGAACTTTCTGTAAACCTTCCATGTCATATGGATCTTTGGCTTTTTTCTTTGAATCATCTCTGAAGCTGACCTTCTTTGGCTTCCTTTCTTCAAGAGCATTTTTCTTTTCCAGAGAAGTGATACGTTTTTCCACTGCAATAGCTTCTTTCATATTCTCAACCAATGTAGGCTTTGCAGCTCTGTCTACGAAAATTGCTATGTTTGAGGGTAAGGCAGTTATATACCATTCGATTCTGACTTGTTCACTGGGTTGTGAATCTGTATGAATTTTTTTCAAAAGTTTGTTGAATCTAGCATTGAATTCTTTTATAGGTTCTTTGGGTTCTATTTTCAAATTTGAGAGATCATTGAGTAAAGTTGCAATTGATCGGTCATCTCCAAATTTGGTCAGAAAATGATCTGCAAAAATGTCCCAACTCGTTATAGATCCTGATGGTAACGAAAAGTACCATGATCCTGCTACTCCCTGAAGAGTATATGGGAATAATATAACTACAACATCTTCGTGTATGACTCCATTCAAATTAATAGCCAACATAAAGTTATTGATATGTTCTTCAGCTTGAATGTTAAGATCTGGGCTAAACTTTGGAAGCCATTTTCCAGGATTGTCTGGTAAATCATGTAAAGGTGCAGCCATGTTGACTGCTCCTGGAGTAGACCATGGTCTCTGTGCCATTATTGGAACGATTACTGGAGGAATAGTAGAAAATGATGGTATTTGAATATAAGTGGTTGGAATAGATGATGTTAAGATTGGTGAGGATTGAGGAGAAGATGTTTGTGGAGATGATGACTGAAGAGATGATGATGAAACAACTGCACTTTGTTGAGTTGTGTTTTTGGAAAAAATTGATTGAATATGAGATGATGAACTTGTATCACTTTCTGTTTCTGATTGAATTCTTTTTGTTTTGATCTTACTAGGTAAAGGAAATTCTTTCGGAAGAATACCAAGTTTTTCACTTTGCAACCTAGTAAGAGGTTTTGAAGGAATACATTTTTAGCTTACACTACCTTCAGATATTTCAGACTCTTCAAGAGATAATGAGAATCCTTTCAATTTATGAATTAAATCTTGAACTTCAGGAGACTCAGGATGTTGTTTGTCTGAATATTTTGAGATTTTGGTAGTGGGTGTCTGAATATTTTCTGCAATTTCTTCTCTAGGATTTTGAATTTCAGAAGAAATTGAAGAAGTTAATGAGGGTGTTTTGCTCTCAGAATGGCTTGTGGATAAAAATTTACTTGCCATTCATAGCTCAGGCCCTCCTTCTAGCGCCAAAAATGTTGAAGCCTAGAAAATCTCTGCTTCAAACATCAGGGGAAAACCACCCGGTCGGGACCTTAAGGCAACTCCTTTTCCGTTTGGTATGGTGGCTCCGACTGGATTTAAAGGACTAGTTTCCTTGTAACTAAATGGATTGGATTGGATGGGTGGAAATGGGACTAAACTAACTGAAAATAAAACTATCTAATTTAAGCTAAATGCTGATAAAGAAATTCTAACATTAACCCGGGTAGCTATATGTGAATACAACTTAAGATTGTTCCAATTCAACAATAACCATGAAAATGTATTATTAATTAAATTGAAATATGCAGAAACAAATAAAGATAACTCTGTTTAAGAAATTAAACAGAGCTATATAAACATATTGCATTCATCATTGTATACCATTTACATGTAACTATGAAAAATAACGTTTCAATTATACTCAGAAATGATATATAAAAGGAAGCGTTGTGAAAACCAATATACATATAAATGATAGAAATTTTAAAACGAATATCATAAAACAAAAGAGATCAACAGTAAACAGATAGAAATACCTTGCTCATCTTGATGACTTCAAATGCAATCTGATACTCTATCCAGTAACTATAATGCAAAACCAAATTCCAAGGTACATAAATGCAACACTTCAAAGATAATTTCGCATGAAAATCACCAGATGTGATCCTTTTTCAAAAATACATAAGAAAATGGAGTACAGAAATGAAATCTCCAAGTCCAAAAATATTAAGATCCATGACCCCTCTCTAAATGCATGAGAGGGGTTTAAATACTACTTAACTAACTCTAAAAATAGTTTATTACAAAAAATAAGGATTCGGTTCAATGACCGTCCTTTTCATAGGCTAAAATACAGTGAAATTAAAACTAAATCTATCTATCTATGAAATTGATCTTTGCTCTTGCAGGCATCTAGCATAGTTTTGAGAAGATGCGGTTGACCGACTTCAGAATTCAACTGTCCTGAAAAGACAGAGTCGGAAAGCGTAGGAGCAATCTTCTCTGTAGCATTGATGATACAATTGAGCGCACTGTGCTGACTGTGTGGCTTTACCAAGTACATCCAGCATGAGTCCCAATTCAATCTTGTCAGCCCTTGGATGGATTTTTCTCTTTCTTCTGCCTTTTGCCTCCATTCTGTTTGCAGTTGATTTGCCTGTGGGAGATATCCTGGAACAGTTTCAGAAATCAAGTTAGCTTTGTGTAAATTTTCATTTACACAATCAGTGAGAGTGTTTGCCGTTGTAGATGCCTCCTCTGCTGCCTTTTCTGCCCTTCTGATTTGTGCATCCCAATTATTAAACAGTATTTCTTTATGGTTCTCGTTAATGATGGGTGCACCAACTTTTCTGCCTTCTTCTGTCTTTTGCCATGCTAGATAATCATTGATCTTTTCATTAATCAAATCATAATCATTTCGTAGATCTACGACATGACTTGTGATTTTATCGCTTTCTTGGCACAAAGAATTCCATTGCAATATTTGTTGGCAGAAAACTTCCTCTTGTTGCAGTAGTTGATTGTTCAAAGAGATGGTTTCTGAAATGAATTCTGGAAGCTTAGGATCATCCTTATGCTGTTCTTGGATTTCTTGAAGTTGTTGTTGTAACTCTTCAAGTTTTAATTGTGCTTCCTGATTGGCCTGTACCTGTTGCAATTGCTGTTGCAGAGCCTTTATATCTTCTTCTTTTTCATCCAACAAAAGTTGTATCTCAACTGCTTTATCAATTGTTGCAGAAGCATAAGCTCCTGTCATTTGAGTTAGCTTAGTGAGATTACGAGAAGGCTTTGTAGCAGGATCTTTCCACAAAACATCTACTTGTTCTGGTTCAGTAGCAATTGCACTTTCAATTTTTCTCCTTTTTCTCTGTCTCTTCACTACTGCTTTGTATTTTGGGCTATAGAATACATCTAGAGGAGGAATGTCCTCTACATTAAGTACAATTTCAGAGGAGGGTGTGATTGGTATGTGCTCTGTCACTGTGGCTGTGTTGCTTGTTCCTGTGGTCAAAACTTTGGTTGTCTGGACAGGGGTCTGTACATTCTGTCCTTCTATATTAATCAATTGATTACAGGTTTCCCATTCTTTGTCTAATTCAATGGTGACTGGCTGTTGCTATACATTGGCTGGAGGAGGATTTTTCTGTTGAGGAGTCAAAATTTGTTGCTAAGTAGGTTCTTTAGATTGTGCAAAATTTTTAATGGATTCTTCCATTTTATCTTCCTTTTATTTGGATGTATTGGAGTGTTCAAAATCTCTGTCAGATTTTGATTTGGATTTACCTGTGCTTGAACTGCCATTAAGACTAACACTAGGAGTTTGCTCCCTTGCGGGCTCTAAGCGTAGATTATCCAAAGGAATAGGAATCAGTCTCCTTTCTCTATACAACTTGAATTCCTGAAAATCCCCTGGAGATAGCTGCTCTTTGGCTGAATTCAAAACCTCTTTGAATGAATTTCTTTCCTGGAACATATCATCAAAAAGATCTTGCTCCCCGACAAATTCCTTTACTTTGATTGCATTGGTAAAATTCTTAACAATATCATTTTGGTCAAATAACCTTCTTGAGAATTTGAACAGTTGTAGGCATGTAACGTTGCCTATCTCTTGAAATGCATGACCAATATCAAACAGTGAAAATGTTCCACATTTTATGGGAAATTGTGGCCAAATGCCCTTTTTCTTCTCTTTTAAATCTTTTGTCATACCTCCCTGGCCACAGGTTTGATAGGCAATTTCCCGAGCTACAAGCCTATCTGGAACATATAGGGGTAACACATGGGGAGAAGCATAACTTCCAAAAACCCTAATATAAGTGAACAATTCTTCTCCAAACCATCTTGCGACGGGGAGAATATCAACCTCCGTTTCTGAGGATATCCTCGGGGCATCCTTATTATACAGTGTTCTGTACAATGGCAACATTATTCCATGACAAATTTGGTAAAAATGGGGGACAAACTTAGACTCCCACAGTTCTTTATGGTACACATGAATGGGCAAAGGGTCATGAATAGTCCATTTCCAGCCCATCACAGGGAATTTAGAGACATAGAAGATGGCGTCCATAACATAAGCAGACAAATAAAAAGGCGGATAAACCCGCTGGGAAACATTTCGTTTAGACCGGTATTGAAAAATAGCAGTGGTGAGATTATCAGATAGGATTTTGGCCCAATCTACAATTGTAGAATTAACAGCCGCATTTAACAAAGGAAGCCATTCGGGTAAGATCATATTTATGTCAGGATTTCCAAAAAGCCTGCATAACATGGCAGCAATAAAACAGTAAGGAGAGGTAAGCGAACCCGTGCTGTACATACCTTGTTTGTTCTTCTTCAATGGTTCACTTCTTTTGGTCCACTCCTTTTTGCATTCTGCCAAATTTGAGTGTTCTTTTGCAAACTCTTCCATAAATTTCCTGTTGAAAGTTGCCTGAGGTTCTGGCAGCTTATACATTAATCTCAGATCTTCTATGGTGAATGACCCGATTAGCTCTTCCGATGGAGTTCTGAATTGTCTGTCTAAAATATCTATGCTATTCAGCACCCATCTCACCATGTCTGTATATGGGAGAATCCTTGGTCTTGCTGCTATTCTATGTAGAAATGAGCAAGCCAAGTCTCTAAGGGTTGCTTCAGACGTATCCTTTGAACCAGCTGTAGCTGCAACTTTTATCACCACAGGGTTTTCCTCTTCTAACAGTTTATACATTCCCTCCCAAGTAGATATACCAGCGTCCTTGTTACAGGCGGTGTCTGCGTATAGTGAAGCCATTTCTTTGTTCTCAGAACTTGAGCTCTTCTCCTTCTTACCCATAGTGTTTAGCGGAAGCTTTGTATAGTGGTCTGCTCCTTCGTGCCTGTGTTTTATGAATAAATGAGAGTAATGATATAAGAAAGGTGATGAGACTGTTTTGAATATGAAAGAGAATGAAATATAATATTTAAATTGTGAAACGACTTTCAATCTAAACACAATCTCTTTTCACATTAATAATCAATCCAATCATTTAATATAATCATGAAAGCGCATAATGGATTTGACCTATGGGAAGATTGCCTCGGGATAGCGCGCCTACATGAATCTGCGACATTGTGATCTGCGATTTGCTGCGCAATATCACAATATCGCAATGTCGCAATATCGCAAAATGAAATCATCACAGTCATAAAAATAGCGCAAAAACGGGAATTGCGCAATAGCGCAAAGCGCATATCGCAAAAAATCACAAAAAGCGCATATCACAAAATCGCACGATCGCATATTTGAAAAGAGCGCATGATGCAAAATCGCAGTAGCGCATATTTGAAAAGAGCGCATGACGCAAAATCACAATAGCGCATATTTGAAAAGACCGCAAAAGATATGTATTAATTATTTCTGTTTTCTGCGCTATGCGATCTGCGATCAATGCGTTTTTTATATATATTATTTTTGCTATGGATGCGCTATATTGTTTCAAGAGAAATTTTATTATAATCTATCATAAACTTAAGTATTTCTAAATATTCTTTCTAAGGGATTTCTACAAGTTTATGATAGAAAGTTTTATTTGAAAGGAAAATAAATCCTAATTGATTTTTTTGGATTTTTAACTAAGGGTCCTCATTTATTTAGTATTATTACTAATAATAAAATAAAAAAAGGGGGGTTGTTGCTGGTCACAACACCTTCCCATAATTTTCATTTTTTATGTTCCTATGCATGTGCATATGATTTGTATGTGCTATTCCCCAAACATTTTAACCTCTTCTCATCTTTTCCATTGTGTGGATATCCTCCCTCCTTAGTGTGTGAGGGAATTTTTCCTTATATGAATAGCCTCCCCCATCATTCTATTTTCTATCTAAATGGAATCTTCTTCCTACATGGTCTATACATTCTAATAACCTTGGGAAGTTTGGCCCATCTTCTTCATTAATTTTTTGTCCCTTCCCTACTTGTAGGCATGCCCAAAATACACACGGACCATCCTTCAGTTTCTAGCTAAATTTAATATCACAATCAATTCCATTAACACCAATGAATTAGTCAAGGCCTGAGATTTAAAACAATAAACTCCTCAAGAAATATCTTTTCTCAAGCAATAGATTATGTGTCCCTCTCTAAGCCATTATTTAATTTTTATAATTGCACAATTACAAGGGAATTATTTATAGTGCTTACAAGGGGAACTAACACATAGATAATGTCACATAATACCTTTATACAACCATCCTAGATTTTTCTCACCCTAAACATTTTAACAAATAGAAACTAAGGGCATCAAACATCGATTATGGGCTTATTTGGTGCATACATTAGCATAACATACACCTACGGAACCATGTTCCCTTTTTTGATCACAATGATTGAAATCCATATTTTCCATCAAATATATTTCAAAATATGCATGGGGAACCATTAGATCCTACACCCATGATAGGAGGATATTATCAAAATCCTCATATTTTTTCTAGCACCCCTCTCATACAGGGAACCATTAATAGTATGTTGATGAATTTTGATGGAGTATCCACATACAAAGATTAATATCTACTGATGCTTAAAGAAAAACCATTACTATTTTTGGGTACATTTTATATTATGTGCATTATTATTTTCGTGCAATCTAAATTTCACCAAGAAAATCAGGATGGAGGCCCCATTGTGTGGGGGTTTGACAGTAGTGCCTTGCAAAAAACAAAATTGGCCATTTTTTTGCATGCACGTTTTGTGGCTTTCAGAACTCAATTTTTTCCTTTGTTGTGTTTTTGGCACATGCTGGTGTTTCGTTTTTATTAAGGTACTATAGTTTTATTCTAATCCATTGTAAATAAATTGGTATTTTATGGATGATATTTTTTCTTGTTTAGGCTTCCGGGACAAAATCATTGTGTTATTGTGTGTGATTTCCATTGCATCCTTTCTATTTTATTAGGAATATATTTGTATTAATTATTTTTAAAATTTTAAAACATAAATTTGGTATCATAGTATTTCTGGATTCAATGGGATTCTTTTTGGTTAATGGGTTTAACTTGGGCTTGTAGAAGACCCTAATGTAGTGGGTGATTTGCAGTATCACTTCGTGTGGTGAAAGGAAATGGTGATTGGTTCATAGATGAAAATCATGAAATTCAATGGGAAATTTTTTGAAACATTGAAGCTAAAAATGGAATATATATTGGTGTATAAATATTAATGAATTATTGTGGATCAAGGTATTAGACCAACATGACTTTCAAAAGAAGTCTAGACCAAGTTGGATCAAAAGGAAAAGAGAAAAATATGGTTGTGTCTCTCACATTCAATATTACTGAATGTCTTAAGAGAAGCTACAATGAAGGCATTGCGGAACATGTTAGGAACATTGTATTAGTCTATGTCCCTAGTTAACAAATTGTTCCTATGAAAAGAAAAGTATAACTTGAGGATGAAGGATGAAAACTTAGTGAAAAATCATATGACCGTATTCAATATTGTTATATGGTAGCTATTATATACTAATATTAAAATTTTAGATGAAGAAAAATTTATATTTTTATTGTGTTATTTACCGAACTCATGGTTTAATTTGGTTTTTTCCATAGGTAGTAATTCAACTACTTTAAGGTTTTACATTATAGTCTAATCCTTGTTATCATAGAAAATGAGATGAAAAAATATTGAAATTCAAAAAATATATACCCTCTCTATAGTGGTATTCTCCTAGATTAGAAGTAAAAATAAATCCTCAAGTGGGAAAAATAAATCTAAAGGAAGATACAAATCTCTAGGAAAATTTGTAAATGTACGTTGGAGATGTGGAAACAAGGACACTGCAAGAAGGAATGTAAACCCAAATTTCCTTAGAAGAATAAATGACCTGATTTTTTTCATTCTAAAGAAGTGAAACCCACCTTATAAAAATGATGGTATGTGTATTTGTATTCATTAATTAAACATGTATGTAATGAGGCATGCATTGTTGACTCAAGCACATCCCTTCGTATGACTCCTCTTAGGGAGTGGTTCTATGAGTATGTAAGATATGGTGGTGGTGATGTTTTCTTAGAAGATGACATAATAGCTAGAATGGTAAGATGAGGAAATTAAAGTTGAAGCTAATAGGTGGAAGGATTAGAACAATATTTGTTGTTCCACACATTCTAATATTGGAAAGAAGTTTGATTTCTATAAGCAAGTTGAGTGATGTGTGTGTAAAAATAGTCTTTCAAAAGGATACTTGTGGGATGGTTAAAGATCCAATGATATTGTTAAAGGAAGTTCACAGTGAAACTCTATAAAATCTATTTGGAATAACTATTAGTGATGCATGCAAGAGTTTCATTATTCAAAAGAGTAGAGTGAAAGAAGGAAAAAATTCTATAGACTCAAGAGGAAGGACTCTGTTGTGGCATCAAGGATTGGGACATATTGGAGAGAAGATCCTTCAATTATTACATGGTAATGGTATGGAAGGTATGTCGAATTTATTTCTATATTTTGATTTTGTGAACACATTTTATATGGGAAGAAGAATTGGGTAAGTGATCCGGATTTATGCAAGAACACAACAGAATAAACATATAACCATAAATATAGAGATGCAATGGAAATAACACTTCATTTCATTAATATCAAAGAACTGAAATTTTCTTACAGATAGAATGGAAATAAAACTAGCTAGGGCACTGATAGCTATCTCTGAGAAAATATGTGGCGGCTACAGGCCTCTGAACTGAGTTACAATGAGGCTCGAGGGCCTATTTATTATTGAGAAACAATGGGGAACCCTAAACATCCAAAAACCTAACCCTAGGAGATGAAGCGCCAAAACTATGGGCCCCATTTGGGTAAATTGGTGTTTCAACTTCCCAGGGACGTAACTTTGGCATACTATCTCCGTTTGACGCACATCATACATCATTAGAAAGCTTTATCCGAGGACTACAACTTTCACCATGAATATCATTATGGAACGGAATGATATTCGTTGCAGGCGCGATGCCCAAAAAACGTCGTTTAGGGCCTCAAAACGGCTCCGGAAGTTCAGGATCCGAAAAACTGCTAAAAATAGTATGTTATGCCGAAACTGAAAAACTGAAAGAGATAATGGTGGGGGGCCAAGTGGAATAGGTGGGTGGCCACCAATATCCACCTGGATCAGTAAGATTATCCTTGGGTTCTATGAGCTAAAAGGGAATATTATAGTAGGTGCGTAGCGATGTGTTTGAACTAGTGTCAGTTACGTCACTAGGTAAATATGTGTACTATGTTTCATTTTTAGATTACATGTCAATTTAGATATGAATTTATTTCATTAGGAAGAAGTATGATGTTTTTCAACAATTCAATGTGTTTAAAGCTATTGCAAAAAATCAAACAAAAAATAAAATCGAGGTTTTGTGTGATGAAAACTTGACTAAATTGAGGGGGGGTGATCCGAATTTATGTGGGAATGAAAAAGAATACACATATAACCATAAATACAAATATGCAGCAGAAATAACACTTTATTTCATTAATATCAAGGAACTAAAATTTTCTTACAGACCAAATGGAAATAAACTAGCTACGGGGCTGGTAGCTTATCTCTAAGAAGAGATGTGGCGGCTACAGGCCTCTAGAATGTGTTACATTGAAGCTCGAGGACCTATTTATTATTGAGAAACAATGGAAAACCATAATCATCCACAAACCTAACCCTAGGAGATGAAGCGCCAAAATAATGGGCCCCGTTTGGGTAAATTAGTACATAAACTTCCCGGGGACGTAACTTTGGCATACGATCTCCATTTGACGTGCAATGTACCTCATTAGAAAGATATATATGAGGAATAAAAGTTTTGATTGAGAAATATCAATCCTCTATTGATATTTTTTTTCCAAAAAATGTCATTTATGGCCTCAGAATGGTTTTGGAAGTTCAATAACCAAAAAACTGCTAAAAATAGTAAATTGTGCTATAATTAAGGAAACTAAAAAACTAAAAGAGACAATGGTGTGGCCCAAAGTGGAATAGGCAAGTGGCCACCAATATCCACCTGGATCATTTCTCCCCCCTTAGGAGGAAATGTTCCCCATTGCGGTGAGTTACTCCATGGGATGCAGAAACTTCTGTTGAACTTGGTCCCTACTGAACCATTTGCCTTGGTGCAAGAGTTGGACAGATTTGAAAAACCGATATAGTAGGATATTTTTCTGCAATTTTTTCTTGATTTTCATGTCCATGATACAATCTGTGGTCACCTCTTCCATGGATTCTATTCTTAACTCTATTGTTATGAGTTGTTCTGCAATGTCGGAGGTGTCCATTAGAGGTGGGGAGTTGGCCGAAGGTAGTCCACATTGAATACTGGGTGTAGAACAAGGAATGGTGGAATATTGAGCTCGAAGTCATTGTTCCCTACCACCTTGGTAATGATGTATGGCCCATATCAGAGTGGGAAAAGCTTGCGGTGGGTTATAGTGAGGTGCTTCTTTTGCAATTGTAACAATCCTTTGTTTCTCACCTAGAAGTTGTGTGGCACCCGATGTTGATCATGTCGTTCCTTGTAATTAGCATTGGCTCTTTCCAATATGTCATGAACTTGTTGGAAGATGTGGTTAATGCGCTCGATGGAGCTATTTTCTTTGTCAGGTTCAGACTAGACATGAGCTGAATAGAAGGAGGGTCGGACATGTAATCCATGGAGATGGATTCCCAAGATCGACTAGGGGTAGGTAGTGAATTATAGAGGCCTTGCTTCTTGATAATCGATTTGGTAATGACACAAGAAATGCAGGATCTGATGTACTTCCCGACATCCTGTCAAAGTTTCGGCCAATAGAAATACTTCTGTAGTACTACCACTATTTTCTTGACCCCAAAATTCCCAACGACTTAACTATAGTGTACTTCCCAAATTATCTTGGCATGCTCACTTGAAGGAATACAAAGGTGTCCCAGGTTACATAGTAGTGCATCTTGGAGGTGAATTTTTGTAACTTCTATACACTCCAAGAGTGTCTTGTATGTGTGGCCGAATTCTGGATCAATCTTGTAGAGAAGCGGCCAATCAGAATTCTTGTAGCCACAAGCATTGAGAATGGTGGTTAGCGCCACGATCGATGGTTGGCTGAGGAAGTGTGCAACATTATTGGTTCTATCCTTCTTATACTTGAAGTTCAAATGAAATTGTTGCAGATATGTGGAGCACTTTTGATGGCGATCATTCTGCAGCTTCCCTTGTGTCTATATGAACTTCAACGGTCAGTGGTATATTTGGATGATTTTTTCCTTTCCCAAAGTGTAATGCTTCCATTGTCGACAAGCTCGCACAATGGAATAAATTTATTTATCATAAGTGGGATACTTTCGTACTGTGTCTGACGACGTCTCAGTGTGATATGTCACTGGATTCCCCCGTTGAGTAAAAAATGCCCCAATAGCATAGTCAGAGGCATATTTCTCAAGTTCAAATGGTTTTTGCAAGCCTCGTAATGTAAGAATTGGGGCATAACAAAGGCGATGTTTCAATTCTACGAACACCTTCTCTTGATATTCTGACCAAAATCATTTTTCTTTCGCTCCTCCCTTGGGGACTTGACTCAAGGTCCAAGTGATACGGGAGAATCCCAAAATGAACCTGTGGTATAAATTAGCAAGACCCAGAAAGCTACGAAGCTCTATTAGAGTGGTTGGGGCTGGCCAATATTGAATGACTTGGATCTTGGTTGGATCCACATGCACCCCAGTTTCATCAATAATGTATCCCAGATACTGAACCCGAGTCATGCCAAAAGTGCACTCCTCCAAATTCAGACACAACTTGTGTTGCCACAGTGTTTGGAGGACCTATCAGATGTGATGGAGGTGCTATTCCCAAGTTTTGTTGAAGATGATAATGTCATCCATATACACCACTACAAATGAGTTGGTGAATGGCCTCAAGATGTCGTCCATCAACTTCATGAAGGTTGTAGGAGAATTTCTTAACCCGAAAGGCATGACGAGTCATTCCAAAAGGCCCTCCTTGGCTTGAAAGCTAGTATTCCACACATCAGACGGGTCGATTGGCACGTAGTGATACCCAGAATTCAAGTCTATCTTGCTTAAATATTTCTCCCCTTTGAGTTGGCCCTGAAGGTCATCAATATGTCAGATTGGGTACCTATTCCGGATAGTGATCTTGTTCATCACCCAATAGTGAACACAAAGTCTTCAAGTCCCATCCCTCTTTTGTACCAACATGATCCGACTTCCATAAGGCAATGAACTCAGCCGGATGTGACCTTTCTACAATAGCTTCTGAATCTGCCTCTTGATTTCATCATTCTCTAGAACAGAGCACTGATAGATCCGTCCATTAGGTAGTGGCGCAACTTGGGTCAGATAAATGGGGTACTTGACCTCACAATGTAGAGGCACCCTTGTGGGTGAGGTGAAGATGTCCCCGTACTCCCCCACGACCTTGGCCATTTTTTTGACTTCGTGCAGAGGAGCCCTATCTCGAAATCGTGGCCACGATATTATTCTTTCCGTAGGGGTAGATCATCATGAAAAAATATTCCCAGTTTTGGAGATTAGCTTACTATATTGTTTTGCAATAACCAAAGAGATAGCAGTAGGTGTTGGTACCTCTGTTATCCTATAGAACTTATTTCCCAAAGTAACAATAACAACGCGAGGTTGGGACTCATATAGAGAATGTCACTTCCACAAGTATGGTTGGCCTAATCATGCATCACAAACATCAAGAGGAGAAATATCACATAATACCTCATCTGTGAAGGGCTTGATGTTGTAGAGAAGGCGACACTACTGGTTGACGCAAATATCGCGTCCTTGGTGAAGCCACTCGATGGTGTATGGTTGTGGGTGTGTTGTGGTTGGGAAGCCCAACCGTTGCATGACCTCTGCTAAAATGAGTTTCTTTTGGCTCCCACATAGACAATGAAATATAGTGGGGAACCATTTACCCACATCTCGGAGTGGAAGAGATGCTCCTCCTCGTATGGATCTTCTGGTTCGTCCTTCTAGATATTCGTAGTGGTAACGGTGGCGTTGGGATCCACATTAATAATCTTCTCCCCTTTATCATTCCCCTTGTTGGGTTTTGATTCAGAGTCGAAGCATGCATCTGATTCAGAAGCCCTCATATAGGCCACCAGCGACTGCTTGGCCCGACACTCACTTTTTTTGTAAGTGGAGCTCTTATGGAACTAACACCAATTTCCCATGTCCTTCTTTGGCTTTGCAGTGTTTTTCTTTACTTGCGACTTTGGAAGGTTGTCTTGGGACACCTTTCCTTGGCCTTTTCCTTTGTTCTGAAGTTTTGGGGCACCTTTCCCTTGCTTTTGATTCGCATATCCAAAGTCTCGCTTCTTTTATTTTAATTTCTGCTCAATCTTGGTAGCGTACCAGTATGCTATAGCAAGCAAGGCGATGTTGAGGAACTCTATTTCTTCCTGAATGTATATGTGTAGACAATTACGATACTTTAGCACCAAATATTTCTCTAAATATTTGATACCAAACTTTGTCGCAGGGTATGGAAAAAATTTATCAACTCATGCACATCTTGATCCCTTTGCTTTTGCAATGTGGTTCATTGTATGTACTTTTCATCGTAGCTTCCCACGGGATAATATTGTTCCTTGATGGATTCTCGGAAAGAATTCCAAGTGGGTACGACCGAGAACAAAGAGGGTTTCGTCTCATAATTTTTCTCACAGTAGGTTTCCCACCAGTCCTTGAGACGGGGGTTAGCTTTAAAGAGTGCAAAAATAATCTTCTCCTGGTCGGAAAAGTCATGAACTGAGAAATATCCATCTAATATATTCAACCATCTATCTACGACATCTACATCTATTTGACCCTCAAATATGGTAATGTCGAAGTTTACTTGTACCTCAAAGGGACTCACGCCTCCAGTGTGGCTGCTGGATGCAGATGTGCCATCAGTGGGCAGTCATTGAAGGATCTGGGCAAACTTATCTATCATCATATTCCTTTTTTTTTTTAGGGCCTCCTCGAGCAATATTTTGATACGATCTCCTGCTTCCTCATCTTTCTTTTCGTGCCCCATGGGTAGTCGTCAGGCTTTGCAAGGTTGATCTTGCAAAGTATCAACCAGATCAAGCCCTAACTCATTATACCCTTACCTCATTGGGGACATGCAAAGAAGGATCGAGAAAAAGTACACCTCTCTGATACCACTAATATGGATTTATGCAGGAGTGCAAAAGAATACACATATAACCGTATATATAAAGATGCAGTGGAAATAACACTTCATTTCATTAATATCAAAGAACTGAAATTTTCTTACAGACAAAATGGAAATAAACTAGTTAGGGAACTGGTATCTTCTCTCTGAGAAGAGATGTGGTGGCTACATGCTTCTGAAATTTGTTACAATGAGGCTTGAGGGCCTATTTATTATTGAGAAACAACGGAGAAAACTAAACATCAAAAAACCTAATTGTAGGAGATTAAGCGCCAAAGGGTGAAAACATGAAGCTAGGAAACACTTTGTTCCCTTTTTGACGTTGAAATTCTAATTTTCTAGGATTTTTCAACTTCAAATCCACTAAACTCATATTTTCAATGCAAATTACACTTTGACATAAAAACAGGATTTGTAGAGAATTGTATTACCTCCATACTCATATTTTTTTTTTCTAATATTGACACATAGAGGGGTAAATTTGTTGTTTACTAACTGCATATACTTGAAAATTTCAGGCAAACATAATTAGTCACTTTTTGCACTCTAAATTTTTTTAGGGGTTGTTATTCATTTTTTGGAAATAAAACATTTCATCACAATCTACATAGACTGCACTACTGCAAGGACTATTTTTCGGTAAATTTCAGATTAAATCACTATTTTTTATTATTTTTTGAAATGGACGAAGAGAAACAAACGGTGATGTTTTAGTACATTTTATGAGCCCTACATTTTATTTTCAATGTGATCGTCGATAAGAAAAACGAGAATACCCTTTTTAAGAAGACAGAGAGATGAATTGAAATATGATTTTTTTGATTTTTTTGATGTTGCCATTTTAAAGTTGTTGAATTTTCGTTCACTGCAATTTTCAGAACAATGAAATTCCATAGTCATACAATTTAATATAAAATTAATAACAAATTGAAATTTTTAATGAAACTTCACAAATATTATATCATTAGAAACTAGATTCATAGATGAATCTAATGCTACCAAGTCTAAAATATAACATTCTATTTTTGTAGGTTTTCCGCCCCTCCAAAGCTGCAAGTTCCTGAAAACTGAATTTTTTTTCAGGTTTTGCATTGACCAGAAACTCTCGGGCGAGATAATTTCTTAGGTGAGACATTTAATCAAATCTTAGGGAGAAATTGCAAACTCTCCACTGAGAGTTTAAACCACCACAGGTTAAATTTAACCATGCGGGTAAAGTCTCACCAAAAAGTTTTACAAACTCTTGGCCAAGAATTTGCGTGTGATAAATACACCCAATGCATGCAACTACAAAGCTTACAACTGAGGTAATTCTTCAAGTTAGGCCACCAAAGCCCATAAATTAATTCGTGTGCTTGTTTTGTTAAGATTTCCAATGAGCCTATTTTTTAGTGGGTTGTATGTAATATTGCATTGTATTGCAACGGTTATTTCATAGCATTTAGGGGATTCAAAAAGAGAGGAATGAACAAAACCTATTTTAGCACAAAAATCCCACCTACTGAAACTGAGAGAGAGAGGTACTTGTAGAGGTATGTGCTGGCCAAACGACCTCCCAGTAAATATGAATATGATGATCATCATGATCCTCTGTTTTTTGCCAACTCCACTTATGATACTTATTAATGGGAAGATCCCCAACACGGGGACAAAGGCACCACATAACGAGTTGGATTTCGATCATTGAGAGAAATTCAGGAACAATACGATTCTCTTGCACCTTATAATTATCATGATTATCGTATTGAGTTGCCAATTCATGGTTCAAATAATGTTGTAGCACTAGATGCACCCAACACACTATTTGTTGAGGGACTTCCAAGTGATTATAGTCGCAGAGAAGCAGCTCACATATTTCGCCATTTTCAGGTTTTAAAAGAAATGAGGATTCTCAATAAGTCCAAGAAACCCACAAAACAAGTTGAAGGAGAAGCCAGTTTTAATGTTGTTCTAAATGATGATGGATGGTTCCTAGAGATAACAAAAGAAATAACACATATGGCTGAAATGCACTGTAGGGATGATTTCCAATTGCACATATACTATATAAGAGAATCTAAACTCTCAGAAGAGAGTTAAAACAACTCTAGAATGAGAGTTGTATAAATCATTAAACCCAAGAGTTTATGTCAATAAAACTCTCGGACGAGAAAATAATTAACTCTTGTCCAAGAGTAGTTTAACTCCATTCAAGCCCAATCTAACTCTCGGACAAAACATTAAAAATCTCTCAGAAGAGAGTTCTAAAAACTCTTCGTCGAGAAATTGTGTTGACTATTTTCTCAAACGAGAAATTAAAAATTTCACCCAAATTTTGGCCATCTACCAATTTTTTTTTCCCAACTTTATGTTTTCACCCCAAAACTATAGGCCACATTTGGGTAAATTGGTACATCAACTTCCCGGGGATGTAAATTTGGCAGACGATCTCTGTTTGACATGCATTGTACCTCATTATAAAGATCTATCTGATGACAACAAAGTTTGAGTGAGAAACATCGGTCCATCGACCCATGTTTCTCCTAGTGTTTCCAAAAATCATTGTTTAGGGCCTCAAAACTACTCTGGAAGTTCATGACCCGAAAAACTGATAAAAATTCAAAATTGTGCTATAATTAAGGAAACTAAAAAATTGAAAGAGATAATGGTGGGGCCCCAAGTGGAATAGCTGGGTGGCTAGAAATATCCACCTCAATGAGGGTGTGGGGTAAAACATTTTAATAAATTTATGGACATTAATTTATTTTCTTTAAACCTGATTAACTGAAACATTAAATGAGGAACTTAACAAATAATGACCAACATACTGAATATGTGAACAACTAGTAATAATCAAGCCAAAACATCACATTAACACATAATAAAAACACATACTGAAACCAGATATAAGTGGAAACCCATTATATGAGAAAACCACGCTATTTTTATTTTTGTGATGCAAAGGAAAGATCCTACCCCCTTATTACATATGATGTTATGTAGGCTCCAACCTACAGGAGGTTTCTACCTCAATTTTCTGCAACCTCCAACATGCAAGGGAGCTCCAAATCCCATAAGATTTATGTACGCTACAACCCGAAGGAGGATCATACCTCAATAGGCTCCAACCTAATATTTATAAAGCCACTCCATGAAAGGAGACTGCAATCCCCTGATGAAAACATGAATCAAAAATATGTTGGTTTACTTGGTAATTTGTTCTATGTATCTCCATCTTCATCTCTGCCTCTTCTTCCCTTCAAATCTACTTCACAGAAGCTTCATATGTACCAAGTAACTAATGTATAACACCTCAATCAACTCTCACACATTCTCTAACTCTATAACCACCCATATCTTCCAAAATCACATATTTTATAAACATAGTTTATTGAATGTTGGCATCCCACATGGGAATATCAAGTGAATAAGGTTGACTCTTTTTCTTCCACTCATTCGTTTCTGAAATCTTCATATTTTTAATATTAGAAGACAAAAATAAATTTTCCACCCAATATTATTTTTAGCCATATGTAATGATTAAATAAATCAACATAATGCCAACATCTTGTAACATTATAGGAATAACATATGACTATATAATTGAGCATTCATTCCTCATGATCAATACCCACATTTGCAATTAATGAAAAAAATGATTAACCACATGTTCATTTCATTTTCTGAGTAACTTCTCCCTACTATCATGGATTTCATAGAGTTTTTCCCCTACTATCATGGAGTCTTGTTTCACATCACAATAATATTCTTCAATAATCTAGTCTTGATGTTCCTTTGCTTTTTATTCTCTTTTGTTGCCTCTTTTCCATCAATGACAACAATGCCATCAATCTCCTCCTTTGGAATTTATGGAAACACAATGTTCATATTCCTTCATGTCCTCCATTCCTCTGCTTACCTCCCTCTTTGACATCAATGGAAAGGGGTTACAATGAAGATTCACAAGAATACCAAAATATTTGGTGTTCTCCATTATACAATCTACCTAAGAACAAAAATATGTCCTGCCATTTTCCCTGTAATGACATTGATCTCCTATAAAAATATCACAATCTAGTTACATTCATACGAAAATCTTGGCCATCATGAACCCTGTTCCTCCTCCAATATTGATGTGAATAAGCTTCTGGAAGTTAGAATATTTGTTACTCACATATCTTTTCCTTACTACGTGTAATGTGAATAATATTTTGATATGGTATATAGAAAGTTGTGATCCCTCTTGATACAATGCATTGCAAAGTTTTATTGCTACCCTTGTTTTTTCCATGGAATACTACTTTGGATCATAATTCTTATCTTAGATAAATGTCCAAAAAAATTGTCCCTCTTGCATAAGAAAAATGCACAAATTTACTTTATATTTGAGGAGATCATCTACACAAACTTTCAATCTTCCAAAAAAAAAATTTCATGCATCTTTAAACATAAAATCATGGTTTGAAATAGTCGTATTTGTGGGAGCTATTTTAAATAACGATCAATGTATGGCCATGCCCATTGAAATTAGAATCGGGATTATAAGGTTTGCATTCTTTATATATAAAGGAGAGGTCGACCTTACTTCCTTAGCTTGCTAAAAAAAAAATTCCAGTATAATATCATGGTCATCTTTTTCATGTACATATTATGATTTCACCACATGGCATCTCCATGTCTAATGAAATTATAAATTCTAATTAATTCTCATGTTAACTAAATGGAAACTATTTGAATTGATTTTGAATAGTTTCATGGATAAAAGAAATATTTAGCACTTGCAATCATTTGAATAGATTTAGGAAATCTATACAAAATAACCTCGAACACCTATCTAGAGTTATCACCTTGGACAACTTTTCACAATTTTTGAGACATAGCTCAGTTAGTCACATAAAAGTCGGAAAAAAATATGATTTGGAATTATGAGGTAGTTGTCAACATTCATTTTGCAGAGTCTCACCCTTCTAAATGCTTTGTATTTTGGAAAAGAGAAGTAATAAAACGATCAACTGTATATTTACATCTAGATGACAACTCTATACTGGAAACGTCCAAATTTTCATGATGATTGTGAATATTGGGAGCACGATAGATATCCACAGTTACTAGTTTTGTAAGGTTTTCAAAACCAGAGGCAAAATTTCAAGTGCTTTATAATCCACCAGAAATAGACTATAGAGATTTTTGAGCTTCAAAGAAACATTGAGAGTCACTTCCATCAAATATATTCCAACGAAAAATATAAGAACGAAAAATCTAGCGTGAGAAGTGGTCAACATTATAATTTCATAATATACAGTGCACCATAATAGTTTTACCAATGGATAAGAGCGATACCACCGTAATAAGGATACTTCCGTAATAATTCTCACTGCATCAACAATATCAATTGCCAATCAATATGAACATTTCCTATGCTTTAATATGAACATTGCCAAGACCTAACACCTATCTTTTCTTCCACACCTTATGTGCCTCCTCCACCTCCCATATCAACCGAATGTAGATATCAACCCATCCCATAACAACAAAATAACATATTATAAATATATCAGCGCCACACTTGAAAGCCAATGTCATATAAATATATATTAATCAGCATGTCGGAAATACAATTACCCATATCGTGGTTGCAATATTTTCTTGGAGTGACTTCCATTGTGGCCCCCATCACTATATAATTCCAATAACCATAACACAATTGAATAAAAATGAACGTGAGTGGCTTTGCATAGGAATGAACACATATAGTATCCATAACTATTTTTGTTTCCTTCATTACGTATATCTAGTGATGCAACCATAGGAGTATTGATCTATAAATTTATAGCCACCATCTTGTGAGAGGATTTCAAGTTTTTCCCACCATAATGGTGATAATTTTGGATATGCAGCCAACTAATGTAGTTCATCCTCAAGACAAGGTGAAAATCCAATCGATATAAATGAATAAATAGTGTAGATGCATCATTGCGTGGTATTAGCTGAAGAAAACTAGCCGTTAGTTAATGAATTAGTTAATTAGTTAAATAAAAATTATTAAAATATTGACCCACTAAATATAATAATAAAAAACAATTTGACCCAATAAATACTTTAATAATAATATATAAAAAAAATCGTATTATGTAATATTTAATTAAAATTATATAATTGAATAATAAATACTAGAATAATAGATTATTTTTATTTTTATTTTTAAATTAAAAAATTGTATAAAATTAAATTTTTTTATTTAGAAGAATTTGATATTAGGTGGTTTAAAAAAAAAAGAAAAAAGAAGAAAGAAAATAATTAATAATTAATAATTAATTAAAATATTAATTGACAAAAATAAATTTTTTAATATACTAACAATTATGAATAATCTACTACTAAGATACAAAGAGAATTATACATAAAAAAATCTAAGGTGAATATATAAAATATAAACATGAAGAAAATAAAAGTAAAAAAATAGGGACAAGGAAGACAAGACCAGGAAATAATCTAGAGAGAGTTCGAAAGGGGGGGAACTAGTTAAAAAATAAAAAAGAGCAAGGGAGGGGGGGTGGGGAAACAGAAAAATTATCTAGAGAGAGTTGGAGTCCAACTTTTACTCAACTTCCAACCATCATCCTTATTGAGGTTCCTAGCGTGTCGCTCAATCTCAATGGATTCCCTAAGCTTCCTCTGATGGAAGTGGTCAACCCTTGCGATGAATTTGGAGTCTTCAATGAAAAAATGGTGACACGATTTCTCTACATGTTCTGCAAGAGTAGAGCTGCGAGATTGATTGTGCCTAATGTCTGTAGCATACTCCTTGATTCTATGTATGATAGGTCTCCCTGTGTCACCAATGTAGGGTGTGGCACAGGAACATGAAATCATGTAGACACACTTCATGTATTTAGTGTTGATATGGTCCTTGATAGATCCAAGAGAATTCCTAATAGTACAAAGGGCTTTGAAAGAAGAGGATACATTATTCATTCTGAGGACATGGGCAATCTTGTGTGTGCTTCCTTGGAAAAAAGGGAGGTGAACCTTGGAAATAGGATCCACTCGGGAATATTTTCCTTCTAATCCAATAAGGGATTTTTGAAAGGCCCTATGGCTGTCAGATCTATTATACCCATTATTCTCAAAGACTTCAAGAAGATGGGATTTATCCGACTCTAGGTGGTGGTCGTCAGAAATCTTAAGAGCACGAGTAGCAAGGGTGCAAAGAACACCAAATTTTTTAGCAGGAAAATGATGAGACCCAACATGAAGATACTGTTCCGTGTGAGTTTTCTTGCGAAAAACTTGGTGGGAAATGGATCCATCCGCCCTCGTGGAGAGAAGTATATCCAAGAAAGGAAGGGAACCATAAAATTCCCTCCATGGTGAATTTGATGGAATCCGACAGGGAATTCAGGTGTCCAAGAAATAGATCCAACTTCTCCCTACCATGGGGCTAAATGACACAGGTGTCATCCATGAATCTTTTCCATTTCGTAGGGAAAAATTGAGCTGAGGCCAAGGCCTTAGATTCAAAATCCTCCATAAAATGGTTGGCAACTATAGGAGAGAGAGGGGATCCCATAGCTACACCACAAGTCTTCTCATAGAACTCACGTTCAAAACTAAAAAGGTCGAGATATCCCCTTTGTATCTTAGTAATAAATTATTCATAATTCTTGGTATATTAAAAATATTGTTTTTATCAATTAATATTTTAATTAACTATTACATAACAATTTTTCTCCCCTGCTTCTTTTCTTTCTTCTTCTTCTTCTTCCTTTTTTTTAAACCATCTAATAGCAAATTATTTTAAATAAAAAAAAATTAATTTTATAAAAAAATTTAATTTAAAAAAAAAAATATCTATTATTTTAGTATTGATTAATCAATTAAATAATTTTTATCAAAATATTACATAATACATTTTATTATAATTAAAAATTTTCATTAATCAAATTAAAAATTTTAATTAAATATTACATAATATGATTTATTATTATTATTATAATATTTATTGGATCAAAATGTTTATTATTATTATTATTATATTTAGTGGGTCAATATTTTAATATTTTTATTTAACTAATTAATTAACTCATTAACTCCTAGTTTTTAGTAGTTTTTAAGGGTTTTCTTCAGCTAATACAAGGCAATGATGCATCCATATTATTTATTCAATTAGATTGATTAGCTTCTCACCCTTTCATTAGCATGAACCACATTAATTAGTTAGAAACACCAACCAAATCCTAATAATATAATTAATCCAAAAATGCATTTATCTAATTTTAATACCAGTTGACCAAATTCCTTTGAAAACATGCTATGTGACGAACCAATGAGATTACTAAACTCCTCACATGTTGCTTCTAAATACAATCGATTTAGTTTGGAACACCTATTACAAACATGTTTTGTAAAGTGATATGCCACCAAATTTTGTTGATCGGTCTACGCAACAAATGAGAGGCCTTCACAATGTGATTAATATGAAATTATTTCAGTGCACGATGTAATTCTAGGATATTCCAAAGCACATGCCCTGTGATTTGAGTCATAGCGAGTCATAGAAAATAACTGATGTAATTTGATATTTTGACATTTATTCTGAACAACACGTGTAGAGTACGACTCCACGGAATACGAAAGGTTTCTTTGACAACCAATGTCCTCCATCGATTAGTGAAAAATCCCATGTAGTAATCGCTCACGACTAGAAATTCCAGCAAACAAAAACTATGCTCAAGGATATTTATTTGTGTTCCAAGAACACCTCTGGAATATTGCTTTTGTACAACATAATTTGAAACAACATGTTGTAAAGATTCCATTTACAAATTCAATGTTCCTCCACTAAAAAAAATTGATAGTGAGCCCTCATAGCATCACCAAGAAGATAATATGATACATCAACTCTTTTTCATGTTTTTTATTTCCAAGTGCTAACGATAAGTACATATACCAATAAAAATGTATTATCAATGGTTTATGCCATAACCGCCAACAAACCAATGTGTTATTGGCTTGAAAAAATGTGCATGTATTTCACTCCATTTTTTGAGTCATTGTTATGTTATATTGAGCGCTTGACAGGACCTTTACCCCGAATAGTATAAACAACTAACTCCCTCATGCCCCTCATGATATGTACCTTTCAGAAAATAAAAATTCATATGTTCATTGAATCGATCTTCTATATTGAACTTTGAAATCAAGAACTAGAGTTTGGTGTTGAAATTAAACTACCATCTTCAACCTTGCCTCATATGCGATGCACTATGCTCCTCTATTCTGACATCCTGAATGCAATCTCATTAGTAATTCTTCGGCTCATTTAATCGACTCTAGAAGCTTCAAGATGATTTCTCTGTCATCGACGTAGTAAAATGAACGATTATTTGCATCATATACTTAGCACGCATACCTCTGCTATGGCATCTCTCACACTTGTACAGACTATATAAAAGTTCCTGCAGAAATACCAAATTTACTTATTTTGGAAGTAAAAATGGTTCGGACCATCCGTTGTAACGTTCCAATCTTAGGTGTAATGCATATTTTCCAGTTATTGGCATTGGTTCCAGATTTAGGTGTAACACATGTTGTAACGTTCCAATCTTAGGTGCAATGCATATTTTCCAGTTGTTGGCATTGGTTCCAGATTTAGGTGTAACACATGTTGTAACGTTCCAATCTTAGGTGCAATGCATATTTTCCAGTTGTTGGCTTTGGTTCCAGATTTAGGTGTAATACATATTTTTCTGTTGTCGACATTGTAATGATGCCATAAGATAAAAAATCTAATATTATTCTCATAACGTTCTCTGTAATTTTCTATCATCTATTGACCGTGAGTTTTGAAAATAACAATAATAAAAACTCACCAACGTTATTTCCCACGCGCTCAATGTAAATTGATGGCAAGAGTTCATATATAGATACACACTCTAATAGGCATTCTAGTGCTTGATTTCTTCCAAATGACATAATTTCTAAAAAAAAATTGAAGGGCATCATGGAGTTCCATCCGCATCAATATCCCTTCGTGTTGAATGATAGATTTGATTTTTTGATACAATCAAGGAGAACAATCTTGAAAGAATATGTATGTGCACTTGCTAACCACTTCACCAACATCGGGATATTGCAAGTGTCCTCCCTCTTATTGAAGGTGTCGCTTTAAATTTTCAGCGATTTTTCTAAAGAGGATTTCCTCCCCAAGCAACAGAAGGAAAATTACTCACCGACTCCTGTGTAGCCATTTACATTAGACTGAACAATCAATAAGCAAGATATCATTCTGGTATTTAGATCCTGAACATAAATAATCACCTTGGAACTTTCAATTTACACTTCAAGGCTAGTAAGGATATTATCATTGGAAAACCATGCGTACAATCCAGGAAGAGATTAGTTTATGGCTGCTTCAATTTTCTCAACATACCTGTACTAATTTGAGCTATTGGTGCTAGAATTGAGATAAATATTGAATTTTCATTCATTTCTTTTCACCTTCCTATTTGTCTGCAAGCCTCATGGCTCCTCAGTTAAGCTTCCCTATATCGCAACCCAATCATCCCTTTGTCTTTATTTGACTTCATATGTCCCTGTCATATTAAAAAAAATAGATTTATTTCCAAACAATTGTGATAGTTTTGTTTGAAATTTTGAGATGTCTTCCTTCGACTTCATCATGTTTTATAGATGCATTATGACTAGATCCCTCCTATTTTTCCTTAAATATAAAATCATATTTCTTTGACTAGTTTTGAGATATTTATGAATTGATGGAAGATGCATCACTGGTTTCAAGCTCTTTCCAAGACATTAGAAATAACTTTGCAGTGGAGACATTTGTTTTCAAGGCTTTATTGTCAATATTGGGGTTTCTCTTCCCCTAAAATGTTGTTCCTCCTAAATGAATTCCTCCTTTTCTTTCTTGAGTAGCTCCCCATGAGGCTAGGATGAATTCATTTTTCTATTTAAGTCTCAAGGTAATCCTTTTTCTTCCTCTTCTATACCTCAATTAGCTTCCATGTGTTGTTGTCTGCATTTCATTTTGGATAATTTTATGGAATGTTTGGAGTAGCTTCCGTTTTATGTCTAGAACCTTTTAGGGTGTATAGTAGTTTGTAGTCTTTGGCTACAAAAATATAATTTTATATGAGGACGGAATGAAAGAAATGGTGTGTAATTTCTTGAGTGGTTTATACTTTTATTTACAAATTTTTTTCACTCAATAACTCTATGTCCAATCCTCCAAGTTCGAACAGAGGAGCTAGCTCTCGAGGAAGCTCGCACTCTCAGTCTACAAGAAGAGCGACGAAAGCAAGAGGAGATACTATGGAAACAGAAATCTCGAGTAAACTTGCTTAAAGAAGGTGACCGCAACATAAAATTCTTCCACAAAGCTATGCTGCAGTGACGCCAGCACAACAGAATATTTTCGCTTAAAGCAGCAAATGGAGAGCGATTAATCAAACATGAAGATATGGAGAGAGAGCTGGTTAATCATTTCAGAGATATTCT
Organism: Pinus albicaulis; assembly: GCA_034641835.2. Classification (NCBI taxonomy): domain Eukaryota; kingdom Viridiplantae; phylum Streptophyta; class Pinopsida; order Pinales; family Pinaceae; genus Pinus; species Pinus albicaulis. The sequence goes on along the minus strand of CM076578.1, from coordinate 1,349,067,439 downwards.
TATGGAACCTCTCCTGAAACGCCAGGTAGAAATTCAAAAGATAACATCGCACATTCCTCAAATGATTACTTGAGAACAGAACTTAGCCTTGCTTCGTGAAGTCACTTTACAAGAGGTAGAAGAAGTGGTCCTGCATTTACCTAAGAATAAGGCCTCGAGGCCTGATGGGTTTACTAGTGAATTCTTCAAAGCCGCTTGGTCATTCATTGGTCTGGATATCCTAGACTTAGTGGAAGAATCCAGAAGAAAAAAGAGGGTTTATCCAGCCTTGAATGCTACTTTTGTTACTCTTATCCCAAAACAACAAAATGTAGATACTCCAGTAGGCTTTCGGCCGATAGCCCTCTGTAATGTAATCTATAAAATCGTCTCCACTATTATGGTAAATCGTTTAAAACCTCTGTTGCCCACTATAATCTCCCCTGAACAAGTTGGTTTTTTCAAAGGAAGACAAATCCTGGATGGCATAGTAGTAGCCGAGGAAGAAATTCATTCTCTTAAGAAAGACAAAAAGAAAGGGCTGTTAATCAAGCTGGATTTATCTAAAGCATATGATCGCATAAGTTGGCAATACCTGATAGATGTGATGCGAGCCTTTGGGTTTGATGAAAGGTGGCTTCAATGGTTACGCTCATTCATTTCCTCCCCGCATTTCTCAATATTACTAAACGGAAGCCCTACTGTTCCATTCAATAGTTCCCGAGGTCTCAGGCAAGGTGACCCCCTCTCTCCATTTCTTTGTATCATTGCTGCAGAAGGTCTAGGTAGATTCATTAAAGCCCACATTGCAGAAGGGAAACTACAAGGTCTAAAACTGTGGGGACCTCAGCTTCCGCTGACTCATTAGAAATTTGTAGATGATATCCTATTATTTTGTATGGCGAAATTGAATGAGTGCAAAGCTATCATCAAAATTATCGAAGTCTTTATGGCTGCGTCCGAAACTCAGATCAATAATGACAAGTCCAATGTCTACATCTTTAATTGTCCTGCTCCAATGCAAAATTTTCTTGCAAGGACCCTGGGGTTTCAACGAGGCTCCTTCCCCTTGAAATACCTTGGTATTTTTGTAAATTCAGGCCCAATTAGGATAGCAGATTGGCAGGATATCATTATAAGAGTGGAGAAAAGGATACAAAACTGGGCTTTTAGAGTTCTGAATGCACCTGGGTGCCTTATAATGTTAAGATCAGTGCTCCAAGCTTTACCAGTGTATCAAATGTTTGGAAGGGCCTACCTGAAAGGGATTTTCACTCAGCTGGTCAGCATGTTTAAAAAATTTCTATGGCAGGGAGCTCAAACCAACAGGAAATGGGCGCTATTATCTTGGGAAAAACTACTGAACTTGAAAGTTTCTGGTGGATTGGGCCTCCGTGACCCATTCATTTTGAATAATGTGCTAGGAGCTAAACTGTGGTGGCGTTGGCTCTAGGAAGGACAGGACCTCTGGAAAAAAATTTGGAGTACAAAATATGCCATGCCAACCCCAATCTTAGGACGATTGAAGGTAGACAATGTCACAAAAGGTTCCTCAATCTGGAACCTGGAAGCTATGAACAGATATCTAATTCAAACCCACAGCTTTTGGGAAATCAGGGAAGGAAGCACAGCTCTGTTTTGGGAGGATTCTTGGCAACAATAGGAAAAAAAATTTAGTTGAGTGGACTTGGGAGAAATTTTCCTATACACGAACACCCCGACTCAAAGGCTCGTGAAACACTATTGGGTGGCCAACCATAATGACTTGTGGAGGAAATGGAAAGACAAGAATGGGTGTCCAACAGCTCTAGAAACACAACCATGGGATAATCTTCATAAAGAACTCGAAACACATAAAATCAGAAGAGTATCTGGGTCGGACATCCTCATATGGTGCTACACGACAAAAGGGAAGTTCACAGTCAAAGAGGATATTATATTCAATCCCAACAAGCTCAGAAAAATGCTCGACCGATATGGAAAAAATTATGGGCATTGAAACATTGGCCTAAAGTAGAGTATTTCTTATGGCTGGTAAGCCATCAGAGATTATTGACATGGTAGAACCTGCAGAAATGAGGAATGATAGGGCCTTCCCGATGCCCTTTCTGCTAGTTTGATATTGAAACAACAGAACACATTCTCAATTCATGTCCCTTCATGCAGCCACTATGGAGTAACTTGGAACAAATGTTTAAGGAAATGGATAAAAATCATGAGAGTATTCCAGACACTATTGGTAATTCGCGAAAAGGAAGATATCACTGTCAAGTGATCAATAGAGCATGAGCCCTTTCATTCGGTTTCCTTCTCTGGAACATTTGGAAAGAGAGGAATCACAGGGTTTTTCAAGAAGCAGCACAACCAATGCAATGCATTTGGCAGCGCTCTATAGAAAATATTCGAGAAACCATCCTAGTAGAGAGTTGGTCAGATGAAGATTGGAAAACAGAGGGTATAGAATCTCAAATTATATAGTACCTAAACCTTAAACCGCAGATGATTCACAAAGGTTTATGGAAGTATCGACCTCCTAGTCAATCCATTGAGGAACATTGGCTATTGCCTCAACCAGGCTTCCTAAAACTTAATTATGATGGGGCCTCCAAAGGAAATCCAGGGCAAGCTGGTTCAGGAGGGATTTTCCGTAACTCCCAGGGGGTAGTCTGCCGGTTTTATGCTTTTGATTTAGGACATGCCACAAATAATGAAGTAGAACTAATGGAAGTTAAGCAAGGTCTCCTCATAGCTATCAGAGAAAATTATTAGAGACTCATTGTTGAGGGAGATTCTGCAATGGTAACAGGTATTCTGCAGAAACTGCAGCAAGGCACACCCTGGGAGAAAATATCACAAAGCTGGAGAACTGTTGCCCTCATTCAATAAGTAAGCAAACTTCTCAAACAGATTCAGTATTTACTTCCAAACCACATCCAGAGAAAAGGCAATGCAATGACGGATTATTTGGCTAATTAGGGACGCCAACACACAGAGCGCCCCATAGATGCTCATCCCACTGATGCTATATGGGACATGGAGCTGCATTCCCTACAGTTGATTGTGAGTAAAGATATTCAACCCCCCGATCGGGGTGCACAAGTGGCAGAACAGAGTGGTAAGCTGGCATCAGTCCGGCCTTCGGGTAATTAAGAGGGTTGATGGAGCACCGCCATACTCGATCAATGAAGTGTGTGACCATATCGATCCTCATAATTTTTTCACCCTGCCGATAGGCTGGTATGTCAGAGCAGCAAAGGAAGTTTACAGTTAAGGTAAGTGGGCTCCTTCCTGCACTCCATTTGTTCATGCACTGCTTATTACATGCAAACGTTTGGAGCCAACAGAGGAGGACGCCGCGCTCTACTCATCCATCAACGTTGTTACTCGGCCAAGGTATGTTTCTGTCTTCCCTTTTGTTTTCAAAATGATTCTAGGCTTGGTATGGTTTCGGTTTCAAGCAATCATGGCGGTTTGGGTTTTATTAAGGATTCCATGGTTTTACACTCCCTTTTTAAACCCAATCCCACCCTGCTTTCGGGATCTATGTCTTCAGCTTGCTGAACCCTCATCTTTTGTTAACATTCTGGGTAGGTTAGGGCCCTTAATCATGCTCTGTGTTTTAGGAAGTCATAAGAATCAGCTGTGTTGGTCTTGTATTTGTCTTTTCGTGGGTAAGATGTGCCGGGAGGGCATTTGGGTGGGGTTTTCGGATCTGGGATACGAATGCAAGATTCCCCTATCCCTAACTTACATTGTCAGTGGTTACTGGGATTTTGTTAGGAATTAGGTCTCGATGAGGATTCGTTGCTCCCTGAAATGACGTCACATTTTCCATGACCTGTCTAATCCCCAAATAGTGTTTTTGTCACGCTTGGCCACCCTTGCAATTAAGCGGCCGACTTCGTCTCACGGAAATTGTCCTGTTCCTTTCAGCCACCTTTTCCATCACAGGGCGAAGGGGTCTGTGGTTCTTAGAGCTCTAGGAAGCCGTTTGGTCGAAATGCACGGGTTATCATTCTCTATACAATGGGTCTGTTTGTTATGCTCTTCTGTTAGTAGCGATAGATATACGCCATGGACTTATACCGGTGGGTTAGTCACTAACCCACAATTCCTCATGAAATCATCATGCAGTTCTCTGTTAATGCATAGGATTCATCTCGACATGGGGAAAAGACGAACAAGGACAGAGTCAGAGTGAGGAAAAGAGAAGATACAGTTGGAGCATGTCCCAAAGAAATGTGGCCGAAAGAAAAATCAGGAGCATCTAGAAACTCTTGCCGCTGATTATGTCTTGGGTAACTCTTCCGCTGTGCCTCAAGAAATACGAGGCTGGGAAAGAGATATACAAACTGACCCGGAAGACAATGAAACAAAAGTTGAGATCTTAGAATTCATTATAGACCCAGGCAACACTCGTGGCCGGCTTACCCTATTCAATCAAACCATTCACACATATTGGATAGTAAATGCCTCATAGCAAAAGCAATGCAGAGTTTCCCACCTGCCAATGTTAAGGCAGGCCAGCTAAAGATAGAACTAGGCATTCAAGATCTGCTAACAGACATCCAGGACCAATTGCAACACATTAATATCACCCAATACCAGGCAACAGACTGCATTAGTAGAATGGATGATAGGGTAGGCCGCATAGAGAAGATTCTCCAGCAGATGCAGCAAGTTGATATGCCCGGGTCAACAGTGAAGGACCCTGCCCCAGTTTCCTCATCCGATGGATAGTTGCCTATCAGAATTTTCTTTTTATGCTCTGTGTATGTGTATATGAAATTTCTTTATGTTCTAAGAATGTAGACAATGCAGTAGGAGGTTAGATAGCTCATGTTAAGTATAGACAGACGAAACAATTTCAGTTTTGGTATGCTTTTCATGCTTGCAGGTGGCCAACAGACCTGGTTTCCTACGGGCAGGTTGAGGCCACAGCATGGTTTTTATATTTTGTAGCCTATCCTTTTATTATAAATAGAAAATAGTAAGGTCCCGCCCAATTTACAAAAAAATAAAAAAAATAACTCTATGTCCAAATTAATTATACAAATAGGAGTAACCATAGAAATGATTTGTGTACCTGGTGAATGAATGTATTCTTTGTTTGTGTGCTTGAGAGAGCCTTCTTATTTGCTGCATATTTTGCTGATTTTTTTTATTTTTTTTATTTTTCTCACATTTTTTTTGAATGTGTCCACTTTCATGGCAATAAAGACACTTCATATCTATCAAAGGAGGAAAGAATCACCTTCTATATCTTCCAAATTTGCTCAATTTAATTGCATGAGGAAATGACCTTTTTGCAAATGACCATTTCTTCATATTATTCTTTGTCTCTTGATGTTACTATTTGTTTGCGTTTTCTTCTTTACGAATCATGCTACTGATGGTCTCTTCTTCTCCACTTATTTTTATTGTTTCTTGATTATCCTTTATGGTTGCCTTCAAGATATATTGTGCTTTCTAATGTTTTTATGGAAACAACCTCCTCTTCTAATTTTCATAAAAATGTGTTATTTTCTTGTAACTCACTTCTAGATGAATTTGGTCTCACCCTCTAACCTTTCACATTCTTCTTTTCATTCCTTCAGTCATCTACTCAAAACCGCTCCTAATATACTTTCTACTTAAGGTTGTGTATTCGGGATATCAACTTCTTCCTTGTACTGATGCTCTCTCTCGTCGCATATCTGCACAAGTTTCTTCAGGTCTTTGTTTTCATTATTCAGTCTATCTATGCTAGACAATGATAGGTCAAGCCTATATTTTTCTTCAAATTTTTTTTTTATGGAAATCATGTCCTTTAACACTATGAGAGACCTCATTTGAATGGAATTTTTCCTTTTTCTTCCTCCTCTTTTCCTTCTTGTTTCTTTATTACTACTGTTGGTATATTCTTCATGAATGATATGCAATATATCCCATATTTACTTTCAGAATTTAAATATGTTATTGTATAAAGAAACTTATCATTAATATTTTTATACATAACACATGTTTCCTTATCATTCCAATGTTGTTCCTGCATAGAGGGAGAGTCTTTACAATATCGATCACATACTATTTTCCATACACGAGGTCCATAAGTTATCAGTTTATATTTTACCTTATCTCTCAATTCATGAAAGTTCGATGCCCTCAAGAGATGTAAACTTTGATAGTTCATGAATCAACCAAATCTACCTTCAAGTTGTTAAGCTTACACATAAGGAAACTTCTCTAATACGAAATTATAAAATCTTGACTAAACTAAGCGAGGGGTGAATGAGTTTAGTACATTCATGAACATTAATTTATTTTCTTTAAACCTCATTAACTGAAACATTAAATGAGAAACTTAACAAATAATCACTAGCAAATCGAATATGTGAACAATTAGTAATAAGAAAACCTAAACATCACATAAACAATAGATAATAACATCACATATTCACACTAGATATAAGTGGAAACCCATAAAGGGAGAAAAATAGGATTTTTTTATTGTTCTGATGTAAAGGCAAGCTAATACTCCCTTATTACATCTAAATCTATGTAGACTCCAACCTGCAATAAGTTTCTACCTCAATTTTCTGCAAGTTGCAACATGAAAGGAAGCTCCAAATCCCATGCATTTTATGTAAACTACAACCCATAGGAGGCTCCTACCTCAACATGCTCCAACCTTATATTTATAAATCTACTACGTGAAAGGAGACTACAATCCCCTGAAGCAAAAAATAATCAATAATGTGTCGGTTTACCTCATCATCAATTCTGCATATCTCCATCTTCATCGCTACCTCTTATTCCCTTCAAATATGCTTTACATAAGCACATTTTATACCTCTCTAACCACCCTTGTCTTCCAAAATCACATATTTTATAAAGATAGTTTGTTGGTTGTTTAAATCCCACATAGGAATATGAAGTGAAAAATATTTACTCTTTTCATTCCACTCATTTGTTTCCAAAATTAGAACAAAAAAATAAATTCTCCATCCAATATTATTTTCAACCACATGTAATAAATAAATACTTAAAAAAAAATTCCAACATCATGTAGGATTATATGAATAACATATGACTGTATAATTGAGCATTCATTCCTTGTGATCAATAACAACAATTTTTGTTAATGAAAAACAACGCTATCTGCAACATATTTTCCTTTTGCCTTGGACTTGCATCACAACATATTCATGTCATTGTATCAAAAACCTTTCTTTACTTTCATGGAGTTCATGGAGTTTTCGCTTTACTGTCATGGAGTCTTTCCCTGCATCACAACAATATTCTTCAATAAGGCAGTCTTGTTTCTCCTTTTCTTTTGATGCTCTTTTGTCACTCTTTTGCTGCTCCTTTTCCTTCAATGACAACAAGTCCATTATTGAGGAAAAATAATAGTGGATAATTGTGTTGGAATGAATATAAAAAATTATCTAAGGAGTGCGGGATAAAAAGGTGGAATATTTATTTCTACACACCATAGTATAATGGAGTTCTAGAAAGAATGAATGTGATGCTAATGGATAAATGAAGGACGATGTTGAGTGGTGTCGAGTCTTGACAAGAATTATGAGAAGAGGCATTGGGTGTTGTGTGTTACTTAGTAAATAGATCACTCCAGATAATGTTGGAATAAAAGACTTCACATGATATATGTCTTGGTAATAAAAATTCTCCTAAAATTCTCCTGTTATTGGATTATGATGCTTATGTACATGTTCGAAAGGACAATAGAAGTTAGATAAGAAAATTGAAAAGTATATTTATTAGATATAAATATGGTATGAAATATTGTAAGCATGGGAAGGTAAATCTTAGAAGGTAGTGTATATTTGGGATGTAGTATTTAGAAACCTCAATAATATTGTCAAATACGAAGTAATTCCAAGGGAAAAAGAACAAAGAATTATAGAGCTTCAACTAAAATATGATGAATGAGACTTTGTGGAAGAATAGGAATTAGAATAAGAAGAAGAACCACTACTATGGAAATGGGGATATTAGTTGAAGAAAGAAAGAAACTATAAGGGTCTACTCTACCTTATTTCCATTCTCACATTGAATTTTTTTATTATTGATGATTATTGTAGAATTTTTAGGGCAGAAATGCATCCAGAGGCTGGAAAACTATGACAAAAGGCGTAGGTTGAAAAAATGTAAGTCTTAGACTTAGATGTGGAGTTTCTTGTTGGAAGACATCCCATTGCTAGAAAATGGGTATTTAAGAGGAATTTGAATGTAAAAGGTAGAGAGGAGAGATACAATTCTTAGATGTTAGTTAAAAAAATTGATTTCTAAGTAGAAGGAACTCGATTTGGTAAGTATTTTTCTTCGATTCCGAAGTTCATTTCTATTAGATTTCTTTTATCTATTCTTATTAGAGGAAATTTCAGCCTGAAAGCGACCATGAAATTTTCATGTAATTTTCATGTCATAACATGTAAACCAATGAAAATAATTTAAATTTAAAAATAGGTATATGTAAATATTTTGGATGGAAAAGAAGAAAAAATACTTTTTTTATAATTATATTTTTTATTTATCTCCTTAAGGGTTTACTCAAACTTCAAGTGGAGACACTCGTTGGACGTGAAAATAAATTCCTCATCCAAAAAGTACCCATTATGCATACTATTGAGAATACCCAAATTGATAAAAGTTGAAGATACATTAAAAAAGCATGTTGAACACACTTTTTAATGTATCATCATTTTTTTATCAATATTACTCTTCTCAAAAGTATGCATAATGGGTACTCATTGGATGTGGAATTTAATTCTTCATGCAACAAGTGTCTACAGTTGAAATTTGGGTAAACATGTCACGAGATAGCCCATAAATACAATAATAATAATAATAAAAATCTTCTTTTCCCTCCAAAATTCGTAACTCTTATTTTATTATTTTAACTAATATTTTATTAATTTTTCTTATGAGGCCACTTTTGGACTCAAATTTCATTTAGTGTGGCTAGTTCTAATTTTGGAGTAGAACAAATAGATGTGAAGGTGACATTTATACACGTGAATCTAGAAAAATAAAAATATGTGAACCATCGAAAAGGTTTTGCTATTAAAGGAAATGAAGAGCTAGTATGAAATTTGAACAAGTCATTATATGTGTTAAAGCAATCACCACGGATGTGGTATCAAAATATTGATAGTTATATATTGGGACATGTAGTGACAAGGAAAAAAATAGATCACTATCTGTATTTCAAATTATCTAGTGAACATGTTATTTATTTTGTTTTATATGGGGATGCTATGTTACCGATAGGAAATGATAAATAAATACTCTAAGAAGTGAAAAATCAGTTGTCCTCAAAAATTTTACATGAAGAATCTTAGTGCTGCAAATTTCAATTTGGTAATCAAAATTAAAAAGGAGCATGACAAGAGGAAGTCTTGATTAAATCAAAGGAAATATGCTGATACAATTTTACAGATCCTTAATATGAAAGTATGTAAACCAATAAATGTCATTTTTCCTATAGGTATAAATTAATATGTAGAATAATGTCCAAAGAAAGAAGAAGAGGAAGACGACATGTGCTATGGTCCATGTTCCAATGTAGGTGGAAGTTTGATATATGCAATGATTTATACTAGAGAAAATATTGCACATATCGTGCGAGTGTTGATTGGGTAAATTTCAACACTATGGAAGGAGCATTATATAATAATAAAGAGGTTTTTCAAGTATTTGTGTGGTATTATTAGTTATATATTATGCTAAAAAGGAATATCATGATTTGAAATAGTGTTTTACATACAAGGATTTATTGATGCACACTAGGATAATGATATGGATCATATAAAATATAAAAGTGGGTATTTGTTTAACTTATTCAAGGGAGAAATAAGGTGGATGATGAAGAGGTATTTTGTGGTGGCACTCTTAGTTACAAAATAAGAATGCATTTTGGACACTCTTTTAAGTTATGAAGTGACATGGTTGAATATATTATGTTTAGGTATTAGGTTTGTAAAGGGATATGTAAGGACATATTGTGATGGTTTGAGTGCAATATTCCTAACAAAAAACCCAGTGCATCATTCTAAGAAAAAACATATTGATGTTTAGTACTACTTTATGGGAGATATGATTGAAGAAAAGAAGGTGTTTCCAGTGAAGGTGAACATTGTGAATAATGCTTTAGATTCATTAACAAAATATGTGAGCATTGAGCTTTTTTCTTGATGTTGAGAAACAATGGAATTAATTCATTATATTGTTGATAATGTATTCCTCTATCCCCCAATATGGAAAGAAAACAACAAGTGTGAGAATGTTGGGTATGTGTTATATTCTTTGCACAATTATCCATGTCGGGGTTGCAGAGGGGTTGTGTGGGATCCATATGTGGGGAAATATCCACTATAATCAATGATTTATCATCGAAACTATAATGAAAAGAATATAACACATACACATGAATTCCGTGGTGGATAAACAATATGACGCACAACTGTGGGGTTTTTAACTTAAAAATAGTAGTTTACTAATAATAATATATTCATCGAAATTGTGTGTTGAACTGAAAGAGTTGGTGCTTAATAGAAATTTTTTCACTGTTACAACAATTTTTTTTATACAAATAAAAACAAAATTTCGATATATACATTAGGCGCACATGTGTGTATACTACTCTGCACTAGTGTTATTTGTGTATTGAAAAGACCCTATGAGTATGTAACAAGGTGCACTCCTATAGAATTTTAAATTTTAAAACGTAGTGGTCCACTAGTGGAGACTTCAGCACCGGAATAAGGTTGAATTAAAAAAATGTCCATCGTAAAATTCATTTTCACATTTTGTTGTTATAATCCGATGAAGCACGAGTGATATTTAGGTATTGAAATGGCTCGATGCTTAAAGAAAAGGCGAATTTTTGTATCGTTTTTAATTTAAAAAAATAGTTGCTTGTTAGGTGAAACCAGAGCACCGGTGTGTATACTACTCATTATCACTAAACAACGGTTTAATGTAAAAAATTTCGGTCATAAAATTAATTTTCACCATTTCGATATTATACTCTCGCAAAGCACCAATGTTATTTTTGTATTAAAGTTCTCAAGTGTGTAAAGTGTTAGTTCCAATATTTTCATCCTAACATCAGTGATCAAAAATCTTCTTTTCATATCATATGAGGGTTTCATTCAAAATTTTTGTCATTTAACTAGGTCATCATTCCAATATTTAATCATTGATGGTAGCCCTAAAATAAAAAAAATTCACTTTTTCCTAAACGTCCATTACTTGTTGGCTCATTTTCATAATTTTTTGAATGACCATCATTCATGAGTTTTTATCACTTGTTCAGTCATGTCACCATGAATTTCATTTAGTCAAGGCTCTCATTAGGTCTTTATGGTTTTTCACGGTTTCGTTAGGCCTATAGGGTTTTTCAAGGTTTCATTAGGTTTGTAAGGTTTCCAAGATTCAATAATAACCATTTCTATTGCATAAGAGAAGCAAGTAAGAAAGTGATCAAATAACATATCTTTACCATGTAAAGATTATTTTTAAGGAGTAATTCTTATTCCAAGATGTGATTTTTATTTCAAAATTTAATTTTTATTTTCAAATATGTAATTTCATGTCATTCAATTTGTAGTAATTTCATGGTTCCCAAGGTGCCAATTCAGAGTTCCACATGCCAACAAAGCATCAAAAGTCAAATGTAAAGAGTTCTTAATCATCAAATAATCAATGTGTAAATAATGAAGTCAAAATGAGAAAAGGGTAAAATTTCAAAGTGTAAATTATTAGAGAAGAAAAGAGAATGTGCGTCCCAATGCCCAAACATCAAATTCATAAAGTATAAAGACCACCATAAGACAAAGAAGAAGCTCTTTTTCATATGTAACCATCGTGCTCGCATTCCCTTAACTCAAAAAATCAATTTGCCAGGTGAAAATTTGAGTTTTCATTTGGCACTGCGTTTCTGGAGGGTAGCGCTGTGCTTTTCCAACAAATGTTGTTCTTTTGGTCAAGTGTGTTCCCTTTTTTGCTAAAGTATGATGCGCTTCTAGGTAAGGTGCTCTGCTTTTTCCTAGTGTGCCCAGCAAGCTCCAAAAATCATCCAAAATCATTCTAACCTCTACCAAATATTCTCATCACCTATTATAATGTAAGTAAGACATATTTTGCCTCCTCGTATTTTTCAAGAGAATTTTCATTGTGCTTGTGTTTTGATGGAAAGTTGACAGTTTCTCTAGCTGAAAACCCTAATCCGATCTCCTCATTCCCAATTTTATCCCTATAAGACCTTAATTCCATTCCTACATCAATATAATCCCTATCCCTACCCCTAAAAAGATATATGCCTTTCCCTAGATCCATTTTCTCCTAAACCCTAAGTCCTAGGTATTTCAAATTTCCTAGGCACCCATACCCAAAACATGTAATAAAATTATCATTCCTAATTCCCTAAGCATTTTAATCCTCTATTACCTCCCAAAGTTCAATAACCCCTTCCTCCATCTCCCTAAATTTTCTAGACCTATCCTCACTCCCTAGACCTATCCCTACCCCCATTTCCTCATCCCTATGACTTCTAGATAAAAAAACACCATGGAAGAAGACATAGATTAAATGGAGGAAGAGGAGGAAAGACAGGAAGAGGAAGATAGACCGGAAGAGGATGATAGACAAGAGATAAGGCCACATAAGCGAGGAAAAATCCTAAGGGTTATGGCCACCAACACCAGAGAGCTAATGGCTTCAACAATGGGAGTCTTTTGCTTTCAATATGTTGGTTTCCTTGATTTCTGCAATATGATTGAAAGAATTCAACACAACCCTATTTTGAGCAGGCTTTTCATTTCAAACCTCAAAGACAATCAGGTGACCCTTTCAAGTGCAACCTTCACCATATATACATCTATCATTGCTGCTACCATAGGGATTCAAAACATGGGTGAGAAGTGGTTTAAATCCAAATACTTCGATGATCAATATTATGAACCATTCATCAAACCAAGGTACATGAATGAGAGAAGGGGAGTTTTTCCTTTCAACCACCTTCTTGATAGGTATGCCCCCATGATGAATATCATCATGAATTACTTTTCTTTTGAAGGAAGGTTCTCCAGACACTATACATATCATAATAGACTTCTTATGCACTTCCCAAGAGTCAAATTGCTTAGTATTCCATACTATCTATTCAGGAGCATGGACAAAATGGCATACATTCTACAAAGGAGAGATTATGACCAGCAGATGAACAACCTCTTTCACCACTCTCTTATCAAGATCCTTGTCCTCCCTCACCTTAACCAATTGCATATTTCATGGGATTCCATCATTGCCGATGATATCTTCACAGCTCCACAAGTTCATCATGATGAAGATATGCCTTCTTCATCTCATCCTACTGATCAACATGTTGAAGATATGCCTTCTCCATCTCATCCCATAACACCTACTCCTTCATTATCTCAACCTAATACACCCATTTGACCACCATCATCACCATTATAAGGTCATATTGGATCACCTAGCAGAGTTATGGTCACCAAGCCTAAAAGGGCTGAAATAGGCACATTAGCTAGAACATATCAAAGAGGGTATAGGAAAGTGTTTTCTCCACGGAAAGTGGAAGGGACCTTGCCTTATTCATCAGCGATGAAGGTATAGAAGCGGAAGGAGAATATGACAAAGGAAAAGGTTCATGAGGAATCTATACAAGAGGGCAAGGATCCTCATGATGAGGAAGCATATTTTGACCTTGTTGAATTGGATGAGTAGGATGATCATGAGGTTTCTAGTTTTATTGTCAATGAGAAGGATGCCCATATTAGAGATCTTCATAATAACTTAGAGAGATCTGAGTTTGGTATTTCTTTTATTGAGAAGGAGAATAAGAAACTAAAGGATAATAAAATTCTCATGGAGCTAGATCTTCTTAAAACAAAGAAAGGTAAAGCTATGATTCCACCTCATGACCTTGACCACCATGACATCCAAAGCTCGAGAAAAATACCAAAAAAAAGAGGTCATAAGAGGGCTTTACAACATGAGATAAGTGAAGATGGAAAACTAACTTTGAGGAAAGGATTTCCATGGAGGTTGAGGATGATAAAGAAACATAGCTTGAAAGGGTCAACATAAATCTTGATAAGCTCCTCCAAAAGGAAAACAAGGACAAAAAGGTGCTCAAAAACTTGTCAAACAAGTACTTCACAAGGAACAAGTTTTCTAGCATCAAACTTAAGAAATTTCAGGAGAAACACAAGCAAACACTATCCAAGAAATAGGAGGGATACAAGACTGATATCCTTGCCAATGTATCCATAGTTTCTTAGCACACTTCATCAGGCCTCCATAACACAATTTTCAAGAAATTTTGGGCAATTTTTGGAAATGTTTGAGTTTTTGCACATTTTGATAGTTTTGCACTGTTGGCCTCTCAAAAGTGCAATGTCCTAGGAGCTACCCATTTTCTAGGCACCTCCAATGAAAAAAATGAGGCACCATTGCATTAAAAAGGCCAAATAAAGTCACCCTATCAACATTTACAAGCTTTTTTGGGTCAAATGGTCAGTCAAAAAGTGAAAAAATACCTCAAAAAAACATATTTCTGTCGTGTTTCTGAGGCTACCACTATGCTTTTGAACATACTTGGGAGATTTACCATTTCGAGGGTCAAATCAAGTCATTTTTACAAATCCAAGACAATTTTGGAAACTAGACATGACAAACTTTCCAATGAGCTATCTTGAACTCAATTTCGACACTCAGAACCCCTTCAAAACTGGAGCTCAAGTTGGAGTTCTGCTTTTTACACTAGCACTGCACTTTTAACCAATTTTCTGTGTTTCCTCAAATTTGCAAATTTTATCATTTTTATTAGTTTCACCTTGGAAAATGATGTTTTTACCTATGTAATTCAAGGATGTAAATGTACTAACCATTTTTTAAAGTTACCTAGGGGTAAATAAATTAGGAAAAAAATATTGATGAGATGTAATAAATCAATTTCCAAAAAGTGAGGGATGAGTCAGTTTGACCTCCCTACACTCTAGGTATGATGTTCAGTTTTTGGTGGAACAACTCCTCAACTTAGGGATTCAACCCCTGATGTTAGGATAAGTTGTTTGATGTCCATATCTATAATTTCTTGACTCATTTCCTGGGTTGGATTTTGTTTTATTGATCAAAGACACTAGTGTACTCTGATTTTCGAAGGAATATATTGGATGAGATGCAACTATTCTTTTGGGATTCATGTGGTATTGTGATTTGACATAGTTTCTTCTTCCGTTTCATATGTATGAATTTTTTGTACTTTTCATGTTCATTCTAGCTCTATGATATGTTGATTTCTCAAGTTTGATAGGCATAATACATCTATTATGCTCTATGTTGGGAGAATGACCATAGTTTGTTTAGTTTCTTCAGTTTAAAAGGAATTCATGCACTATCATGCTCCTTTTAGCACCTCACCAATCTGATCCATCTCACCTTGAAACCTTAAAGTGTTAGAGTGCTTACGCAACTTGCCCCATTAGATTTCTGCAATTCTGATCTCATTTGCCATGACCTAGTTACTTCTTTGACGTAATTCACTCATCCAACACCCAAATCAGCCAATCAAAACCCCAGTGGTACTATACCTAGCCTAAAACCTAATTTGATATAGCCCTCTTGGCTGAGATCCTTTGGACAGAGGCCTCTCCTGCCTAGTAGGGCTAACTACTTAGCTAAGCTTGGTTTTTAGTTAGTTTTGTTGGACTCTTCTCAGCCTTGGAGATCCAGTAGAGCTCTACAATAAAGAAAAAGTTTCACTGCTATGGGGTTTTTAATTTTAAAAATGCCAGTGTGCTTCAGAAACATTATGCAACAATTTAGTTAATCAAGCACACTAGAATAAGGTTAAATAAAGAGAACCCTACCGACCATAAAATTTATTTTTAACATTAGCAATGTTATAGAGATCTAAATAACTAATGCTACTATAGCCTTTCTGAAGTGCCCTGCCTCTGGGGCTTCCCTTGCTTGCCATCCTTTCATGCATTTCTAATTGTGTGGCTTTAAAATTTTCTCAAACAATGGTAATTTTTTTTTTCATTTACAAGAAAACCATGCCTCCCACACCACAAAATGTCTAGGTACTAGTTATCTTTCTCTCTAATTTCATTTTTTAGAGTAGAATTGAAAATTAGGTAAAAAATCCGTTGTTTTTTATTTTTTATTTATTTTTTCTTGTGTAGTGTGTTCGATGGGTTTGACTCTTACCGGTTACAATGCACCGTATAAATTTACATGGTGTACTGAAAATACAGTTTTGTTGGTGTGTTTGGTAAATTGAAACACACTGGGAAGAGTTATAATTTTCACAACAGTGTATCTAGTAAAAGTTACTTACCGATGCGTTTATTTTACCTAATTCACTACTTGCAAAGTATTAGAACTTTATAGGTCATTGTGTTTGTTAACCTAAATGTTTCATTTTGGTGCGAAAAGGTAGGCATACACACCTATGTGAAATTTATGCTGATGAACTACATCGAAAAATGGAAATAAATAATTTTTTTCTATGTATGCATACTGAAATCGATGAGTTAGGTCCATGTACGCACCATGGGCAGTGCTTTCCTTTTTTTGTGGCACATTATGTATGATGCATTCTTACTGTTTTAGCGTATCGAGGATGATTTTTTTTTTTAAATCGAAAGTTTGATGTCTATATTTATAAACATGATTTTTATTTAATAAAAAAAAATATGTTTTATGCATGAGGTTTATGTATTTTATATGCCAATCATGCAAACGCATCAAAAAAGGGAGGGGCAACAACAACGAGATCATAGGGTGGACCAATACAATATGGTGTGACTATGAGAACCATGACAGAGGGAGATATATTTATACCCTCGGTCGATTACCACAAAGACCCAAGTCCTCTTGATTAATGTAGGTCTCCATAAGCACTATGAGGAGGCTACTTCCCTGAAGGGGCACTTTGGGTTGTTAGCACAAATTATTTTTCGGTGGGATTTCCACCAAAGATCTTTGTATGTCATCCCTAATTAATGGTATCAACTCTCTATGGAGGATATTTATTTTTTCACTAGCCTATCCAAGAGAGGGAAATATTTATATAGTTCCTTGATGTCTTGCATGTTTTTACAATAGAGATTAAGCTTACCTACTCTTAGAGATATGTTAGGGATCATGTAGTGCATCCTATATAATTTAAAGTGTTTGGTTTACAACTATGGATCGAATCTTTTGGTGTAGAGGATGTTAGGTTTATCTCAATATTAGTGAACACGATTGCACACTATATTGGTTATGGGAATTGAATTGGTCTCCCTTTTGTTTTATATTGATTCTTCAGTGTAGAGGCAGCAATGTATCAGATGTGTTATCACCCAAAAAAAATCAAACATCATTTGACAAGGTTGAATAGGTTCATAGGTCAAAATAGGATTGTAGGATTCATTTTTAATTTTGGTTAAGAGAAATATTATTTTTTTACGGTTTAAGTTTACCCTAAGGTCTAAACCCACTCATGTTCAATCTACTTCATGTCACATCATTCATCATTTTCTGACTTATTTCATTTTCCAAAGTTTTTGTATCGAAACTTCCAAATTAGCCAAGAAACCACAGTTTCGTAACGGAATGCACTGCAAAAAGTCACTTTTGCTACGAAAATACTGATAGTTGTGTAGAAAAAATAGTCAAATTAACACTAAATGTGCTACAAAAGCACAGTTACCTCTTTGTCCTATCAGTTTAGCTGTTAGGTGTCAGAAATCATTTGGAAAAGGATAAGTTAGATGTTTTCGAGTCATGGAGGGATAAAATCAAAGTACATGCAGTCATCATGGTCAGGTTAGGTAATGTGGAAGCCATCATTGAGTCATGAGAAGACATTTAAACTTCAAATCCTTTCCTAATTCAGTCATTCTCATTTCTTTTCCCTCCTTGCATAATATTTGAGCTTTGGAGAGCTATTGTACCAAGCCAAAGTTGGGGCTGGTTTCTTCAAAGGTTTCCTTTGAACATCATCAAGCGAGCTTGCAAACTCATCAAGTGAGGCTAAAAATAATCAAGTGAGGCTGCCTAATTCTTAGAGAAACTCTGGCAGAGAAAATAAAAATGCACAAGGGTGGACATTTCTTAATATACAAACCTGCAGAAATGAAATTGATTAATGAAGACCCATAAATAGTAGAAGCTTTTAGAAGAGCAGGTTTCCTACATTTTTGTGAGGAATTATAGGGCTGTCATACACAAGTGTCCAAGGAGTTTTCTATGAATTTCAATGGAACAACCACTAAAGTTGGAATAATCAGTTTATCCATCACACCATAGGTTATTGTTTTTACTACATAGATTCCAAGAGGTCAGGAGAACTGGTTCAAAGGTTTCAAGTTTAACATGGAGCCATGCAAAGAGTTTATGAAGCCAAAACATTTTGAAATGGACCTCACCAATGTTGTTCCAAGAAGCCGCATTAAAGAAAATTATTCAAAATTTCTCCTCGTCATCAAAAAGTACTTTAAATGTGAAGGGGGATTCCAAAAAGTGTATTCATATCATTGCAAATTACTTCTGCACTTTACTGGTAAGATCTCCCTTGATCTACCTTTTTATTTTCATAGAAGTTTGGAAAATATGGAAGATAAGATCCAGGAAAAGTGTGAGGGGAGTGAGACTTATTTATTTCATCATGGTTTAATGAAATTATTGGTCTTAGATTAACTTCAAGGGTTAGAGAGATATTGGTCCTCATTCTTGTTTGTTATTCGTTTTGAGCTATATGCTCTTACACCTTCAAGAACTCCTAAACCTAGGAAAATTCTATCACCACTAGCAGTAGAACAAAACCAACCATTGGTAGCAAAACCAAATGAACCTACAAGAGTAGAATCAAGTAAGAAAACTATGAAGGAGCCAGAGAAAATGCAGAGCCTTGACACACCAAATGTCCCACCTGCAGAATAGAAGTCAAAGGTGGTCGAACATGGAAAGCAAAAACAAATTGTTAGCAAAAAATGGACTAAAAGGAGGACTAGAAGCCAAACACTGGTTTTGGAAGAGAACAAAGTGGTTGTAGAAGACAAAGCAGAAGCTAAGGGAAATCTAGAGGTTATTTTACATTCCATTTACATAGAGGAAACACCTATTTTCCAAGATGAATTCATAGAGGAAGGTGGGAAGAAGTTAATGAAGCCCAAATCTGCAAATAAATTAGAGTTTGAAGGAGAATATGTAGGTTTAATGTTCCAAGCAAGAAAGACAATGACAAGGCATGCTAGGATATTACTAGAGAGTAGCAAAGAAGTTGAAACACCTACTGAGACAACTCAACTACTTCAAGAGTTTATTGAGCTCTCGTCACCCACAATAAAGGATACAGTTAACAAATCTAGAAAGGGATAAGAGAAGGTGATAGAAAAAATAGAGTTGCAAATCCTTGAAGAGAAATTGAAATTAGCCAATCAGGAAATTATTGTCATGAAAAAAGAAGCTAGGAAACACAATGTTGAGAAAATTCAATTTCAAAAGACGAAGGTAGTTTTGGAAGAACAGGTTGACACTGTTTCTAAAACTTTAGACAATACACAACAACTTATCAAGTGGACAATTCCAGCAAGGATATAATCCAAGCATGTCATAAAGGTGAACACTCATCTGAAAGCCACCAATAGAAGACTTAAAGACTAGGTTAAGGACCTTCCAGACCAACTTGGACTGATTGATGAAGAATTAGAGAGAAAAGGGCTTATTTAGGCTTTAACCCTATATATAAATAAATTGAAAACGAATCTTAAAAGATAGAAAATAAACAATAGAGAGAGCATAAACATAAAACAGATAAACATATAGATTTTCCCCTGGATCCCAAATCGGGATGACCAACTTGATTTTTCATTATATTCCTTTTAGTGTTACAACACATATATATACATGCCAAAGCATACTTAAACACCAATCCATTAACCCTAGATTACAACATAACAATAGTTCCCTTGACCGGATCTACAAAATACCAGGGGCCAAAAACCATCATGCACCAAAACCATGTGCAAACCCATGCACAAAACCATGGGTGGGTCTGCCCACCAGAAAATAAGGACCAATAAACTTTTCCGGGCCGCTGCCCCAGACACCGGCAGGGGAGGCTACCGCCCCCCTTGTGACCCCCCCCATACGTTGCACCCAGTGCAATGTACAGGGGGGGCTATCGCCCCCCCTATAACCCCCCGCACATGATTATTCGTGGAAAGAATATAATATGAACCAAAAATTCTCCCACTTTTTGTTTTCCTTCTAGAGGGGGCCACAGGAGAGCTAAGTCATTAGCCCAGTTTTGCAACACCCATTGTTTCTCTACACCAAGAGAACTTCTAAGCACTCACAGAATTTGTCAATGCATCTGCAACATTCTTCAAACGATCCACCTTTACCAGCAACACCCTTTTAGCTTCAACCATATATCTCACAAAGTTAACATCGATGTGCTTTGTCTTTGAATGATAAGCAGGGTTCTTAGCCAAGAAAATTGCACTTTGGCTATCACAGTCTATCCTTATAGCTTGCTACACCAACCCCGTACTTGAACATAATCTCTGCAAGAAAACTAATTCCTTGCTTGCATGAGTGGTTGCCATGTATTCTACCTCTATAGTTGAAAGAGCCACTACAAACTATATTTTAGTCATCCAACTGACTGGACCTCCAAATAGGCCAAACACATACCCACTTTTATATCTTCTTTGGTCCACATCTCCAGCCTAGTTTGCATCAACAAAACCATGAATATCCAACACTCTTTCCAATCCCAGTCTTCCCTGGTAGCACAAGCCATAATCACTAGTGCCACACAAATATCTAAAATCCTGCTTCATTTTTGTCCAATGCTCCTTGCCTGGGTTTGACATAAACTTGCTCAATACTCCCACTGCATGTGCAATGTTTGGTATAGTACAAACCACTGCATACATCAGGCTACCCACTGCACTTGCATATGGAACACAGGACATATCCTCCTCTTCTTCTTGTGTCTTGGGACACTGTTCGACAAACAACTTTGTACCTATAGGAATCAGAACATTCACCGGTTTACTATCCTGCATATTGAACCTCTGCAATATAGTCTTGAAATAATTCCTCTGGTTTAACCAAAGCTTCCTCTTTGCCTGATCTCTCTTAATTTCCATGCCCAAAATATAGTTTGTAGCACCAAGATCCTTCATGTAGAAGTTGGAGAACAACTGGGTCTTCAAATCTTGGATAATTTCTTTGTCATTTCCAATCAAAAACATATCATCCACATACAGGACCTAATAAATAACACGGTCACCAATTAATTAAAAAAAAAAAAGTGATCCTCCTTGCTTCTGGTGAAGCCAAGTCCCTGTATATAGGTACCAAATTTATGATACCAAATCCTTGGTGACTGTTTTAACCCATACAGAGAAAAATAGAAATTTTTTTGACCTACATACCAGCTCTTTATTCCCCTTCACAATAAAGCGTTCACGTTGTTTCATGTATATCTCCTCTTCTAGATCCCCGTGAAGAAATCATGTCTTGACATCCATCTGTTCTACCTCAAAATCAAATGCAACGGCAATAGATAAGAGTAATCTAATAGAAGTAAGTTTGGCAATAGGAGAAAAAATATCACCAAAATCAATTCCCGGCACCTGGGAATAACCTTTTGCTACCGACCCAGCTTTGTATTTCTACACCTTGCCTTATACATTAATATTATTATTAAACACCCATTTTCTCCCTATGGGCTTCCTTCTATATGGAAACTCCACCAGATCCCATGCCTCATTTTTTATGCAAGGATGTCATTTCATCAACCATGGCCTCCTTCAAGATTCTTCCATCCTCTGAATCTACTGCCTCCCGGATGGTTCTGGGATCATCATCAGTTATATTTAGAGAAAAATTTGAATAGAAATAAGATGGACTATACCTTTCTAGTTGTCTTATTTACTGAACTGATCTTCTAATAGCTGAAGTTTGTGGCTCTTCCTCTTCTGAGTCTTCTTCTGTTGTAGAGTCTGATTCATCCTCCTTTACCTCAAAATCTATCTTCTCAGGTTCTTTTGGTAGGACTTCATTTTTAACAATATATTTCACCTCTATAAACACCACATCTTGGTTGTACACAACCTTCCTTCTTTCTGGGTTCCAAAGCTTGTAACCCTTTAAACCATCCTTATACCCAATAAAGATGCATTGTTCAGATTTATTATCCAACTTGCTCCTTTTCTCCTTTGGAACATGTACATATGCATGACATCCAAATACCCTAAGATTTGAAAGAGAAGGTTTCTTACGAGTCCATACCTCATCTGGAGTCTTATCCTCCAACACTAATGAAGGTGATCTATTAACCAAGTAACATGTAGTCTCCACTGCCTCTACCCAGAATTCATGTCCTAACCCAGTACCACTGAGCATGCTTCTTGACTTTTCCATCAGCGTTCTGTTCATTATTTTTCAACTCCCTTTTGTTGAGGTGTTTATGGAGTATTATTTTTCCATGCTATACCACACTTCTTACAAAACTTTTAAAATTTCTTCTTGCAGAACTCCCCACCATTATCTGTCCTCAACACCTTTATCTTCCTCTCTACCTGGTTTTCCACCAGAGCCTTAAATTCTTTAAATCTGTCAAAGATTTCAGATTTATTCCTCAAGAAATATATCCATGTATTCCTGGAGAAGTCATCTATGAATGAGACATAGTACACAGACTTACCCAGTGATGGAACTGACACAGGTCCAAACACATCACTGTGCACAGGCTCTAATATATTATTTTCCCTCTTAGCACCTGAAGGAAAACTCACTCGATTATTCTTCCCATATACACAATGTTCACAAAAATCAAAATCTAGTAAGCTATTAGACAGACCTTCTACCATACCATTTCCATGCAGTATCTGAAGGCCCTTCTCTCCAATATGTCCAAGCCTTTGATGCCATAGCATGGTCTTTTCTCTAGAGACCGCTAGGCTTTCCGCTCCACTTTTGGGAACCACAAGACTGTTGCACCCATTAATAACAGTGATTCCTTGAAGCTTGCATAGAGTTCCAATCCAAACTCCCCACATTAATACCAATGCTCCCCAAACCATCTTACAGGAATCTTTATCGAACACTATTTTCACACGTACATCATCCATATTTTTTACAGAAATCAGATTTCTGGAAAATGCAGGAATGTGAAGAACACCAGGAAGTGTTCTAGTGCTTCCACCTTGCAGCTTCAACTTGAAATTTCCACGTCCGAAAATTATGGCCTTCCTATTATCACCTAATAAGACATCACCGCCATCATAACCACTCCCTATGGGGAGTGAAGTGAAAGGATGCACCCGAGTCAATCAACCATGACTCATGATCTACCTGTGTATTTGAAGAAGAAGCCAAATACACATTCCCACCTTCATCTTAGGTGGTTTTTGCTTCTGCAGAAGGAGCATCATCATATCCCTTTCCTTTCTCAGGAGCTTTAGATCTGCAGTCCCTTTTGTAGTGCCCTTCCTTTCCACATTTCTAGCACACCTTTACAAAATTTCGAGGAGATTTAGATCTCCGTCTAGATTTAGATCTCCCACTCAAAAACTTATTCTTGTTTCTATTTTGGGAACTTCTTCGTACATATAAGGCATCTCCATTCTGACCCTCCATATTTCTCCGTCTCATTTCCTTCGACAGCAAGGCTGAGATAATGTCATCAAAATTCAAGGTAGTTTTATTGCTACCTTTTGCAATAACCAGACTATCCCACGAATCTGGTAGAGAACACAAAAAACTGATGCACTTATCCTCATCTGAGATATTAATATCAACAAATGACAATTGACTTACCACAGTATCGAAGGCATTTAGATGCTCTTTCATAAAGTCTCCATCCTTTATTCTCACGTTATACAACTTTTTCCATAGGAACAATTTATTCACTAGAGACTTAGATTGGTACAAAGTCCCTAGATTTTCCCACAAGGTCTTCGCCGTAGCTTCCCCAGATACATTCAACAATACTGAACTTGAGACACACAACCATATTGTGCTATTTTCCTTCCGATCCAGTTTTTTCCAGTCTTCATCTGACATTGCCGTTGGTTTAGTACCTATATCTACCACAATCGACTGGTCCTTATCCAGCAACAGATCCTCCATCTTGAGCTTCCACAACTCAAAACTCCGACCATTAAATTTATCAATCTATATCTTCCCACCGCTCATCATATTCTTTCACCACAAGAATCGATCCCATAGATCTCCCATTGAACAGGTTCTACCTCAGGCACGAGAAAAAAATTCCTCAACAGCAAAGGCATCCCCTTGAAGCCAAAACTGCTCTGATACCAAATGTAGGTTTTAACCCTATACATAAATTAACTGCAAACGAATCTTAAAAAATAGAAAATAAACAATAGCTTGAGCATAAAACATAAAATAGATAAACACAGAGATTTTTCCCTAGATCCCAAATCGGGACGACTAGCTTGATTTTTCATTATATTCCTTTTAGTGTTACAACAAATATATATACATGCCAAAGCATACATAAACCCCAATCCATTAACCCTAGATTAAAACATAATCGTAGTTCCCTTGAATGGATCTAAAAAATACTAGAGGCCAAAAACCATCATGTCCCAAAACCATGTGTAAACCCATGGAAAAAACCATGGGCAGGTCTGCCCACCGGAAAATGAGCACCAAAATTTTTTTTTAGGGTGCTGCCCCGGACCCTAACAAGGGGGCTTACCACCCCCCTGTGACCCCCCCGTACGTTGCGCCTAGCACAACATACGGGAGGGGATATTTCCCCCCCTTTTAACCCCCCATGCGTGATTATTCGTGGAAATAATATAACACAAACCCAACAAAAATGAGAGTGATTGAAGAACCAATAGCCCAAACAATTGTAAATGAGGAAGAAATACCCCAAGGAGCATAATTTGAGTTGGTTTATGGTTGATGGAAGGTAATGACATGTTAGACACAATTTTTTGGCACTTTCAAGTTTCATATTTCAAAATTATACAAAAAATCTGCATTTTTAGCACTTTTCAGCAGTTTCGTATCGCCTCTCGACTTGAAGGGCAGCAAAGCGCTACGAAACTACTGTAGCTATTTTTTTGACCTTTTGACCAATTTTGAATGTTATTAAGAGGTGAAATTGGTATTAGGGATGTTTTTTATGAAGATAAACCTTATTCAAAAGGAAAGAGTCAAGAATATTGAGGTTAAAGGTATGTTTTTCAGTGCTAGGAAAGTGTGCTACGAAACTGCCTTACTTTCGTAGTGCACTATATTTCAGCCTTTTCAACAGATTTTGGAGTAGTTTTGGACATTTTTAGGTTATTGAAGGGTTAAATACCATGTAAAATAGTTATTCAACATGCAAAGACCACGAATTGAAGATTAAATGACAGCCAAATTATTCGAGGAAGAAGAAGACCATTTGCCTAAAAAATAGGGCCCTGTTTCCTAGCTACGAGGAGGTCAGTTAAGTGGTCATAAAAGGATGAATCCCATCATCTAAATTTGACCATGTGAATGCATACTTGTCAAATAATGTAATTGTTTTAGTATATAAGGTTGTTAAAGATAATAATGAGTAGTTTGAATCCAATTTGAAATAGGACTGTCAAGTAGGATAGGTGTCTGTTTGTCATTAAAGTTGACATTTTATGGTTATGTAAGGTGTCATTAGGAAAAAATTCGATGTAACTATCCTGGAGGTAGATCATCTCATGAATTTACAACTTTATTAAAGGCCATTGAGTCAAATTTTTCAAGGGTTGGAGATTTTTGGTAAAATTGCAACTTATTGTAAATTGATTGTTTTAGCAATACAAAGATTTGTTACTTGACCAAGTTGAGATTCTGAAGTAGTTTTTAGTGCTTACCTATTATATATGTACCTTTTATGTATCTCACTTGCAGTGGTTTTCATTTATATTACTCAGAATTCATCCATGTGATGTTGTGACTTCCTTTCTAAGTGAATTGACTGTGTATTTTCATGTTTCATGCGTGTATGTCCTATTACTAAAAACATTAACCTGCCTCAACCTCCATGTCAAGTAAACTAACTGAATCACTGAAATTTTTGACTCCATAAGCCCAATTTCTACATGTTGATATTATTTTCAACCTACATTCATCTTAACCAGTTTATTTCTTAACTAGAGTTAGCCATCTATATCTTTATTCCATATCATTAACCCTTGAGAGAGCCCTCTCAGATTGATGAGGCTCAGCGTCAGTCAAAATATTGCTTTGAAATAGTTGCATGAGATTTCCTGATTAGAAACCTATCATAAGCAATTTTTTGATAACAAGATGGTATTTTTTTTTTTTTGGTAGCTTTGTATGGCTTTATAGAGATTTCGTGATATGACACATGGGAGGGTGAACTTCCATTTTTCTTCAAATATTTTTTGTTTATTTTTTGAGAGGTTTCTAGAGGCGAGGCCTAATTTTTACTGTCATCCTCCTATTTCAATGACTAAGGTTCATATGCACATGTGGTGTTATGAAACCAGCTCCAAAAATAGAAGAAAGGAGAGAGCAGTGCCTTAGAAATAATCCAATTTGAGGGGGAGGCCTCCTTTACGTTACATAAATGAATAATTCTTGGATGATACAAATGAAAAAACCTCCTTCTATATATAGGAGTCCATGGGGTCACAATATAATCCTAGCCGACCTAACAATAACAATGTAAGGGCACAATAATAACAATGTGGGGTTACAGGGGTACAATGATAACAATAAGGGGGGAAACACTAACAACAACAAGGGAATACACTAGTAATATAGGGACCTAACATGCCCCTCTCCTTCCAAAATGTGTTGTCCTCAACGCTTCAGTAGCTCTAGGTGCTTCCGTATAAAATTCTCATCCTCCCATCTAGAATATTCAGTGGGTAAGTTCTTCCACTTGATGAAATACTCTAAAATTGATCGATTTCGTAGCTGTCGAGTTATTGTTTCCGTGACTACTTCAGGTTTCAATATGATTTTTCCTTCCTTATCAAGTTTTGGAAATATTGTTTGAAGTGGAAATTTTTCACCTATAACCTTCTTTAAGCATGAAACATGGAAAACTGGATGCACTTGTGAATAAGTAGGAAGCTCCAATTTGTATGACATAGTACCAATATTTTGGAACACCTTGTAAGGACCATATTACTTTGGTGATAATTTATTATCCTTCTTAGGTTTCTTGAGGGAAATATGTTTGTATGGTTGTAGCCATAAAAATACCTAATCTCCTACATAAAAACTTATCTCGCTGCAATGTTGACACGCCTGTTCTTTCATTTGATTTTGTGCCAAATTTAGGTTATCCTTTAGGAGTTGGAGAACTTATTTTTTATACTTGATGTGATCTTCCACTAGTTGAACCTTAGAATTTTCTCTTAAATATGATGTCATGGATAGTGGATGATATCCATAAAGTGCCATAAATGGGGTAATTTTTTCTACAATATGGAAGGAAGTGTTATAACACCATTCAACAAGAGCTAACCACTTGACCCACTGTGTTTGTTTATCAGATATAAAAGAATGAAGATATCCTTCCAAACATTTATTCACTATCTTAGTTTGACCATCGGATTAAGGATGATAAGATGAGCTATGAGCTATTTGAGTACCCAAACAGGAAATAATTTTGTCCAAAAATTTCCAATAAAAATGTGATCTCTATCGCTTACAATAATATTTGGGTTTCCATGGAGATTTTGAATTGTTTCCATAAATGCAATAGCAACTGTACTTTCTTTAAATGGATGAGATAACGCAGAAAAGTGTGCATACATGGTTAGTCTATCAACTACCACCATTATGACACTTTTCCCTTCGGAATTAGGTAAACCAGTGATAAAATCGATTGAAATCTCCTCCCAACATTGACTTCGAATTGATAAATGTTGTAAAATACTAGGGGTCTTAATTGTGTCAACTTTATTTTGCTTGTAAACCAAACATTCTGCAACAAAATTTTGAATATTAGATTTAAGGCCATCCCAAAAAATATCTCTCTTCACCCTCTGGTAAGTTTTTAAAAATCTCGAGTGTCCTCCTAAAGGAGAAGTGTGCAATTCCAAAAGAATCTTTTGTTTTATTTGGGAATTATTACAAATATATAAGTGACCTTTGTAACATTAGGAATCATTTTTTCGACTAGATGTATCATATGTACCAAGATCTTGGTCCAAATTTTGAATGAGTGTTCACACTTCTTCATCCTTCTTCCATTCATCCCTTGCTTCGGTTACCCAATCTGGTTGAATAATAGAAATGGCACTAAGCAATGCTTCCACCTCTTCATTATTTATTGAGAGTGCATCTTCCACAACATTTAGCTTCCCTTTTTTGTAGATTATTTTAAACTCATAACCCATCATATTTATGACCTATTTTTGCTTCTCTTCTCAAGATATTCTTTGTTCCAAAAAGTGATTAAGACTATCATGATCAAGTTTTACCTTAAAGTGTCTTCCCATTAGGTAAGGTCACCATTTCTTTAGTGCATGTAGTATTGCTAACATTTTCTTCTCATAAATAGATTTTTGTAAATACTTTAGTTTGATTGGATGACTTTCAAAAGAAATCGGTCTTCCTTCTGGCATTAAAATGACACCAATTCAATTTCTTGATGCATCACATTCCACAATAAAGGTTTTTTTGAAGTTTTGTGTAGCTAAGGCTGGTGCTAGGCACATTTCCTCTTCAAGATGTTAAAAGGCCTTAGTTGCTTCAGGAGTCCATGAAAATGCATCTTTCTTCAATAATGTTGTTAGAGGCGCTAGTATTCTCCCATAATTCTTAACAAACTTGTGATAATACCTTGCTAACACAAGAAATCCTCGCAATTGCTTGATGGTTGCGGGGAATTTTAATTCCTAAATGGCTTTAATTTTTTTATCGTCTAGCATAACACCCTCGTGAGATACAATATGACCCAGATATTCCAGATCTCGTACTTCAAAGAAACATTTGGATGTTTTTTCATATAATTTTTTCTCCTCCAATATTTTAAGCACCTTGTCAACATGTGGAACATGAACCTTCCATGACCTACTGTAGATTAGTATATCATCAAAAAATACTAGCACAAATCTTGTAAGGAAGGGTTTGAAAATGAAATTCATCAACCCTTGAAATGTAGAAGGTGCACTGGCAGGGCCAAAATGCATGACCAAAAATTTATAATGACCCGCATGAGTTCGAAACATTGTTTTTGGAATATCTTCAGTCTTGATTCTAATTTGATGATATCCTGAACGAAGATCCAACTTGGTAAAATAAATTGCTACATGTAACTCATAAATCAAAGGAATGGGAAATTTATATTTAAGATTGAGCTTATTAAGCTCCCTATAATCCGGACACATGCGCCATGATCCATCCTTCTTTTGCACCAATACTACTGGAGCAGAGAAAGAAATTTGACTAGGTTGAATTATACTAGGATCTAACATTTCTACAATCATAATTTCAATTTCGTTGTTTTGGACATAAGGATGTCTGTAACACCTGATGTTTGGAGGAACACTTCTTGGAATCAAATGAATAGCATGATCATGATCACGAATAGGTGGGAGTAATTTGGGAGTTCCAAACACCTTGGAATGATTGTCCAAGACTTTTTGGAGATATGGAGAAATAGATGATTTTGATGTTGAAACTTCTAGTGAGAATAATTATGTAACTATACCTGGTTGTTATTTCTTCAGAAGATTTTTCATGACATTAGAGCTTATTATATTTCTTGACTTGCTTGAGATACCCCGTGATTCCACTTCCTTTCCTTCCAAAAAAAAATTCAAGAAAAGTTATTGAAAATTAAAAGCTACCATCACCAAAGATTGTAACCATTGTACTCCTAATACAACATCATCACCTCCCATTGGAATGGAAATAATTGGACTATTCAATACATATTACCCCATGGCTAGCTTGATATTATGGCATTTTCCAAATAAATTTATAGACCCTCCATTTGCAACCATCACTTCACATTTTGGTGTTGGGTATAGGAAGCAATTTAATCCCTTGGCTACCTTACAATGAAGAAAATTATGGGTGCTACCCACATCAATCAACAATATTACCTTTTTCTTCTTGCTATGTCCTTCTATCTTGAGAGTTTTAGGAGTGGTAATTCTTGCCAATGCATTACATGATATGGTTAGACTCATTTATTTTTTCTCTATGGTTGGTTCTTGTTGTATGTCCTCTTCCTTTTAAGATTATTTTCATTTATAGTTGTCGATAATTTCCATTCCTTAATGGATTTAAATTTTTTAGGGTCTACCTTAACACCCTCATGAGATGCAATATGACCCAGATATTCCACCTCTTTTACTCCAAAGAAACATTTGGAGTTTTTTGCATATAATTGTTTCTCCTCCAATAGTTTGAGCACCCTGTCAACATGTTGGAAATGATCCTTCCAAGACTTGTTCTAGATTGTTATATCATCAAAAAATACCAGCACAAATTTTCTAAGGACGGGTTTGAAAATGGAATTCATCAACCCTTGAAATGTAGAAGGTGCACTGGTAAGGCCAAAAGGCATGACCAAAAATTCATAATGACCCTGACGAGTTCGAAATGTTGTTTTCAGAATATCTTCAGTCTTCATTCTAATTTGATGATATCCTAAACGAAGATCTAGTTTGGTAAATTAAATTTCTCCATGTGATTCATCTAATAATTCATCAATCACAGGAATTTGAAATTTATATTTAATAGTGATCTTATTGTGCTCCCTATAATTTGGACACATGCACCATGATCCATCCTTGTGCACCAATACTACTGTAGAAGAGAAATAAATTTGACTAGGTTGAATTATATGAGCCTCTAACATTTCTGCGATCATACATTTAAATTCCCTCTTTTTGACATAAGGATATGTATAAGGCCTGATGTTTGGAGGAACACCTCCTGGAATCAAATGAATAGCATGATCATGATCACAAATAGGTGGGAGTCCTTTGGGAGTTTCAGACACCTTGGAATGATTCTCCAAGACTTTCAGAGATGTGCAGTAATATATGATTTTGATATTGGAACTTATAGTGAGAATTATTGTTTAATTATGCCTTGTTGTTCTTTCTTGAGAATATTTTTCATGACATTAGAGCTTATTATCTTTCCCAGCTTCCCTGCGATACCCCATAATTCAACTTCCTTTTATTCTGAATTTTTTTTCATGAAACTTTCTTGAAAATTAAAAGCTACCGTCCCCAAAGATTTTAACCATTGTACTCCTAGTACAATATCATCAACTCCCATTGGAATGGAAAGCATTCGAATATTCACTACATATTCCCCCATGCTTAGCTTGATATTATGGCATTTTCTAGAGCAATTTATAGTTTTTCCATTTGCAGCCATCACTTGACATTTTGGTGTTAGGTATAGGAAACAATTCAATTCCTTGGCTACCTTACAATGAATAAAATTATGGTTTCCACCCAAATCAATCAACACTATTACATTTTTATTCTTGATATGTCCTTCTACCTTGAGAGTTTGAGGAGTGGTAATTCTTGCCAATGCATTACAAGATATGGTCAGACTAATTTCTCCTTATTCTAGGGTTGGTTCCTGGAGTATGTCCTGTTCTTTTGAAGTTTCTTGTTCATTTTATTCCTCCTCTTCACAATCTATGTAAAATAATTTCCTCTCAACACACTTATGGCCTTCAGTGTATTTGCTATCACAATTTTACCAAAGCCCTTTTACTCTTTTTTCTTGCAATTTTTGTGGTGTCAACCTTGTAGGTTGTGGAAGTATAGGAGTAGAAACACTTCCACCTTTACAAATGTGAGTGGTAGGATTCCTTGTCACCATAATTTTACATTAAATTTTTCTTGCCAACCTGAATGACTTCTCCAATGAATTAGGTTCCCAAACACGAACCTCATGTTGGATGTTATCTTTTAAATTCCATATAAAGACATCAATCATGTGTTCCTCTGGAATATTAGTTACCCTTATATTAAATATTTGGAAGTCGTTAATGTGCTCCCCCACTGAACTCTTTTGTTTGAGATTTATCGATTGGCTAAAAAAGGTGTTTCTCTTTGTATCCTCATAATGTGCTATCATTTCCTGCATGAAAATTGACTAAGTGACAATTTTTTTACGGGAGAAAAGCCATCAATATCATAAAAATTTATTTTTTTCTTAACATAAAGTTGCAATGGGTACCTTTTGTGTGTTTTCATATTATTGAGATCAAAATATTGCTCCATTTGTAGTATCCATGTTACGAGATCCTTGCCATCAAACTTCCTCATATCGATCTTTGGAATATGGTGGGTCTTCCATTCAACATTAGAGTTTATCAGATCATGCATAACATTTATCTTGTTCTCATCATGATTTTCCTCTACTATTTTTTCGCCATTAGGAAACATTTCTTGTATCAACTTTGTCAAACCTTCCATGTTTTCTTTTAGATCATTCTTCATGTTTTCAATCTTAGCTTCCATGTCATCCATATTAACTTCCATGCCAATTTCCATGCCATCCATCTTAGATTCCATAAATTTCTTCAAACCATCCATCTTAGCTTCCACACCTTTCTTCAAAACTTCCATTTCATTTTTTGTTACTCTTTGTGAGAATGAAATTTGGTGCACTTTCTCTTATAATTTTGATATCTCATGTTGCACTTCTTCATCTTCATGAGTCATAGAAAAGCCTTTTGAAGTCTTAATGGGTGTTGAATTATTTTTAGGGGGAATTTTAGAACTAAATACTGATATGTATTCTACAATATCCCTTGGAATCAATTCAAACTAACTTTTCAAACAAGACTTATTCAATTCAGAAAAAAATACACACATTTTTCTTTCTTTTGAGGAGCTCGACATTGAAACTGAATTATCTATGTTATTTAGGATCTTAAATATCTGAAACTAGGTGTTGTACTAGCCCTCTTAATATTATTTCAAATGCCATAGGTTGGACTTGATTTGGATTCTTCAAGGCAATGTTATGTCCAATCTCCCACAATGACCTAATTATTGGTTGGTTCAGTAGAGAAAACTTGTACGGCATGCCACGTGACATTGTTTCCTCATTCGGCTCTAAAATTGATACACATGAAACTAGATTATGTGTATTTGCCGCTAATTTTTACAGAATTCCAACCAGATCCTCAGAGAGAGAGAGAGTTATGATGATTTTATCATGGTCACCTCTTTGAGATGAAATTCGGTAGCCTAAGAAAACCCTAACTTCCAGAAATCGTAAATCCACAAATATTGCAAACGAATATCTGAAATTTTACCACAAAATTCCTTAGGATTGCAGCCTCACATGATAAATGTTTTAGCTTCTAAACCTTCGTAGAAAAAAAAATTATAGCGAAAATTCAAAGCTTTGATACGAAATGTTATGAAACCAGCTCCAAAAATAGAATAAAAGAGAGGTAAACACCTTATAAATGAGCCACTTTGAGGGAGAAAACTCCTTTACATGACATAAATGAATAATTATTAGATGATACAAATGACAAAACCTCCTTCTATATATAGGATTCCATGGGGTCACAATATAATCCTAGTCGACCTCACAATAATAATGTAAGGGCACAATAATAACAAGATTTGGATTACAGGGGTACAACAATAACAATGAGGGGGATACAATAACAAAAATAAGGGACTACACTAGTAATTTAAGGACCTAACACGTTGTGTGAGATGATTCCCAAGAGGGGCCCAATCGGAGTATCTGACCAAGATTTTCATGGAGGAATTGGGGCTACATGCGAGTGAGGATAAGAAAATGTTTTTCTTGGTGTTATGTCCTTGCATGAATATGGATTGGAAATAGTCTCCCAACATTCTCTTCACACTAGATGAGCCCACAGATGATAGATTTAATATTAGTGTTATACTTAAATCAATATAGTTTCATTTTTAAAATTTATTCTAGCATGTTCTTTAACTTGTTTTATTAAATTATTTAATGAAATTGTATAAGTATTGTTTTATACTATATATTTTGTACATATTGGAAAATTCATTAGGGAGATGCCACCTCCCCCACTGGATGTATATGTGGGGATGGTCGAGGCCATAGCGGGTAAGGAAAATTCTCGAATGCATATCGGTGTGGTCATAGAACCATGTAGGGATTCTTCCAAATTCAAGATGGAGTACTATGACCAACTCTGAAAAATTTTGGTTGAGGTGGGAGTCCTCCCTATGAGAGCTCAAGATATTAGGGTAGATCCTAGGCCCTTTAAATTCTTGAGGAAATCTCCATGTGAAGTGATGATTCTTATGCATCATATCATTAGAGCTACCATGGTACTCACCACATCAAGGAGGGATGGACATGCACCATATTCACATGAGTATTTTCCTAGTACTACCCCATTAGATCATGATGATCAGGATGATTATACTTCTGGTGATCAAGTTGGTGATCCTTGTGGTGATCCTTCATATACACATTCTTCACCCATACATAGTACCTCATTGGGTAATGATGAGGGTGTCAATGATCCTTCCGGTAGTAATCCAATTCCTTAATATTCACCTCATAATCACCCATTTCGTAATGTTTATTCTGAGAGAATAGACCACCACCTTCTCCGCCACCTCATAGTTCAAATTTTTAGGGAGTTGATAGTCCTTGATTTTCTGCTACACCCTAGGCTACCACTACTACTGTTGTATCAAATATTTGAGTTGATGCATATTTCTGACATATATATATATATATATATATATATATATATATATATATATATATATATATATATATATATATATATATATATATATATATATATATATATGTGGTGCATTTTATTTTTTCATGTTCATTTACTTAATTTATATGTTTGTGTGGATGTGCATATTGTTGGGTTATATTAGATATGTTCATTTAATGTGCTTGAAGATAGATGTGTATGTGATAGAAATTATTTGAAATAAGATGTATATTTCAGGATGTGTGTGGTGATGATGTTAGATTACAATGCGTGTATTTTTTTAGATGTGATCATGATGATGATGCTTTATTAGCTTATTATATTTGTGTGCTAGCTAATGATGTTCATATGTGCTAGAGGTGTATATAATTAGATGATGTTAGTGAATTTGAATGTGTATTTTAGATCATTCTTATGTTTGTTAGATGTTTATCATCATGATGTTTATTTTTATGAAATTATATTTATTATATATTATTTATTAGTGAACTCATATTAAAACATTATATATCAAATTACATGCAAAATGAATTACTTCAAAAGAAAATGCAAAGTTAAAAAAAAAAGTTTAATATGGTTGAAACTCTAAGTGTAAAATTACCATAAATATTTTTCTATTCATTTTATAGTTCGTATATAATAATTCTCACCTAATTAGTAAAATATTTCAATACTCACAATCAAAAAATTTAGCACTTAGAAGACAAAAATGTGTAACTCATTAAACTTTTAATATAAATATTATTAATAACAGCTCATTCAAAAATACATTTTAAACAATGAAAAATTATACATCATATATATATATATATATATATATATATATATATATATATATATATATATATATATATATATATATATATATATATATATATATATATATATAGTGAGAGAGAGAGAGAGAGAGAGAGAGAGAGAGAGAGAGCCACTATAGATCTATCTTAATCATATATTTATAAAGAACAATAAAAGAGATTAAATCTTTTGACATGCACATATTGTTTCAAGTTTTGCATTCTAAAAAGATATTTTCATATAATGATATTTGATCCCTCTCAGATATTAGTAGGTGTGTTATTAATATGGATCTATAATTTTCTATATAATTCAATTTATAAAAACTTAATTTTATTTTTTTATAATTAATTTAGATTTAATATAGCTTAAAAATATGTAATTTAATAAAATTTAATTTATCACTAAAGTTATAAATGTTTCAAACGATTTAAAATTAATATTTATAGAAACTCTTAACAATTAAAATTAGAAATTTATTTCTGTAAAGAGAAGGAGGAAATGTAAAATAAGGCTTCTCAAGTTACTTTTAGGTGGGGAATTTATCTATTGGAAGTTCTCCCTTGAAGAGGCAAGTGCATTTTTTTCTATTAATAAAAATATAACATTTTGGTGCTATTTTAGGTATTTGTTTGATATTGTGGTTCACACACACACTCACACACACACACACACACACAAATATATATATATATATATATATATATATATATATATATATATATATATATATATATATATATATATAGATATATGATTTAAATAATCCAAAAGTCATATTATTTATATTTAACTTTTTGAAAAAAAATATATTTGATTATTTCTTAATGAAGAACTCAAGAAATATTATTTTTTTCCACATTATTATCATGAGATACTCATTAAAATTTATGTTTTCACTTTTCTCCTAGCCAATACATCATGTTTCCAATGATAAATACATGTCTAATTTCAATTATTTTCTTCTAAATAGATAAAAATAGATATATATTTTACATAATCTAGATAGGAAATGTTTCCAATGATATATATATATATATATATATATATATATATATATATATATATATATATATATATATATATATATATATATTTACATAATCTAAATAGGAAATAAAAATGCATCACTAAGTATATTAGAAAGGCAAGAAAATTCCTCTTAATAACAATAAAATTATTTATCATTTAATCCTTAGCGATAAAATATTTATTAATTCAACTCTTATTTATAATTACCATT
The DNA here is from genome assembly GCA_034641835.2 of Pinus albicaulis. Lineage (NCBI taxonomy): Eukaryota > Viridiplantae > Streptophyta > Pinopsida > Pinales > Pinaceae > Pinus > Pinus albicaulis. The sequence continues at coordinate 1,349,030,654 of CM076578.1, read as the reverse complement.
GAAAATAAAAGTGAAAAATCTTCTTTCTCTTATTGTCCACAAAAAGATGAAATCAAATTTTTACACATGCACATAAGACCTCATTTTAGTTTACATAATGTTGGAAGAACTGGAATTTATATATATAGTAAACATGAGTTTCCCTCTCACGTAAAGAATCTAATATTGCCTATTAATACACAATTTTTTCATTGTTAATATCCTCATTTATTTATGACTACCTTATTTAAATTTCTTTTCATATGAACGTGAAGAAGAAATATGTAAAATGACTAATAAACCAATAAGTATATAACATATAATTATACATTCCTTCTCTTCAATTCCTTCATCTCAAAAATTGTATGTCAAGTAGGGAAGAATCAACTTATTTTATAAAAAACATGGAGTTTTTTTGTGAACCTTTGTAGAATAAAACTTCAATGTTGTTTCCAAATTCCCTATTTTCTCATTTTTAGAATATTCTTCTCATTTTCCTATTTGAGAAGCATTGCCACCTTGAACCTTAATATCATAGATATTGTACACGAGGTTCTAAACATTTATATTTATGGAGATATGTTGCATAGTAAAAATAAGGGAGTTTATCTTACTACATTGAAAAACTTTGACGATGGTTGTAGTAGTCCTTTTAGTACACATATATAACCAATGTATGGTTTTCCTTCTCCGTTTTCGATTACTTTGTGAGTTATATTCGATTGATGCTCACAATGATCATTTGAGAAAGGGGATAATGAGTATATTAAGATTGATATATTAAACAAATATAGATATAGATGACCACTATTAATAGAGTGATCATGCTTACGATTCAAAAAGGACTTTTATATTATTTAGAGTATAATTTTTTTAATATTAAAAACATGTATTTGGGGTTAAAAAAGTACAACAAAAGAGTACAAAATTGATAACTCTTGCTTAGAATTATAATCTTTTGATGCATATTGATGTCTATCCAAAGTCTATAGAAGAAGTCTATTGTAAATTAGAATTAAACAAATTAAGCAAATATGTTAAAATTCTAGTTTTTAAATTATAAGTTGCATGATTGGAAATGATTAGCTTTCAGTGTAAAAGGGTTTCCACTAGAAAAAACTTGTAAAAAATATTTTTAATCTTACCTATGGTATAAAATATTAAAAAGACGAATAAAACATAATATAATTCGAGAAATAAGGAAAACTAAAACATACAACAATAGTATAAATGATGAAATAACACAAGTACTTATTATTCTTAGTAGTTCACACCCTTATTATATTCCTTGTTTGGCATGATAACATTGTTTTTGTCAAAAATATGTTTTTATTAAGGGTCCTGTATTAATACGAACCACCAATACCTATTCAACAAATCTAGGTTAAAAAACAAATGTTTGCAATGTTTCAGGAAAACATAAGGCTCCCTAGCTTCATGCCACACCTTTCTCGTGTTGATAGATATCATCCCACTATCATAATATTCCTTTACATTATTATGATCAAAGGTGCCCTACCACTTGCACCTAAAAGTAAGACATTGGCATGAAGATAATTCTACTTCAATGATATCTTCTATCTTTTCAACATAACCTAATGTCTTGTATTTTAGGTTTTGATCACAATCGCTAGAATGACTAGATTGGTCGAACTTTACTTCCACTCCACAGTCTTGTTTTTTGAAGCCATCATCGACATCCTCAGTGATAAAATGATTTCCATATGCCCACATACATGGGAGAAAATGCATGTATAAAAAAATGAAAATTCATAGTGTCACGTGTCTAATAACCCAAGCATAAATAGAAGATAAAATATAGATGTTACAATTCAAAGGTGCATTGTGAAGTTAAAAAAGATGTACAGAAAGAGATTATTACCTAGTTTTTTCACCCAATCCCGATGTTTGGCACATCCTCTTCGGCACACGGGTAATGACCAAATGCAACATATTTCTCTCTTACATGATCAAAAAATCAATTGTTGGGGCATTCCATTTGCATATTTTCTTTTACATGATCAAGAAAAGGCAAATTTATACCATTGAACCATTTGAATAATTTCCCGCCACTGTCCCATTTCCTCCCCTTTTGTTCTTACAATGCAACCTATTGCTGTGTCACTTCTGAAATGTAAAGAATGAATTTGTTCATTGTTTCGATTTGTGAATTTGTTGATTAAACCAAAGAAACATACATAGTACGTATGAGATAAAAATATTCATTATGAAGCTCAATGTGAATATTTAATGTGTATAAATTTTGAAAATGATAATTCACTTACACTTTATGAGGCTCCTTTTTCCATTCCTTCGGAGAATCTCCCCTTCACTTTTTTCTTCATCCCTTTCATTGTCCCAAATCACCACACTTGGTGTGTTGTTTATTAGCTTGATGTACTCGTTGTAATAATATAAAGACTCATATGATATGTACCCATCTTCTATAACCCCTTGGGTTTTTCCCTTTGTCGAACAAAACATTTTAATTTCTTAATGTACCTCTAAAAAGAACATCCAACGAAAAGAGAACACCTTAAATAATACCACCTCATATACTAGGTGAACTAAAGGATGAACCTATAATTCCATGAAACTTGTCAACAGTTCCTTCTAAAAAATACAAAGATTCTCAACTATATCATGATGTCATAATTGAATGTTATACATAGGAATACCATTTGATATCATTCAACGTACAAATGCAGAAAATTTAGATATGGAACATCATAGGTCTTGTGGTATTCATACATCACACACCCACATTCGAGAAGAGGATAATGACAATACAAAGTGAAAACATAAGAAAATAATTGTATTTTATCCCATTTCATAAAAATAATAAAAAATAATAAAATCATGTTTTTAACATACGTAATCTTAGAAGGTTCAAATGGTGATGTGATAAATTGTCTTCCATAGTGAAGCATCGTCATAGAGAACACCCATATAAAAAATACACACTCAAACCTATTATAAATTCCTTTTCAAAAGAAAGATCATCTTTCCTTCAAACACACAGTACATCACCCTCTATGAAAGACCAAGAGGTACCAACCTCTCCTCTAATTTTTTGTCTTTCACAATTCTATTTTTAGTTTTTGAAGAAATAAGGTCTCTCCTAACAAACAATATGTCAATTTATTTCTATGATATGTGCCTCCATAAATAAGATGAAACATTTCTGAATATATGTTTGTGATCTAGTAAGTCGGTAATCTTAAGATGATCCAAATATGGATCTCATAAAAGAAAAAAATCCTTTTTAGCCCAATGTGAAATTTCTCAACATAGGTGTGGAACAATATTGGGTCATCAAACATAGGTTCCCCACTAGAGTAGAAAATTTATGTCATGTCATTCTCCTTCTCTCTCTCATATGCTCTAAGTCATCCAATTGGTGTCATTATTGCAGGTCTTTGGGCTCTCTTTGATTTACCATTGAAAGTAGATGTTTATCTTCTGTAAGGGTGTTATTGTGAGCGGAATACCTTGAAGTTGTCGTACATTGGCTTTCATAGGTGGTTGGACCACCTAGCCTTCAGAGAAGCTCCAAAAAATTTACATCCATGTTACCCTTTTGTTAAAGGATCTCTAGAATTATTCTATAACACAAGTCATGTTAACATTCATGAAGATCACAATAATTGGAAAGAAATAAATTAATATGAAAAAATTTATTGTTACATATACAAAAAAATAAATAAACATCTAATTTACCCAATAAAGCTTCTAATACTGAATAATAATATTTGGTAAGCAAATATTTTTTACAATGTAAAACACCTCTCTGTTGGCATGGGTATTGTTCGAACGTATACATGTATACCTTCCCATAATTCCTTCAATTCATATACTAATGGTTGTAAGTAGACATTTCTATTCTTCCCTAGTCTTCTACCAGGAACTGTGAGATCCAACATAAGATTTTCATTTTTCACAGAAAACCATGGGGGGATATTGTCATTTATCACTACTAGAGTTCAAGAACAATAGTTGGTGTTTTGGAGGGAATGTTTTTCACACCATCCATGGCTATGCTGAGTGGCAGAATTTGTACTTCGTCCTTGAATTTATCAGGTCATGTATCCCCTATATGCTTCATGGCTATTGAATCTGTTGGGATTCACATAACTCTCAACTCACTTTTTTTTTAGGCATGCCATCCTTGCAACATCGCTAGCTCTTTGCAATGAAAGAGCCTTTGAATCCTTAGGATTATAGGATTGTGCTTCAATATATTATGAGGATGACCATGTGATTTACCTTTTTATTTTATTTATGGTATCTTTCATACCCACATTTCAGACATATCTCTTTTTCTTCATATTCTCCTCTATATTGAATAGAATAATTCATATATGCATGATATGATATGTACTCAACACCCAACATTTTCAACAACTGATTTTCTTCTTCACAACTATCGGATAAGATATTATCACTCAGAAGAATCTTATATTCGAATAACTCATAGTTGTTAGGTAATATAAATGTGCATTGTCATTATTTAATATTTATAAAATCGACTATCTTTTATGTTGATTGTGTGACAATATTTCTCAAGATATCAGGGACTTTCTCATGGTCAATTACCTCAATATTGTCAAGAAGCATGCATTCAAATTGCCAAAAATTTCTTTCAAGTTGTACAGTAACATCATTTTCCCCATCTAGGTAGACTTTGACTGCTCATTGGGTCCAAAGGAAGTGGTCGTGGAATTCATCTAAAAAAAATTGCACCATTTCCCACAAGTAATTATCCATGCCATCCTCTATTTTATTTCCTCCATTTCCATCTTGAGATGAATAACTACTATTGTTGTAGGAATTCCTAACTGGTGAATCTAGACATAGTGGGAATTGAATAGGTGGTTGATTCAACAATTATTTTTATTCTTCCTCTCTGATTTTTTCTCTTAACTCAACATTTCCTCAATTTTGCATTGTAGTGGGTTGCTCTAAAAGATGGTAGGTGGGTCACTCATCATTAGTAGAATCTTAATTTCAAAAAATATTGAACATTCGTACATCAATGATATTAGTAAGCACAATGTGATTAGCTTGTTGAAATTAAATTATACCAAACAATTATTACCATAATTAACCAAATATTGTTGTTGGAAGATGCCATGTTCCAATTGGGAGGGTGAAGCAACTTCCCATTTTTATCTACCAATTTCTTGTTGTATGATGCTCCTGATAAGAGTTATTAAATTTTTTGAAATGGTGGAATATTTTATGGATTTGAAAGCAGTTCTGAATCAACATCCTACAAATATGGATAAATTTTTATTTGAATTGAGATAGATAACATAAAATCCATTACATAATATAAATATAAATAAAATCTGAACTTACTATAGATTGAAAGGGAGAACTCTGGGAAGGACTTTGAGAAATATGGAATGAGTTGGAATATGAAGAATTGACCATTTGATATTATGAGTTTTTATTCTTGCATTTAAGAAAAAATATAAATATATTTTTGTGTACATACCTAAAATTATGTTTGAGAACCATATAACCAGAATCTGAATTTAAATATAGTTTTAAAATCTTTTTTTTTTTTAAGAATAAGGAGACTTTATTCATAAAATGTATACTATGAACTACTGTAACTCACGTGGATGCATCCTAATTGATAATTTGAGATGAATGTGCCATTTTTTGTGAAAATAAAAACTCGGATAACTCTGAAATCCTATCGATGTGTTGCAAAAGTAACAACACTAATGCATTTAAATTATAACAACATCGATGCGTTAAAATAATAACCACATCATTTTCTGATATTTCCAAAATAAATGAGGGATTCCATCATATTGGTGCTCTTATAAAACTAATCACACTGAGGAATTTGAGTAGTAACAACATCAATGTGTTAACATAATACCTACATAAATTTATGGGACTTTGAAAATAAAAAAGGAATTCTATCACATTGGTTCTCTTCTAAAACTAATCACATTGATGCATTTAAGTGATAATGTATCAATCTATTAAAAAAATAACTATAATGTTTTCTAATATTTTAAAAATAAAAAATGAATTATATCATATCAGTGCGTTAAAGTAATTTAGCACACCGATAAATTATCTTAGGAGGTGCACATTTCTGGTAAATGCACTGGTTCATTTTACTATGAAACACACCGATGTTCGAAAAAAGTGGAAAAAAATCACATGTTTGTTTTTATCAAATTTAAAAGTGAATGTTCACTGATTTTTTGAAATCTAGTTTTATAAATTCTTTTAAATAGTAAGAAGTTATTCACTATTTCATTATTTTCCCAAAATTTAAAGGGATACTTTGGAAGAGAAAAACTATTCAAAAGGTCAGAATTTGAAAGATATGGTGATTCACTCAAAACACTGCATAGTAAAAATTTAAAATTTTTCTCTTGATTTTACTTAAATTGTTTTTTACAATTTCTGTTAGATTTAATGAAAAGAGAGATGTGCAAGAAAGACATAATGGGAGAACTGTGGAGTAGCAAAACACTTCTAAAAAAAGAAACTATTGAGAAGATCATAATTTGAAAGGTATGGTGATTCACCCAAAACCCCACATAGTAAAAAAATTAAATTTTGGTGTCGATTTTACTAATAGAAATTTTTCCAATTTATATTAGAATTAGTTAAAAATAAAAATAAAAATAAAAACTGTGCGTATTGAAAATTGTAGTACTAATTTTATTAATAAAAAAAATTACGTTCTTTGTTCTTTGATTTATCTAAAATTCAGAAAAAATAAATAATTTTAATACTTACCTCAAACCCTCTCTTATTCTTGCTTATGTAAATGTAAAATTCTACCTTTCGGTTTAACTTCCTCTATGACTTCACACTTAGGGCTTTTCATTTTAGGTATTTTTCATTTAATGGGTTTGTGTTATATACATAATTTATCATGAAAATCACGGGGACTACGTATTGAATCGAATCCAAACTCTAACGATCCTGTCCCTTAAAAAAAACAACTTCTATTTTTAAATGTGCCATATTTTAGATAATGTGCCAATTCACCTGTGACAACTAAAATCATTAAGTCAAAAATATTGTCTTTATTTTCTTATGTTTATGTTATTTAATTTGATGGCAGTGCCTTTATCATTTCCTATCACACTGTCATAACTTAAAGTAATTAAAAAAATAAATCTCTTTTGGTGGTCAATAATTAAATTCTTGGCAGGTTTACGAAAATTTAAAAAAAATCTCTTTTGGTGGTCAATAATTAAATTCTTGGTGCATTTACGAAATTAAATGCATTGGTTCTCTTATGAAAAATATAACTATTAAGGCAAACCACTTGTGTCAAATTTTTAATGTTTTTGATATTTACTATGATGATAGTGCCATTATTGTTACCTATCCGACTGTCATAATATGAAATAATTAAAAAATATATATTTTTCACTGTCTAAGCTCAATAATTAAATGCTCTATGTGCTTACTATATAAAACACACGAGTGTGATTATTTACACAAGCGCACCAATTTATAGAGCTTTTTTTGGCTGGAAGTTATGTGATTTATTTATAAAGTTTATTTAATGGATTTTGTATTGAATGGTAAAGGTTTTACATGGATAAAAAAAATGTCTAGGAAGTGGTCATGTAGCAAACATACTAACCGAGACAATGATAACACATCCAAAAAAGTAAAAAATACAAGTTCTTTGTAGATTATGTACAAATTAATATGTTTTAACTATATGTAAGTTTAAATAATATGTATTGGTTATTGTGTATCATGTAGAGACACAAAATGAGAAAGCTTGATCAAAATATTTCCAATCTTGGTGCATAAGAGCATAAACATGGATGGACAAATTCCAGAAGGATAAATCAAGTGAATGAAAAATTGTTGTTCAATATGAGTTTTTTAATTTGAATGCTCATTAATAATATACTTAAAAACATTAAATAACATATTTCAAACAATCTATTAATCCACAAATGGTTAATGTTCTACATGGACAAATAAGGAAGGAAAAAAATGTCACTCTAAAAAAAAGAAAAAAATTATAGGACATGTACATTATGATGACTTGGTCCTTCGCTCAACTCGAGTGTTGTTGGAGGTTAATGAAAGGGGTATTTTTTTTTTACAAAACTATGAGGTATATAGCGGAATGAATGTATAAACGTACTTTCCACTTGCAATATAGAAATCCAACAAATGATTATAAGAAAGAGGTTTTATTGAAACTATAGGAAGCATTTCTAGAGAAATGATCAATAAGCCCTATCAGACTTGCAATAGAAAAAACATACAAAAAAATAAAATTAAAATGTAATATTCCTAATTAAAATCCTTTTCTAAAATTATATATATATATATATATATATATATATATATATATATTACTATAAAGCATTTATTTATTAATATCAATTTTGTTATATTTAGTTTTCCTATATCAATATAAAAATAGTTTACTATTTTTTCAGGAATATTACGAAAATTCAAAAGGATCAACGATATGATATCTAAAACATGTCATTAGGAATGTCCAAAAAAATGTACAAGAATATGGTAAAATAAATGGACATAATTGCATCACAGGAGGAGCCATCTCAACTCCATCATGTTTGGAATCTATGTAATCATTGAATGTTTTTGTTAGGTACATATAAACAAATAATATAGCATTAAATGTTTATTTTAAAGTATTTTCTTGTAAATAACAAAAAAAAAATGGAACTCATTCAACACACAAAACACGACAACAACAAAAAAAAAACTGTTGATATCAAAGTTTGTGAGTAATTGTTACTATTTACTTATAACAACTTATAATTTCAGTTTCATATATTTTAAGCTCTTTTATAACAACCATCCTTGAATGTCTTCAAATAGGTGCTAAATATGGGTTGTGAATATATATTGGAATATCAAAAAAGAATTGTATAATTTGTAAGTATATATGTTATTTTCCTTCTCTCAGTTTATAATTAATAGAACAAAATAATATTTTATATTAAATATATTATCTATTATCGGGTATAAAACTTGAGGGAAACAAAGTATGGAACTACGCCAATAGAGGAGTTTATGAAAGAAGGCATGAGTTTATGATTTTATGAAAGAAGAATGTATCTAATTCAAGACTGAATTTTTTTTATATGGTACAATGGTTTTAGATTTACATTGATCTATATTATTTATTTCAATTTTAATTATTCTAACCAATATATATATACACTCATTACACTTTAATTTTTTTTTGTAGATGGAAATTTAAGAAGATGAAAATGATCGATGCAAAAAAAATTAAAAATCCTCTAGATAACGCAATTCATGGAAGTGGCTTGAAAAGTGACAACATTTATAGGGAAGAATGATGATATTTTTCGATATCAAGAAAGTTTTTGTATTTTTTGAAATAGTTGTCTTTGAAAATTGGACATTTCATTTATTCTAATGGACACAATGTCTCAATTGAATGACAAGATATTACCAATAATTATCTCGTTTTGTATGTCAAAGAGACCTTTATTCATATATAACAAAATAGATTTTAATTTATTCTATTGTGTTGTCCAACATAGTTGTGATATATTACACCAATAATTATATACAAGCAAGATTAAATATTATAATGAAGAGATGTGAAATTTGATGATATAACAAATTAATCCAAAAAATATCTGCAAATGAACTAATCAAAATCTAATTTATATTAATATTATTATAGGATATATCATGATATTTTTATGAATAACGGATTGAAAAACCACAATAATTTCACTATCACAAGTCGATGTTACGAAAAAAAAGGAAATGGATACTAGGACATTGTACATTAATGTGCATCACTATGAATAAATTTTTTTTAGCAATGATATTCATAATAATGATAAATGGTATCCAATAGAAAATCTCGGTGTGTTTGTAAAATAAATATGCATTAGTGTGTTATATTACATAAAATCACTGGTACAGCACACATTTTTTGCATGGCCTCTTGCATTTTTTGAAAATTACAACATCGAGGCATTCACAAAAACACTACCACTTGGGTGATATAATTTTCAAGGTCTACTATTCTTTGCATTTAATGCTCCAATGGATGGTATCATAGATTATGAATACTGGTGCACTGTAATTCTTCAAGCACCAATGCGTTCATAAAACCAATACCCGAGTGAATTTTTAAAATTAATAGCACTAGATCATTTATATTAGTAGCGAAATGATGCTTTTGTATAAATCATAATCATTGATGTTGTAACTTTAAAAAAGGACCATGATTTCATGTTTTTTACTCACCCCAATATCATTCCTGAATGGTATGTACCGAGGCATTTTTTTAAGACATAAGCACCGAGGCGTTATAAGTTTGAGGAACTAGTATTGTTTTCATTTAGCGCCTTGGTGAATAGCATTATAGATTGTTTGAGTTGGTGCATTTTTATTATTAAAGCACTTGTGATTTTATAAAGATGATGCACCAATTTTCCAAACATGTGCTTACATTCTCAGTGCTTTCTTTTAAATTTACTACACCAATGCTTTTATATTTATAGTGCACCAGTGTGCTTTTTTTACTAAGCACACTGCTAAATCCTCTAGCTGCCCAATTTTTTTATATGAATTTTTGTTATAAGCTATGCTAGAATATTTGCTACTACAAACGGATGTTGTAGAAGAGGTTTTTTTTTTTTTTTTTTTTTTTGAATTTTATAACACTAAAAACATCCATTATAAGCTCCCCTAAAACGTATTTTCCTTGCAGTGTCAAGTGGAAACTGGCCTACACAAGTGCTTGTGGGAATCAACCATAAAATGAAAATTTGGGAAATCACTAACATGCAATTGTTAAATTTTTATAACCCTCTTCTCCATAGAAAAAATTGGCCTTAGAATGACTTACTATGAAAAACCCTCTTCCTAATGAAGTAATGGGAATAAGAAAGGAAAGAGTAAGTAAAAAGGAAATCATAGGTAGGGGGAAAACCTTCAAAAAAAAATCTTACTATGTAACTCTAAGACACAAAAGTAGGAAAAAGAAGACACAAAAGTAGGAAAAAGAAACAATATATAGAGATAAATTTCCCTTTTTTTTATTTGAATAATTTGGTCACTACAATCACCATTTCGCTTAGATAATTGGGTTCAAGTATATGAAATAAACTATTGGAAACCATGTACATAGTGTCCAAGAGGAAGACACACAACAAGTGACATTCTTACGAATTCATTTCAACACGAGGGAGAAGTGGATACACAATAACACGTTGAGAAATGGCACCTACCAATAAGCTTATTTTGTCATCCAGCACCAACCATGTCAACTAGGGAGCATCCCATCCATTCACGGTACCATAATGGTCACTAAAGATTCACCATTGAATAAAATTTAAAATACATATTCATACCCATCCCACGATGTCACCCTTAATTAGTATCGACACAATTAAGAAAAACTTCATGTCACTTCCCCATTTTGAATATCGTTTATTGTTTCTTGTCTTTTGGTGCAATGGTGTACAAAAATCAAATATATTACAAGGATATTGTGGGCCAACTAAAATTATTAGCAAGATGAACAAATAAACAAATGGATAATGTAACTAAATATATCAAAGAACATTAGCTATATTGAAATATAAATGGAAAATAAAATAAATGAACACAAGAGATACGGAATAAATGATTCTATTTATTTCTTGACAAAAAGAGTTATATATTACTCTAGAGACATTAAAAGGAGATTACAGGACAAGGGATCCTATGACTTTCCTAAAGTAATGTCACTTTTTCCTCTCCTTATAGGAATGATATCTCCTCAAATAAGTCTTGCCAGAGTTATATATTACTCTAGAGACATTAAAAGGAGATTACAGGACAAGGGATCCTATGACTTTCCTAAAGTAATGTCACTTTTTCCTCTCCTTATAGGAATGATATCTCCTCAAATAAGTCTTGCCAGAGTTCTTAATGGTGATCTCTTTGAACACAAAATAATGTTAATTGACTTGGAAATTCTTGTAGATAACTTTTCATTCACTTATCCCTTGTCTTGGTCCAAATTCCACTTTTATTTATGTGTTCAATATTATGACTTATATCCCCTGGGTTTATTTATGATATTTTATCTAGTGGAAGAAAAGGGAAGTTCTTTGGAGGATCCTTAATGCCAATCCAAGAGTGAAATGGATTGACACTAAGCTAGCCATAGTTTTCTGATCAATATATAGTACTCATTTAATGTGAATTGATCCATGGTCTACTAATTTTTCATTTTCATGGATTCTAGTGACTATCGAAGAAACAACCATGGTGATTCTTGCAAAACTACTGAGATAATTGTTCATGGTTTTGATTTTTAATGAAGAATTTTCTTAGACCATTACCTTGTTTACTACTTTTAGTGATAACCTTGACCAAATTTCTCATATCAATTACTGACAATGCCCTAACCACTCTCTTAGTACACCCTCTCATTTTGTCTCTTTTGGGACTAATCCTTATCTAAGAGGATCATCTTTGACATTTTATATGATTTTTGTTATCACTCAAATAATTTCGTAGGGTTTCTATACTTTTTGTTTTGAATAAATATTAGAGGTAACCACAAACCTACTTTTCAGATCAAGAACTAGTCTTCCTAATGCTCAGAGAGGGCTCTCTCTTTATGATTTAGCTTTGTTGTTTTTAGTTGATTTTAGAATAGTTATGTAATATTGATTGGGTTTTGATTTTGGTTTGGTTTGGTGGTGGAATTACTGATTCACATGGATAGAAGTCTGTCTTTTTACCATTGGTTTATGGAGTCAAAATGTCAAGAAAACGAAACTGAATCAAGGTCTCAAGGAGGTGTTCACAGGGCATGGTGGTTGAGTAAATTCATATCTATTAGGCTGGATGATGAAGTCGAGATTAAGGAGCACTTAAGAATTCCTTGATCTGAATAATGAAGGAAATTAAAGAGGTCAATCAAAGCTGAGGAGCAATGAAAAATTCCCTAATCTAGATATCAGAAGAAAACATCAAAATGAATAACAGTTCATAATAGAGTGTACTTAAACAATTTCGAAATAATATTAATTTTATATTATTTAACTTGTAAAACATACAAGTATGTGAAATACTTAAGAATGTAACAATTTTACAATAGAAAGATACCTCAATGAAGTGGCCCAACACATGAGTCCTGTAATGCAATTCCTTTGCTCCTTAGTCCAGTCTACTAACTTGAAGATGTTACAATAAACCCTTAGAATTATGAAGTATTTATACAAAAAATATTACAAATTATCGTACAACTAACTTGGGAATTTTTCAAGGAAAACTAAATATCTTCATGCAAGAAGATAGAGACGCCTAGGGACTAGATGTTAGATTTTCCTCTTTTCTTTGGATTTGTTGTTTGCTTGTTCATTTTTTTTTTCTTTCTCTCTTTTACTATTGCTCAATGTTGGATGTATTTTAACTCTGTTCTTTCATATTTGTTTTGAGTTTAAAATTTTTCTTTCATCTGATACCCTTTGAATTAACTGATCGGTTACTCTTTACTTCTAACCTGCATTCTTTTTTCTCACTTTCAAAGTAAATCATTCCACTTCTCCCAAGCTTCTTCGTCTGGTAATTTAATCTTTACCATTCTTCTAAAAATCTCATTAGCCGCTATGTATTTTGCAAATGTAGGCTTGTTGATGAAGAGATGTTTTACCTCATGGTGGAGGTAAAAAAGATTCTGAAAAGTTTGATAAAGCATTTTTCCTGTAGGAATTCCTTTCATGGAGGAATGGTTGGATTTTTCCTTTGCCACTTCTCTGATTTTCCTATCATAATGCTCATGTTTCATAAATTTTTCGTTGATAACAAAAGGATTAGGAAAACATTTCTGCCTGAAAATATCAAATTTAATCATGAATCTGGTTATTTCATGCTCCATGTTTTGACATTTGTCTTCAATTTGTAACATTAAGTTCCTTTTAGAAATTACCTTTCCTACTTCTAGGATTGTTTCAGTCCTTTGTTTTATTTCTTTATACTTCTCCATGATATCCTATTCTTTATATGTTGGTTTACTTGATGAAGAGACCTCAACACTATGTTGCTTCTGAATGATTTGAGTCTTAGAGGTTGATGGATGGTTAGTTTCCTTTGAAATTGCTGGAGGCGCATTTCATGTACAGGATTTAGCTTGGGCTTTTTCTTGTAAATCAATTTTAATTTTTTTTCTGTAGTGGTTTGAGTTGAATATGATCCTTCTTCTCTTGGTCTTTTGGAATTCCTATCTTTTAGGGCTACAGTCTACAAAAATAGAACTCATCTCAATGTGTTTATCAATCTTTTAGGTCCCTATATTACTATTATAGTCCCTTATTGTTGTTAGTGTAACCCAATTATTGTTATTATTGTACCCTTGTAACCACCATATTGTTATTATTGTGCCCTTAAATTATTATTGTTAGGTCGGCTAGGATTAAATTGTGGCCCCACTAGGATTACATTGTGGCCCCATGGACTCCTATATATAGAAAGGAGGTTTTGTATTTTGAATCATCAAAGAATTGTTCATTCATGTAATGTATTGGAGGTTGGCCCCTTGAAGTGGCTTATTTCTAGGGCATTGATATCTCTTTTCTTCTCTTTTTGGAGCTGGTTTCACAACATTTGGTTTCAGAGCTTTGAGATTCTAGCATTTCGCTTCTCCAAAAAGGTCAGCATGGAATTTTCGCTAAAACGTTTTTTCTACAAAGGTTCAGAATATCAAATTTCTATAGTACGAATCCAAAGTCTTGAGGAACATCTTTGCAAAATTTTAGATCCTTGTTCGCAATATTTCAAATGATATGATCTGTGCAAGTTAGGTCATTTTGTACGCTCCTAAATTTGACCTAAACAGGTCATCGTGGTATTTTCGTAACAAATTTTTGAAGCTGCAATTTTTAGAGTGCGAAGCCACAATCCTAAGGAACGTTGTCAAAAAATTTCAGATATTGGTATGCAATATTTTTGGAGATATGATCTATGGAATTTAGGGCTTTTTGAGGCTTCTGAATTTCATCTCAAAGAAGTGATCGTGGGAAAATTGTCATAGCTGTCTCTCTAAGCATCGGATTGGAATGATATAAAATTTGGCTGTAAGTACATGGACTATAGTGTCCATTCTATCAATTTCAGAGCCAAAGGAGGAAACAGTGACATGTGGCAAGTCATACAAGTTCACTCTACTGAACTAGTCCAAAATTGGGTCATTGTGGGATATTGGACATAACTTTTCCTTGAAGAATCCAAATAAGATCAGACCTATGGCATTTGAAAGAAGCTTCATAGGGATACTATAGGGCTTAATTTTAAATATTGAGGATCCATAATTATAGAGATAATTCAATTTCAATATTGAGCTCCTCAACAGCAAGTAGAAGGTGTGTATTTGTTTTTTCGAATTTCATAAGTCTTGTTTGAAGAATCAAGTTGAATTGATTCCAAGGGCATATTGTAGAATAGCTACTAGTATTCATTTCTAAAATGGCCCCTAAAAATAATTGAATGCCCATTAAGCCTTTATAAATATCTACTATGACCCATCAAGACGAATAATGGCAACATGACATCTCAAAATTACAAGAGCAAGTGCAACAAATTTCTCTCTCGCAAAGAGCAACAAAAAATGACATGGAAGTTTTGAAGAAAGGCGTGGAATCTAAGATGGATGGCATGGAATCTAAGATGGATGACATGGAAGCTAAGATCGATGAGAAAATGGAAAACATGAAGAATGATCTAAAAGAAGACATGAAAGGTTTGACAAATTTGATACAAGAAATGTTTTCTAATGGTGAAATTATAGTAGAGGAAACTCATGATGAGAAAAAAATAAATGTTAATCATGATTTCATAAAATCTAATGTTGGTGGGAAGAACCACCATATTCCAAAAATGGATATGAGGAATTTTGATGGAAAGGATCTTATAACATGGATACTGCAGATGGAGCAATATTTTTATCTCCATAATCTACAAAACACACAAAAGGTATGCATTGCAACTTTACATTTAGAGCAAAATACATTTGTATGGTATCGATGGCTTTGCTCCCGTAAAAAAAAATTCACTTGGTCAATTTTTACGGAGGAAATGATAGCACATTATGAGGATAAAAAGAGAAACACCCTCTTTATCCAATTGATAAATCTCAAGCAAAAGGGTTTAATGGGGGAGCAGATTGAGGACTTCCAAAAATTGAATATAAGGGTAACTGATATTCCAGAGGAACACATGATTGATCTCTTCATAGGTACTTTAAAGGATAACATCCAACATGAAGTTCGCATTTTGGAACCTGATTCATTGGAGAATGAATTTAGGTTGGCAAGAAAAATTGAATGTAAAATTATGGCGACAAGGAAGCCTATCACTCACTTGTATAAAGAGGAGAAGTGTTGCTACTCCAAGATTTCCACAACCTACAAGGTTGACAACACAAAAATTAGAAGAAAAAATCGCAAAAGGGATTTGCTATAGTTGTGATAGAAAATACACTAAAGGTCATAAGTGTGATGAGAAGAAGTTATTTTACATAGATTGTGAAGAGGAAGAAGAAAATAACAAGAAGAGGATATACACTAGGAACCAACCCAAGAAGAGGAAGAAATGAGTCCGACCATATCATGCAATGCATTGGTAGGAATTACCACTCCTCAAAATCTCAAGATAGAATGACATATCAAGATGAAAAAGGTAATAGTTTTGACTGATTCAGGTAGTACCCATAATTTTATTCATTGTAACGTAGCAAGGAATTTAATGTTTCCTATACCCAGCACCAGAATGTCAAGTGATGGTTAAAAATGGAGGAAGTATAAATTTCTCTGGAAAATGCCATAATATCAAGCTAACCATGGGGGAATATGTATTGAATAGTCCAATTCTTTCCATTCCTATGGGAGGTGCTGATATTGTACTAGGAGTACAAAGGTTACAATCTTTGGGAACGATAGCTTTTAATTTTCAAGAACTTTTCTTGATTTTTTTTTCAGAAGGAAAGGAAGTTGAATTAAGGGATATTTCAGGGAATCCAGGAAAGATAATAAGCTCTAATTTCATGAAAAATCTTCTAAATAAAGAACAACGAGGCATAATTCCACAATTATGCTCACTAGAAGTTCCAACATCAAAATCATCTATTTCTGTAGATCTCCAAAAAGTCTTGGACAATCATTCCAAGGTTTTTGAAACTCCAAAAGGACTCCCACCTATTTGTGATCATGATCATGCTATTCATTTGATTCCAAGAAGTATTCCTCCAAACATTACGCCTTATATATATCCTTATGTCCAAAAGAGTGAAATTGTACGTATGATTGCAGAAATGTTAGAGGCAGGTATAATTCAACCTAGTCAAAGTTCTTTCTCTGCTCCTATAGTATTGGTACACAAGAAGGATGGATCATGGCGCATGTGTTCAGATTACAGGGAGATCAATAAGCTCACCATTAAAGATAAATTTCCCATTCCTGTGATTGATGAATTATTGGATGAATTACATGGAGCAATTTATTTTTCCAAATTGGATCTTCGTTCAAGGTATCATCAAATTAGAATGAATACTGAAGATATT
The DNA here is from genome assembly GCA_034641835.2 of Pinus albicaulis. NCBI lineage: Eukaryota > Viridiplantae > Streptophyta > Pinopsida > Pinales > Pinaceae > Pinus > Pinus albicaulis. Next base: position 1,349,013,091 of record CM076578.1, on the reverse strand, counting down.
CCGAAAAAAACATTTCAAACTCATGAGGGTCATTATGAATTTTTGGTCATGCTTTTTGGCCTTACCAATGCACCTTCTACATTTCAAGGGTTGATGAATTCCATTTTCAAACCCTTCCTTATAAAATTTGTGCTAGTATTTTTTGATGATATATTAATCTACAGGAGGTCTTGGAAGGATCATGTTCAACATGTTGACAGGGTGCTCAAACTATTGCAGGAGAAACAATTATATAAAAAAACATCCAAATTTTTCTTTGGAGTACAAGAGGTGGAATATCTCGGTCATATTGTATCTCACGAGAGTGTTAAGGTAGACCCTAACAAAATTAAAGCAATTAAGGAATGGAAAGTCTGCACAAAAATAAAGCAGTTGCGAGGATTTATCAGGTTAACAGGGTATTATTGAAAGTTTGTTAAGAATTATGGAGAATATAAGCACCTCTAACAACATTATTGAATAAAGATGCATTTTCATGGACTCCTGAAGAAACTAAGGCCTTTGAACATCTTAAAGAGGCAATGTGCCTAGCACTAGTCTTAGCTATGCCAGACTTCACAAAAACCTTTATTGTGGAATGTGATGCCTCAGGAAATGGAATTGGTGTTGTTTTAATGTAAGAAGGAAGACCAATTTCTTTTGAAAGTCATCCAATCAAAGTAAATTATTTATAGAAACCTATTTATGAGAAGGAAATGTTAGCAATACTGCATGCACTAAAGAAATGGAGAACTTACCTAATGGAAAGACACTTGAAGGTTAAAACTGATCATGATAGTCTTAAACACATTTTGGAAAAAAGAATATCTTCAGAAGAGAAACAAAAATGGGTCACAAAGATGTTGGGTTATGACTTTGAAATAATATACAAAAAAGCGAAGCTAAATGTTGTTGAAGATGCACTCTCAAGAAAGAATGAAGAGGTGGAAGCATTGCTTTGTGCCATTTCTATTATCCAACCAGATTGAATAACCAAAGAAAGAGATGAATGGAATAAGGAAGAAGAAGTGTGGACACTCATTCAAAATTTGCAGCAAGATCCTAGTACATTTGATACATTTAGTTGGAAAAATGATTCCTTATGGTACAAAGATCGCTTATATCTTTGTAATAATTCCCAAATAAAACAAAAGATTCTTTTGGAATTGCACACTTCTCCTTTAGGAGGACACTCAATATTTTTAAAAACATACCACAAGGTCAAGAAATAATTTTTTTGGGATGGCTTTAAATCTTATATTAAAAATTTTGTGGCGAAATTTTTGGTTTGCCAGCAGAATAAAGTTGAGACAATTAAGACCCCGGGTCTTCTACAACCTTTATCCATTCCAAGTCAATGTTGGGAGGAGATTTCAATGGATTTTATCACATGTTTACCTAAGTCCGAAGGAAAGAGTGTCATCATGGTGGTAGTTGATAGACTTACCAAGTATGCACACTTTTGTGAATTATCTCATCCATTTAAAGCAAGTACAGTTGCTACTACATTTATGGACACAATTCAAAAGCTACATGGAAACCCAAGAGTTATTGTGAGCGACAAAGATCCCATTTTTACTGGAAATTTTTGGACGGAGTTATTTTCTTGTTTGGGTACTCAATTAGCTCATAGCTCATCTTATCATCCTCAATCTGATGGTCAAACTGAGATAGTAAATAAATGTTTGGAAGGACATCTTCGTTGTTTTGTATCTGATAAACAAACACAATGGGTCAAGTGGTTACCTCTTGCTGAATGGTGGTATAACACTTCCTTCCATACCGCAGCAAAAATGACCCCATTTATGGCACTTTATGGATATCATCCACCATCCATCACATCATCTTTAAGAGAAAATTCGAAGGTTCAAGCAGTGGAAGATCACATCGAGCATCAACAAGAAGTTCTCCAACTCTTAAAGGACAACCTGAATTTCGCACAAAATCGAATTAAACAACAGGAAGATCAACATCATAGTGAGAGAAGTTTTGATGTAGGAGAATGGATATTTTTATGGCTACAACCATACAAAAAAATGTCCCTCAAGCAAGCTAAGAAGGATAATAAATTATCGCCAAATTACTATGGTCCTTACAAGCTATTGCAAAAGATTGGTACTATGGCATACAAATTTGAGCTTACTACTTCTTCACAAGTGCATCCAATTTTCCATGTTTCATGCTTAAAGAAGGTTATAGGTGAAATTATTCCAGTTCAAACAATAATGCCAAAACTTGATGAGGAAGGAAAAATCATATTGGAACCTGAAGCGGTCACGGAAACAAGAACTCGACAGTTATGGAATCGATAAATTTCAGACTATCTCATCAAGTGGAAGAACTTACCCATTGAATATTCTACATGGGAGGATGATAATTTTATACAGAAGCACCCAGAGCTACTCCAGCGTTGAGGACAACACTTTTTTGAGGTAAAGGGGCATGTTAGGTCCCTATATTACTATTATAGTCCCTTATTGTTGTTAGTGTAACCCCATTATTGTTATTATTGTACCCTTGTAACACCCATATTTTTATTATTGTGCCCTTAAATTATTATTGTTAGGTCGACTAGGATTAGATTGTGGCCCCATGGACTCCTATATATATAAAGGAGGTTTTTTAATTTGAATCATCCAAGAATTTTTCATTAATGTAATGTATTGGAGGTTGCCCCATCGAAGTGGCTTATTTCTAAGGCGTTGATATCTCTTTTCGTCTCTTCTTGTCTCTTTCAAATTATTCTCCAATCAATTAGACTGGTTGGAGTACTTCTCAATGTGTGGTTTGGAATCATGGACAAAAGGAGTTAGCTTAAACTTGATTCTTAACTTGTTGATAACTCCTAAAGGATCACACTGCCACTTAAAACTCTCACTGAAATTGAATTCTTGTAAGTATTTTTCTACTTTTTGACCAGCAGTCATGTTATTGTAAATGAAAGGACCAATCTGGTTGTTTATCTTAAGTTGTGTCTTCTTCTTTGCTGACAGAGAGTTCACTTCATCAGAGTTTAGGATCTTCCTAATATATTCAAGTGAAAATAACCTCATTGGGAGGTATTTCGTCAGTTTATATGGTTGACATCCATATACTCTAATTTCAATGTGATTCTAGTATAAGTAACAGTCTCATGTCTTATTGTGTTCATACAATTGTAAAACCTTCTTTATTTCATCACTGACTCTTGGTTGACTACTACTGATTAGCATATTGAAAATTGGATGATAAATTAATCAATTAAGTTTTTGTAGGTAAACTCAATGGAATATTTCCTGATTAAGGAAGTCTAGAAGACAACTAATTGTGAATTACCCTCAGTGTCCTGTTTTTTAAGGACAACTACAAACCTTTAAAATTGGAATTATAATAACATATGAAACAAAACAGATGAATATTTGAAGAGTCCTTCCTCAGGTAATTTAACCTGTTTCTCATGAATATCATATGATAAGTATTGAGAAAAGTTAAATTTTAAGGATGGAGGCTGTCCTGGATAGAAAATGGACATAAAACCTAGTAGTGAAGCATCTACAAACTCATCTATAAAATAGCCTATAATACAAGACAACATTGTGATAATCTATCTTGTTCTCTCTGAGAAAATTGAGGCTAGATAGGGAGGGTTTCTATTTGGGTTTTCAACTAATGAAGGCAAGAATGTTTGGAAGATCTTAAACCTCTTTGGAAAGTCAAGTTTCAGATACAAATCAGTATGGATTTCAATTGACAGAGGGGCTTCATCAAGCATGGGCTGGATTTGAAGCATTTGGTTTATATATTATGCAGTAATTGTGAACAGTATCTCTTTGTTGTGGGTTACTTGGGATCTCTCATTAGGAGGATAATTATCTTGACAGAGCCTGATGATTTCTGTGAATTAGAAAGTCTATCGAAGGATATACTTGGGTAATCGGGGATGCAAAAGGAGCTATTGGCCATTGGATCTGATAAATGTAAATCTGACAGATGGACGAATAGAAGGGATCCATCCGGGATTTGATAGGAGGTGGGGCCCAGGTTTGTTATATATGCAAAGGGTCATGATATTATATTATATCAAGATTTAGCATATAATGGGGGAAGTAATAAAATAAAGTAGTTAAAATGATATCTATATATATATATATGTATATGTATATGGGGTCGTGATTTTAATATAAGCAGGAGTTAATATATATAGGGGTTAAAAAGGTATGGGAATGGGTTTTAGCTATATATATTAAACTAGGGTTAAATGTAATATATGCAGGATTTAAATATGTGCAGGAATGTGTACATAAACAAGATGTGAATAATATACTAGAAATAAGTAAAAATAGTATTGGGGAGGGTTTTTTCAATGGGACATGATATATTTAAACAAAAAATTTGGATGAGTGTGTATTGGGGTATTTTGAATGAAAGGGGGAATTAGTAAAAGATTTTACTTTTTTCAAATGAAAATGGATTTTAATCTAGGAAAAAGGGGTTTAGTAAGGGAAAAAAAGTGAAGGGAAAAAGTTAAAATGAAGAGGAAGTGGTATTTTGACAAGGGAAAATGAGATTTAGAAGGGAGTTAGTAATATGAAATGACCAATTTGATGCTTCTCATTCCTTGTGAAAGTTATTTCTACCTACCCTTCATTTACCCTAAAAAATTTTCTTCATTTATTTGGGTGCATTAAAGCTTGCTGACCCTTTATTTTTCATTTCAATAAGCCCACTAACTAATTCTAACTTTATGACTTCGAATGGCTCAGATTAAAATATTGAACTCATTATTATTCTACCTAACTACCAATCTGAAAATATTAAATGGTTTGGGCAGATCTTTATTCTCTAACTATCAGCATGAAATTTAAAGCATGAATGATCAAAATTAATCTATTTGACCATCAAATATTGTGGCATTTTTTACAAGCTACACACAATCTTATTTTACAAAGTAAAGTAAGATGTAGTGGAATTTAAATTTGCATCACTTTCAAAATATATTTACTATCTCTTTTTTGGTGGGGTTGAAATTTTATATCCTTTTTGATCTTTTTCTTCTGGTCCTTTGATTTTTCTTTTAGGACTTAACCCTCTTTACATTTTTTATTTTTAATATGGGAAAAAAAATTCAGAAAGCAAAAGTATGTACAATATTACAAGACTAAAGAATAGTCAATTCAAAATTATGAATCCTATTTTTATAGGACCCTAACAGTGGCTTAACATGCTAATGGCATTTCCTAGTGAAATGTCAAGAAATCTAAGATCAATACTCTTGGAACTTTGACTACGGTTGACTTATAACTTATTTCTGAACTCTACTTTATTCATACTTATGATATCTTGTCTTTCAAAGCTTAGGGCCTTCTCTTCTGGCTTCAACTTTGCCAGAAAAAATCTAATCCAATCTAAAATCTGTAATGTTATGTACAATGAGCAAAGTGAACAAATGAACTAATGTTAATCTGGAGAAAATTAATGCTTCAGTATCCTACCATTGACCGGTCCTCTTGGTAGATATGTTCCATCAATTTTCTTCAAAAAAAATGCATTGTTACATCTGTTACCATAAACGATATAGGAGCCTTTCCATAGAAAATAAAATTTACCTTGTTTACCCTTTTCTTCTCTTGCATAATCCCTTTTCTCTATGTAAAAATCATCAGCTTTGGTTTTATTATCAAATATATTTTTAATTTTACCTTGGATCACTTGTCATTTGATGTAAACCTCTTCCCTGGTCTGTTGCAAATGTATTGTTTGATTTATACTTCTCTAGATATCATTGGATTCTACCTACATTTCTTGGATCATCTTCATCACTCGCACTCCGAAAGAGGATGGAAAAACAACATCCAACCCATATACTAGTTTATAGAGAGATATACCAATGGATTTCTTTGTAGTTAGTTTGTCTGCCCATAAGGCATTAACTAACATTTTGTTACAGGTATTCTTATTGTCATATAATAGTTTCTTGATGATAGTTACTAGGATTTTGTTGGAGGATTCTACAAGTCCATTACCTTGAGGGAATTAGGCAATAGAATGGGCAAGGGTAATGCGATATCTATTACAAAATTTTACCATCTTCTTAGATATGAAAGCAGTTGCATTATCAGTAATGACATTTTGTGGGAATCAAAATCTTGAAAGGATATTGTTTTCAAGGAATGAGATGATGACAGAATTAGTGGCTTGTCTATAAGGAATGGCTTCTATCCACTTGGTGAAATAATAAGTGGTTTTCAAAATCCATTTATGTTTGGGACTAGAGGAGGATGGGTGAATTTCACCAATGAAGTCTAGACCCCATTTTTGAGATGGAATTTCTGTGGAGATGGGCTTGAGGGGTAAATGTGATAGTTTTTTCTTCCCTTAAAATATCTAGCATTTGTGACAGGAGGTCACATACTTTCTAATATCTTCAAAAAGAGTAGGCCAGTAAAAACCTACCCTCAAGATTTTATCAGCAGATGATTTCCAGTAAAGGTGTCTGGTACAGTCACCTGCATGAAACTCTTGCATAACTTTGTTAGCTTCATATTTAAATAAACAACTTAGTACTATACCACCATGATATTTCCAAAATAAAGCACTATCTATGATACACTACTTCATTTCTTACATTTTCAAGAATATGGATTTAGATCTAGATAAAGTAGGAAGAGCTTGTAGATCTAGTAAAATAAATATGATATCTGCATACCAAGGTGAGTCAATGAAATCTTCACTGATTTGTGGAGTTGCCATCTCTTCCCGATCATCTAATTGAGAAATAAAATTTATATCTAGGGCCTGACAGTTTGATTTGGCATTGAGTTTAGCTAAACCTTGGCCTTTAATCAATTTGGTGGGTTTAATTTCAATATCATATTCCAAAATAGTCGCAATACATTTTCCTCTCTTTCCATCAGGCCCATTCTATGTCAGAACTTCCTTAACTACTGAATTTGGAACATATGCAATAATGTGTGAATACAAGATGTACACTCTGAAATCTTTCATAGCCTTTACTAAAGAAATTTCCTGTTTTTCCATGGTGTTATACTTTAGTGTGACATCCGTTAAGTATTTGCTAAAAAAATCAATGGTTTGTTCATAACACAGATCATTCTTTTGCAGCCAGACTGTTGCAATGGTATGTTTTGAAGCAAAAGAAAAAATGATAAAATCTTTTTGGAAATTAGGACTTCTTAGGACATGGGTTTTTGTAACGGCTTTTTTAATTAATTCAAAAGATTGTTTGTCTTCTACTATCCATTTAAGTGCTGAATCTCTTTTTAATATATTATTCAATTCTCTTATTAGTTCTGCTAAATTATAAATGAATCTTCTAAGGAAGTTAATTTTACCTAAAAATTCCTGCAATTCTTTGATGTTTCTAGGATGACTTATGTTCAAAATTTCCTCTATTCTAGTAGGATCTATTCTAATTCCATATTTTGAAATAATGTGTCCCAAAATTTCACCTTCTTATAGTCCAAAGAGTGCTTTTTTGGGATTTAGTGAAATACCAATTTTTCTGCATTTAATAAAAAATCTTCTCAAATGATCTAGATGTTAAGTGTCTGTTTTGAAGAATACTATTATGTCATATAGAAAAATGACTAAAACAACGTGAATCTCTTTGGAAAAATCTATATCCATAGCTCTTTTGAAGGTAGCTCCTGCATTCATCAATCCAAAAATGCATTTTCAAATACATGAAAGTACCCCAAGGAGTGGTAAATGTTGTCTTTGCTTGATCTTCTGATTGAAATAGGACCTGATCGTATCCATTAAATAAATCAAGCAATGACATTCTCAATGATCCAACTACTCTCTGTAAAATATGATCCATTTTTGGGAGAGGATAGTTATATTTTACGGACACTTTGTTTAAGTTCCAGAAATCAACACAAGGTCTGATTTCCCATGTTTTCTTCCTAGTGGGAACTCAGTTTGAGACCCAATTAGAATATCTAATAGGTGTTACGATTTGTGCCTCATACATCCTTTTTACTTCTTTTTAAATCAATGGCATAAGAATGGGATTTATTCTCCTAAGCTTATGTTTAAATGGTTTATGATATTCTTTGAATGGTATTTTATGTTGAATTATGCTGGTGTCATAAGATTTAAGGTCTTCATAACTCTAGGCAAAGACATCTTAAAATTCTTTAAATAGACTTATGTATTTCAGCTTTTCCTCTTGAGGTAATGCTTTGGATATTTTGATGAGCTTAGGTTTTTGTTCAGTTCCTATGTTACATTCTTCTATTTCTGATCTTAAAGGCTCCATATTTTGTTTTCTAGCTACATCATTTTAATCAAAAAAATCTTCTAATGGGGCTAGTCCCTTAGGAAAAAATTTATTCTTGAGATTTAAAAAATCTGAATCATCATTTTCTATTTCTCCTATTTCTACTTTCTCTAATCTATCTATCTCTACTTGGGTGAGATTATTTGGTTTACTCAAATCTAAATTACTTACATCTAACTCACTATCTATAGTGTCATATTTTTTACAATCAATATCTATGTTACAGCTTTGGAATTCTCCCTCAGCATTCATAAAATTGTAGATTTGAGAATGTTGTGAAAAAATCTACTAGTATTTCAATTTATATGGAATAGTAGGTATGTGTCTTACCTTTGCAATGTACTGGTGGTTTGGCTGAAAATGCAGTTTGTAGGTACTAGAAAAAGTAGCCAAACTATGAGCCTGCTTGTTTTGTTTCCTTGGAATGACATCAAAGTAAATTTCAAGCAGTTCCTTAATCAGATCTAGAATAGTTTCTCTTTATTGGTTAATTCTAACATTATTCATAGAATACTCTCCTCTGATTTTTTTTATGATCAATTATGAATCTCCCATGATAAAGACTCTCTTGGATCCTAAATTTCTTACAATTCACAGTCATAAGATTAAAGCTTCATACTTTGCCATCTTATTTGTGCATTTAAAGTTTAATCTAAAGGCATGACCTTCAGAATGATTATTTTCCACATTGTGAATCCAAAATCCTGCACCTGCTCCTAATTAGTTCACTAAACCATCAAAATCTAGGTGGCACATACAATCATGAAAAATATTATCACTGTCAACTTCATTATGTTTCTGTTTTACAATTGTGTTATTGTCTTTTCCAATATTTGAATTACCTAAAATGAAATAATCCATATCAGAATGTACAGAATAAATAGGATTGTTCTGTGGTTTTTCTGTGCTATTGACCATGTATTTCATTAAAGTTTCTCTGTAAATATTTTGGGGTTAACCAAATACTAAAATTGTAGCATATGACATGTCTAACGATAGAGATCCCTACAATGTTGCACTCCATGAGCGAGATAATATAATTCCATACCTTGGAGGGATATCATTAACTACAATATCCATGACAATACTCTTACCTGGGTATTGGACTACAGTGACACATAAGTCCTTTATTAGTCCAAGGCATTTAACTTTGCTAGCATGAATAGATAAAATATCTTTGTATGTTTTGGTTATATCTAAATCCAATGTTTCCATGATTTATTTCTCCATTAAGTTGTGTGATGCTCGTGAATCTAGCATAGCATTCTGTAAAATTTGATCTTGAATACTCAAGCTAATGTAGAAAGGAGGAACACCACCTTCTTGATTTTTCTCGTTTACCTCAGGACCAAATAGTAATTCTAGTTGATCATAATCTAGATTAATAGAGTCTTCTCTTTCATTTATGTTCAGTGTTTCAGTGATTTTTATAAATCATTTTTTACCAATTCAGTTAAAGGAATTGGTATTTTCAATTTGGCTATTTCAGTTTGGATGTTAAACAAGACTTGATTTCTTTATAACTGAACATTTTATTCTTTTCCAATTGTAGTTTGAGTGTGTTTCTCTTCTTTATCTACAGTTTTTTTTTCAGTTTTTTTTCCATAGTTTTGTTTTTTTCAATCATCTTATCAAGAACAATTTCGATGGTAGCTGTGGTTTTGGAAGAAACTATTTTAGCAGCAGCTGAAGTTTTAACAATGTCTGAATTTGAAGTATCAACATAATTTTTATCAGTCAAAATGACCAGGAGTATTAATTAAACTGATGTTTAACTACTTATTCCTTGAGGAAAATCAAACAAATGTGGATTTCTTTAATATTTCCTCGTCGGGTTTCTTATTTAGACCATAAACAACTTAATAAATGTGGTTTACTGAGTTATTTTACATAGTGGAAGCAATTTTACTTACGATAAAATTGGTTTTACATGGTGTGCTTTGGTCCATATAATAGTAGCATGTTAGATGACCAAAAAATGGTGTAAAAAATTACCCCCGAATGTGCGAGCATTAGGAGCTAATTGTATGACCGAATTATGTTGTAAGAACACAATCACTAGACACTGAAGGGGAAGTCAGAGAGAGAGAAATATAGGGTAGACCAAAGCGCTAGAGGAAGAGACCCTAAGGAGGTGAGACTTACAGGTGTGACAAGTCTCTTTTATGGGTGAGTACCTATGCTATAGGCGGCGGGGGAGGCCTACCTATTCCTGCCAAGACAAAGTACAAAGAATAATTCATCTAGTAAATAAGGGACTGAACTATATAGTACATGTTAGCATAAACATGAGCTAGATAAAAGCATGATAATGAACCCGATGTACATACTGTGCCTAGGATAACAATCAGGACTTATACAATAATATCTGAGTACATGAGATATAAGTACAACAAAAGTTCCCCTATAAATAGGAAAGGGATATGAAAATATGAATGATACATACAAACTAAGAGGCACTGTGAGTAGCAGAGGCTGACACCATCAAATCTATGGAGCTGTATATAAGGCTGTACTGAATAGGTCATCTGGGCATGTGGGGGGATACCTGAAGGGCCACCACCTTATGAGGTCTAAAACATCTCACACACACCCGAAAAATCACTGGGACATCTGCTGTAGCACTAAGCCATCAAGTATATGGATCTTGATCATGTTGTAAGGACCTGCAGCTGAGAAAAAATCAAGTTAAAGGGCAATAAGGAGTCCCTTTTCCTGAAATGAGGCACCAAACAAGAGTGGAAGCTGGAACCAAGGTACACTGTCCTCTAGACCTGTCTTCTAGAGTGAATGATCTAATGTCGATAGAAGGAGGTCTGGCATAGGTGAGGCAATAAGGGATCCTCAACTAAGGACGAGAGATAACAGTAGAGTGACTGACAGAATGACACCAGGGATGATGATGAAATGGCGAGTACAGAGTAGTGGACAAACCACTTCCCTTGTTAGAGAATAAAGGACATGGATGACCTAGCAGCGACTGACACAATATCAAAGGGGATAGGGGATAGTAGGACTGAAGGCCATAATGTGTGACATGATAGAGGAACCAAGCAATGAAGGATGGAGGACTATAGCGGGATACAAAGGGACTCGGCATAGACTCCATCGATGCGATGATGACTCAACTCGAATGCCCTAAACAAGGGCGAATCGATGATGTTGCCACACAGAAAAGGTCCAATGGGGACCATAAAGACATTAGTACAAGATGGTTACTCATGAAGAAATTCAAGTCGAGCATGGAGAAGTATAGAGGCAAAGTGGTGCCCCAAGTACAAGTGTTGAAAGTGAAGAAATTCAATTTTAAGGAGTGGTGAAGTGACGCTTCTCAGAAAAAATGTGTCATGGTGAACTATCAAATCACGAAAAACTAACAGATAACAATTTGAGAGCTGAGTGAGATCTTTCCATCGGTACAGAAAGTTTGTCAAACTGAGGTACAGTTTGGCCATAGAAAACAAAATAAAAATCAAGGGTTTTTATTTTAATAAGGAGTTTTCCCTCCAAATTCACTCATTTCCAAGTGTAGTTGTAGTTAATGTAAAGAGGAGAGAAGGCCCTAAATCTTGCAGCGAGCATAGCAGACTTACCGACTGTTGGAAATGAGATCTGTCAGTTGCATGTAACAGGCCTAACCCTACTCTTTCATTTCAGTGAATTGAAAGTTCCGTTTAGGTTCCTAGAGCTCAGGAAAAGACCCCTGCTCCTCTTGACAGCCAGATGGCACTTTTTGGGGCAATATATGAGACTTGGGTAGTAGGTTTTGGGCTAAAAAGTGCGACCTGTACCAGGATTTTTCTTGAAAAGTGCGACCTGTCAGAGAGGGGTTTTTCTGTGTTGTTTTCTAGATGAGAGCTGGGTTTTTATTGTTAAATTTAAACTTTCATTTTTGTACACTGACAAATATGATGGTTTTGTGTAAATATGGCAGAATTATGGATCAACTAGAGAGAGAGAGACCTGGACACATTATGGTCAGAGATCCGAGAGGATCATGGTGTCCACGGTGCATTGGCTAGGTTTGGTGTTCTGAAGTTTGTGGAGAACCCATTGATGAGAGCTGGATAGCCCTTATTGGCTCAGATTGTCAGTTATTGGGATCCCTACCATGAGGTATTTATACTGCAAGGGCACTGAATCAAGTTGACGGTCCAGGATATATATTTTCTGACTAGTCTCCCAGCACTTGGGATGGTTGGGAATACTCAACCACTGTTACCAGAAGGGTAGAACATCCTGGAGTTTGTAGAGCACCATTTTCGACTAGGTCTCCATTTCAAGGGGACACGGATAACCATCAGGGATCTAGAGAGTTTAGAGACCCATGTTGTGGCCACAGCGGTGATACAGAACCTTGGCAACCAAGCACTCCACCACATCACTAGAGGGTAGATGATGCTTGTGGAGAGTGTGTTGTGTGGGAACTACTATGGGTGGGCCCAGACGATGATGTCGTTGTTGAAACGAAAATTGTCGCTATGCAAGCAGAAACTGAACCATGACTGTGCATATGGTACAATTTTGTACTCGTTATTCTTTGAGAATATCCCAACACTTCGACCTCACATGAAACTCTAGGATGGGGGCCAAAGGGAGCCCAGGATGCGCCGGTGGGGAAAAATACTATGCAGAGGAGGAGGTGGGGCAGTCGGATGGGTATTCCGACCCAAGTTCTTTGGTCATTGGGATAAGATTCCATTGTACATAGACAACTATCACTATAGTGGGATGAGTCATCGTGGGAACCTGGATTTTCCACTTCTGTCTGGTCAAGTATGGGTGCCTGATGGTAAGTGAAAAGTTGTTAATATTTTATGCGGATTGTAAAGTTTCTGAATATTGTAAATGGTACTCATTCTTTCACTTTTTCTATGCAGATACAACACCGGTAAAACCGGTCGAGTATATGGGACGGCCTTCAGTATTAGGAGCTGCAGGACCAAATGGATCGATAGCGTCGCAAAATGAGGATGCAACGGCCCTCTTGGAGGACATCCGTTGTAGCTGTGAGAGGCTTCTGACCGATGTTTCAGAGCGCGGCTGGGAAGACTTAGATGACCAGTGCATACAACCATGTATTGGTCTACCCTCAAAGTGGCGAGGGGTCATGCAGAGCATGGTGATGGCTAGAGAGGGGATGCGTGATCTACGAGTTGCAGGCGTAGAGCCATTGGCTCTAGATCCTCCAGATAGTGATTAGGTGTAGGGGCAGGTGGTACCTCCAATATGAGCATGTCATATGTATCAGAGTTAATGAACTCTAAAACATGTTATACAACACATAGTATGGATATGCATCATTTTAATGATTTTATGTTATTGTCTTGTGTTAAATGCATGTGCTAAATGCCAATATAGAATATTTTTTGCAATGCTATCTACATTGGGATTTTGTGCTCTAGGTACATCATTGAATGTAATGATTTCAAATTCACGCATCAAAAGCTTCACTTATAAATATCTTCTAAAAGGGATATGATTATGCACATGATATACACCCTTCAATTGCATTACAAGAAGTAGGGAATCTAAATGAACATGAAGGTGGAGGATGTGATGAGAAAGGGCATTGGCTAATAAACGTTGCACTGCATCATATTCGGCCTAATTATTGGTGGCAATACCAATGCATACATCGTTCGAAAGAAAAAGCGAATGAAAGGGGGTGAAAATAGCCCAACCTATCGAGGCTAGATTCTGGGAGTAGCGACTTTCACCATCAGCATAATCGATATAAGGTGTGGATGGGAGGTCCATATGAAATGTGCCACAAAACAAAAAAATGGAAGGATGATGAAAAATTTTGGCAACCTGAGTGCAAAGTTGAAATCGAACAAACACTGCGAGATGGAGTGATCTGGGTATGATGTCTACCATTGGCACACCGTCGGGAAGGTGGTGTGTGGGAGCTACCTTGTGGGAAGCTTTTTCTCGGGCCGTGAAATTCACCACACACACAGATGGTGCCATTCTTCTTATGGGCGGGCAACATGAAGTCAGGGGTGGACAAGGCTTCCATGATGTCATTATCACAATAGAATATGGGGTGATTGGAGGAAAAGGGACCACATGACATGGTGAAGCTACTTAACTCATCATCGTGAGAAGAAAGGTTCACATGTGCATCGTCACGGGAGGTGACAAAAGAAAAATCAAATAAGGGATCCACTGATTTTCAGCCCAGGGTGATCGCTAAAGGGCGGTCAAGCAAAACATAAGGGGAAGTCTCAGAGGGAGCTTCCATCGTGGATCTCATGAATGATGATAGGTAGAGGATGGTGGCCATAGGCTCTGTCATCTTGAAATAAGGAAGGGGAATGTCAATGGGAGCATGTAAATCCTCAAGCTAGCCCGAAGCATATTGTGCGAGGACAGGAGAGGCGAACAGGTTCTGTTCAATCTCGTATTCCCAAACTACCTCCAAAGAGGCAGAGTAATGCATGAGGTGAGGAAAATGGTGGGAATAATGGCGATGGAGATCACACAAATCATAAGTTTGGTTGGTGTGAATAGTCTTAGGGTTCTTGGCTATAGTCGAGGAAGAAACAAAGGCTTCATGGACCGTAGACTCAGGGAACACAACATTAACCATGGTCTTGATATGAAGAAAATTGGGACAAATATGAGAGGCATAACCGACAACATCACACCAATCACATGGCTTTGGAGGCTAAGGAGGAGTAGGGTCAGTTGGGGAAGCCTTGTCTTTTGATGCCTTCTTGTGAGCTTTTCCATTTTTACCCGAAGTTGTCGCAACAAGAGAAGGTTCCTGTTGAGGTGGTCGAGGCATGGTAGCAGTGGGAGGAGTCATGGAAACTAGTTGAATTAGATTCAAAGAAAGAAAATGTTTGGGTTGAGCAGGCAGGGTAGTGTCTGGGGGATCGATGTACTAGATGGGAATCCCTAGGGTCATATTAGGAATGGATAGGGTAGCCATGACAGGTACCGATAACACTCCAGGAAGGGGAGCTAGGAACAATATCTGATCAGAAGGGTAATGGCCAGGTGAGATGGCTTTGAGATGGTTAAGGCCTAGAGGAACTGGTTCAAGAGGGTAGAGAGGTTCATGGATACCAGCTGCAGGTGAAGGGCCAGGAGGAGGGTTTTAAGAAGGTTGAATCGAAGGGATGGGAGTAGGTTGCGGAGGGCAGGGTTGTTGACTAGCTGAGGTGGGCCTCTTGAGGGAAGCCGAAGATGATTGCATCATGCAAACATTCGATGAGCTAGGATCAGAGAAAGGAGCAGGAAAACTAGGGAATGAACCTAGCAAAGAGGAGTCTTTGTAGACTTTGGGTGAGACACTGTTGAAGGGGTCAATGGTTTGCTTATTGGCCACCAAAGATATGATGGATTCAGGGGACGTCTGAGACTTCAGTTCATAATATGTCAACTCGTCAACGGTGACTATATTTCCATTATGGGGAAAGGAAATATTGTGGTGAACCGCAGATGGTACAACAGACATCGCATAGGTGTAGTTACGACCCAATAGAATATTGTAATATAAGGGGGTGTCAATGACTTCTACGTTAGCACAAAAAGTCTTGCCCGCAAGAGTAATAGGACAATTTTGGAACAGGCCAATGGGATGGGAAGCGTGGCCATCCCACGCTCAGAAGGTGATAGTGGAAGGGGCCAACTCAAGTGATCTGAGCTGCTTCCAAACCGAAGCAGACATCACGTAGGTGGATGCCCCCTCATCAATGACACAATGGGAAACGTTGGCACTACGAATGTTGAATGAGATTTGGAAGGCGACAGAAGAAGGAAGAGGAGGATGTTCTGATCAATTGATCATCTGAAGGATCTACAATGCCCATGGCAGATAGTAGAGCTTTTCCTTGTGAAGGGCATGACTAGAGGAGTTCCAGTGTTGAGATGGCAACAGGAGATTGCGTGAAATCATCTACTATACTATATGAATGGGAAGCTTTTCCAGAAGCTACATTTAGGCGTAATGGTCATTTAGGGATCTTGGTATGAACCTCTTCCTTAGGATGAGGGATCTTCAAAGGACCATGGGTTGTCGAAAGAGGCTATGTAGAAACTGAAGAAGGGGTCTCGGGGGCAGACGTAGTGGGAGGCTTGTTGTATTGATGAGACTGAGTCTAAATGTAGAGGTCAACGGCAGTGGGTTGGTCAGAGTTCATCATGAGAATCTGGTAATCAAAGGTATCAGATGGGGGAGGTTGATTGGTCAGCTGACCTTCAGGTGGTTGGATAGCCACAAATCCTTACTGAGGGAAAGGATTAGTAAACACAGCTGGTTGACTAGGCGCAACATTGGGAGGAATGGAAGGGGAGGCTTGTTGTCCTCCGATGCTACTTGAGTCACCCATATCTGCCGCATCTGTGGTAAAGAGGAGAATCCTGAGTGTAATGACCATAAACACCACAACAAGAAAAAGGCTTATTCGTGCGAACATGCCTATCCTACTTCGATTGAATGCCCTGTTTCTAGTTTGCAGTGTTAGGTGCATTACCTTTGAGATTAGGTCCAGGATTACTAGGGAAATATTGATTTTGAGTGCCTTTCCTCTTCTTTTTGGAAGTAGGAGGATTAGTCATGCCCTGCTATGCATACACCTACCCCTGAGAGGGCAGTGGTTGTTGTTTTAGGGGTTGATAAGGCAAGGGAGGCAGAGGTGCTAATTCCCGAGGAGTTGGAGCACCAGGTTGCGGATACGAATAATAAGGAGGTTGAGTAACATTGTGGTAAACAGGTTGGGAAAAAGGAGGAGGCATGTAGTATCCTGGATACATGCTACTAGGAGGGGGAATAGTGCTGGAGGTGTTGGCCCCTCCTTGAGGAAAACCATAGTGCATGGGAGGCTGAGCATATGGAGAAAGAATTCTAATGATACCGTCGGCGGCATGAGATGCCTCTGGTGCATTGGCACCACTAGGTCTAGGGAGATTAGGTAATATGATATTAACATAACCTAATTGAGCGTAGATCAGGTCATATTTTAGCGCAATCTGGATAGCGACTTCTTTGGTTTGAGGGAAATGTGATGCGACATCTTTACCCATAGTAGGCAAAAGCGTTCTAAGGAACCAGTCCATGTAGACATGGTCTTCAAAGGTAGGGGCTCTACATAGGCTCTTTCTTCTCCACCATTCCTGGACATGTTCGGATAGGTGGGTCATAGACGATTAACGAAAAGAAGGCAAAAGTTCAGTACTAGTGTCATAACAAAGGGGAAGCTAGAAATAAGACAGAAAAGCCTGGGCAAGAGTTGCAAAGGTGGTATGATAGGATTAGGCCTGATGAACATACCACTTAGAAGCTTCACCAGTAATCATACATTGGAACAACCGAAGATAGATAGACTCATCGGTAATGGATTTAAACGAACACCACATGTGCAAAGATAGAACATGTTTTATAGGATCTTCACTAGCAAGACCTTCAAACTTGAGAATTTTTGAAGGGAGCTTGGTTGGCATAGCAGGCCAACTAGCGTCATGGAATATACGGTCATTGATCAACTGGTTAAAATCAGGAAGACTAAGGCCTGCCATATAGGGGAGAAAGGGAGAAGCCAGGGTATTTCTTGTTGCGGTCTGACTAGTAGTATTCCTAGCATTAAGGTCGAGGCGACCACTAGCATAAGGTCTCGAACATTACATGGTGAAGGTGAGAGGGGGAGAACTTGGGGCAGAACTAGAAGGGGAACCCAATGAACCAAAAGAGGAGTCAGAGTGCAGACATGGTGGAGGACTAACTAGAATCCTACGTGGACGCATAAGTCTTCCTACCAAAAACTGAGGATGAAGGCAAAGAAGTCTCCAGGATAAACGCCTTGGGGGCACAATGATGAAGGCGCAAACACGACACAAAGGGAAGAGATAACAACAAAGACAAGGAGGTGCAGGATCAACTGATTATAATGTCAAAAAAAGGGTAGAGAGATGCAAGATCAATTGATCACAATGTTAAAGTCTTTGTCTGGCAATGTTAACCAGGCTCTTCTTCGCTTTGGGTGTGTGTGTTAAGTGTGTAAATTTTAATTTTTAAACCCGGAAATTTGTAGATAAAAAGAAAAAGTGTGTTGTATAATTGTAAATAAACTTGCAGATAACAGTATATGAAACTAAAATAATAGAGAACAAATGGCTAACTATGCATTAATCTAAACCCAAGGAGGTGGGCCTTTCAACAAGTAGTCTGTAGATGGAAAAAAATCTAGTCAAAACACACCAAAATAGCCAATATATCTAAGGTCGGGAGGGACAATGATCTAAAGGTCAGGTCTGCTAGAAATAGGTGCACAAAAAAATAAAAAATCAGAGGAAATTTGTTGTAAATAAGGTGGTGAAAGGCTATAACCTGGAGGGAAGAAGAGGGGACGCTAGAGGAAAACCAAAAAAAAACTAAAAGGAGATTTTTTGGATGGATAAATAGCCAATATGAGGTGGATCTGAAGGTATGGGATCAGATCTCAAAAAATGGCTGAACACACTGAAATTTTAGGTGAATTACAATAGCTAAAACTCTTCCATGAAAGGTGGAGGGTGTTGAATCCCTAGGGGGCTAGGTTTCCACTTTGATGAGTAAAAAAAAACAATTACAGGTCCAAAATAGGTGGAGACGGAGGTCATACAACCCTAAACAAAGGCTCATACAAACCCAAAAAAATCTCATAAAAGTTCCTGCAAAACGTTCAGGTTGTAGTTTCTGACCTGTTTTTTGCGAAAAGTGGGACCTACACTTTTGGCACTCTCGGGAGTAGGCTTCAGAAAAAAATTTCATCTCAGCTATGGGTGATGCTTGTCACCTACACAATAGGTTCGAAAACAGATAGAAATTAGAAATTTTAATGTCTTAGGGTTTTATAGGTTAAAAAAGACATCAAGAAAAGAAAAAACAGAAGCTGAAGAGAAATGTTAGGGTTTGAAGAAGTTGGATATGCAGGGATCTGAAATACAACAGAGGTCGTAATCGTAAACCCTTGTGGAGTCATGAGTTGTTAGTATGAATCTTAATCGCAAGCATACGAAAAAGGCTCACTTTAGCTACACATAACAAACAACACTAACATCAAAGATGGCTGCCAATATATTTAGATCTGCAATTAGTTGACCAAGATAAATGCTTCAAAATCTAGATCTATACATTAAAATACATAAAGCAGTAAATAAAAGCAAGAGTTTCTCCATGCATCCAATATACAAGAAAACATTGTTTTAAATAATTTTTGTATTTTTTGACACTTGGGAAGGGAACATAGAAATATGTTACCAGTCCCCGTAAATTGGATGGGTTGTTGTAAGTCCTCAGCACGTCAGATCTAAAATACCTCTCGCTTGATGGTGTAGAAAACCTAGAAAAAAATGGAACTCAAAGGGAGCTCACAAGAAAAATGGTAGCAAAATATGACAATGATGGTGGATCAAAGTCAAACCAAAAGTATAGATCCAGAGTGATATTTAGGCAACAAAAGGTAGTGAGTGAATGGAAAAACCCTTCTATTTATAACAAAATATTGGGCTAGTCTACATATTGGTGCATAGTTAAAATATTATTAACCAAATTAAGATCCGACTTTAATGGAATATTTTATTATATTTGTTGGAGGGAAAAAGAATTTAACTTTGGTCAAATCCCTTTATTTGTAAATAATAAATAAATAAATTATTTATTTATTATTTTAAGGATGTGGTTGAATATTAATTAAACTGTATTTTAACTAATTATTCCTTGATTAAAATCAAACAAATGTGGATTTATTTAATATTTCCTCATGGGGTTTCCTGTTTAGACCATAAACAACTTAATAAATGTGGTTTACAAAGTTATTTTTCGTAGTGAAAGCAATTTTACTTAGAGTAAAATTGGTCTTACATGGTGTACTTTGGTCCATCTAATAGAAACAGGTTAGATGACCAAAAAATGGTGTAACACCGATAACAACTATGGCGAATTGATAACCTTATTATAATAGCATTTTATGATATATATAAAATATCTTATTACATTCATTATTATAAAACTATTGCATCTATTTAAACTAAATGACTCATAAACCAACAATAAGCATTAAAACATTACATCATTATACATCCTCTACTACCGAAATTTAAAACCAAAATAAAAATTAACTAAATTTTATTTTATATTAATTAAATCAAAATTTAAAAATACCATAAAAATTAACTAAATTATATTTTTATTCTAAATTATTATTTGTAAATATCAAAGTATTAATATATTAATTAAAGTGTACAACTTCAGTCGGCCTCATGGTTAAGGCCATGTGTTTCCTCCTAAGAGGTCATAGGTTCAAAACCAGATAGGGGTATACTATGTATACCTTGGTAGATGAAAATTAAAACGATCAGCTTCCATAACTAGATTTATAAAATTACATGTATATTATTTAATTTTGTCATGATAATGAATCATATTAGTTACTTTGAAATGTCAACTAAATCTTAAAAAATTTAAAAGTACAAATTTAGATTTCAAATTTCAATATAATTATTCCCAAAATTAGTTGATATAAATTATATTAAAAAAAATATAATGGTAATATCTCATCCATATACCTTAAAAGTATTTTAATATTTTAATATAATTATATATTTTAGAATATTTTGAAAATCTAATTAACAATAACAAATAATAAAATTTCAAAATTATTTTTGTGTTAGTGATAAACATAGTCATCCCCTTATGGTTTATATTTTGGATTAACTATGATCTTGTGATGCCTTTTCCAAAAAAAAAAAAAAATTCTTTTTTTCTAAAATGATTTTCTTTATATTAAAATTTGTCAAAATGGCCTACAGTATGCTTTAGCCTTCTTTTTTCTTAGTTAAGAGCTAGTCTTCATCTCATATAATGGAACTAAGTAAACTACTGCCCCCTTATCTAGGTAGCATGGTTTTCCATGTAGATAGCAGCTCCGGAGTGTTGGTTTGATAAGTGAGATATAATAGATCTTCATTGTGTAAAAAGAAAAAAAAGCCAAAATTTTCAAAAGACTTACATACTAGCACAATCACATTTACCAGTGTGGTTGATATACACCAATAGGCGTACATGAAATAGATTTACGACCACATTCACTAAAGTGTTTGATATACGACGATAGGCCTATATCCACGACCCACCACATGTATTTTACCAAAATAATCATTATATATTTATGAATATAATTACCAATATATCTTATATATCTACTTGTAATATAATAATAATATAAACTATATTGACACTATATATTAGACTAAAATATATATATATATATATATATATATATATATATATATATATATATATATATATATTAAAATATATAATATTTTATTATTTTATAATAAAATATTATTGCATTTTTTCAATACATTAATAGTTATAACCCAAACTATACTAAAATTAAAATATAACATAATACTAGTATTTTATTACTATTTATAATAAGTATATATATCTTACATATATACGAAGGGATTATTAATATTATAATCCAATAGAACTAATAACCCCAAGGGTTTAATATTATAAAAGCTAAAAGATCAAGAAGCCCAAGGGATCCATATTAAAATGATAAGAGATTAATAAAGCTTAGGAATTAATATTTTAAATACAAATGAATGATAAACTCACATGTTGGGACATGGTCTCCTGCAAAGCTGTGAATCTGGTCCACTTTATATATTTTTTATTATATTTAGTTTAATGCAGGGGTTTTGGGGTGGGTCAAAGCCCCTAATGCATTGTAAGTGGGTCAAGGGTAGACCAAGAGTCCGCAAACCACATTTTGCGGACCATTGGATGCATAGGCTAAAAGTAGTATAAGTAATTGAACCTTTTTTGAGTTATAGAGAAGACATAAAACTATGATTGATGCGAATTGCAACTTAGTAGATTTTTTTGGGTTTTTGGGGAAAGGACTCTTGTTGGTTGTGTACGTGGAGATCCTCAGTCCTGCTGTGTGTGTAGGTTGGGTTTTGGGTATTATAAAAATATCTGAAGGATTAATGAAAGTGGAAGGTTGTTGGACTCTGTGATATTTGTTATGTTATGCATGATTCTATGTGAGCTCCGCAGGTGACTAAATTAATTACTTATGTTGCATTGACAGTTGATCTGAATTTGCTTATTAGACTTTATGCAAGAATAGATACGATAGTTGCTTTATTGTCTTGTATCTATTAATTATTGTGATTATATGTGGTATTGTGCACATGGATGCAAAGGGATTGATAGATCTATGTTCTGTAATATGCAATCTCATATTTGCGAAGTTGAATGCAACTCTGCCTGACTTACCTTCCCTCTCCCAGGGTGTGGAAACCTGGGTCTAGCACCCCCACCATACTGCTTCGGGTGAGACTTTGGCCTGCGCAAGAAGGTCACCGCCAAAAGGGCCAATAGTATAGGGGGGTTTGTTGGCAAACCTTAACCTTCAAACCTGGGTCAGGACCCCTCGAGCCAACAAATGGTTCCATTGCTAGGACTGTGAGAATTTTGAGAGAGGGATCGGGTAATGCCAAGGCCGTTCTAGAAACCTGAAAGAAAATAAATTGATGTATGGTTTGAACATCAAGTTTAGGAATTCGCAGTAAAAGAAAACCGCAGTAAGAGGTTGACCATCGAAAAGTGGAAAAATAAGTATATTTTCATGGAGACCTATGAGATCTTATTTATAACCATTGCGATCAAGCTCCAAGAGTGGCTCACAAGGTTGGTCGAATTTCATAAGTGTTGGAAGGACGATCTGGTCACATAGTGGACCCCAGAATTGATCTAGCAATTAGAGACTGCTAATAACACCATCACTCACATAGTATACCACTAGGTGGATAGCATGCTAGGGGGGTTCATGATAGAATTTTCCATCGATCAATTCGTCTCCTACTCTGAAGCAAAGAGAAGATTCTTCAAAGGATTTAGGGGTAAGTTTTTGAAGACTTTACCATTGTTGATTAAGATATTACTGTGTGAAAAAATTATTTTGTATAGCCACACCGAATGAATGACCTCTGATCTAGATGGAATTATGACGAGAAGTGTCCAGTAGATTCAAGGACAGCTAGAGGCGATGCACATGGAAATCTAGAATCTGTGAAAGGAGCGAGGAGAAGAGGCTAGCCCGAAAAGATGGTGCATACGATGCAGGACGAACGGTCACACCAGGGATAACTACCCTTTGTTAACAGACTACATGCAATTCATGGGTCCTAGTCCATTGTGCCCTAGGGAATTCACATGACCAAGTGGGCTGACACTATGGTGTGATGATTTCCATGTTACAGGGTTGCACGACACAAACCACTCTGCCCGCCTTTTTGCGTACGTCCCAAAATTCAAACATCAATGGTGCAGGTTCTGCAGGTCGGTAGGACATGATGAAGAGAACTACCGGTCGTATGATTTGATGATCGATCATGGGAATCTCTATAGGGTTTTGTCGGATCCATCCTCACCGAGAACCCTCTCAAGCGCAGGAGGCTCCCCAGCAAGGGGCAGGGGAGGCTAAAGAGGTGGAAACGCAGGTCAGGGACGAGGGAAACTAATATGTTATAGTTGTGGGGAGGTAGGGCACTTTTCCAAGGACTGTCCAAACCCTAAAAGACAGTCCTATCGGTATTGCAGGCAACTGGACCATGAGATTGAATATTTTTGAGTCTTGATAGCGAAGATATAGGAAAAACAGCCAACAACTATGCAGAATGTGCAAAGGGTTAAGGCCGAGCTACAAGACAAAGATCAAAGCATGAATGTCGCAATGTGCATTGGGATGGCCACCTAGGGGCCTGGGGAGAAAACTACAATTACGCCTCTGATATGATCAGCAGCTATCAAAGAGGAAGGTTTGGATCTACAAAAGGAGAAAGAAACATTTGTCGCAGCTCAAAAATACTTTGCTGAGGTAGGGGCATCTACTTTGCAGTCGCCTGAAGACCTAAAGGCAGATGAGGAGGTCAAACCCATTTTACAGGCCTATATGAAGATGCTGCGCAACCCAAAGGCCATGGAAAATCTCCAGGAATTAATAGATAACTGTGCAACACGACCTATCCTCCCTTCAGAAGTCAAGGATGTACACAAACTCTATAGGTATAAGAAAAAAATTGGAAGGGAGATGTGGTTCATTGCACAGATCGGTGATTATGAGATGGATCATGTTATTTTGGACCTAGGGTCAGATGCAAATGTATTACCTAAACAGACTTGGAAACGAATGGGGGAAACTAAGCAGGAATGGTTCACTATCCATCTGCATATGGCCAATCAACAGAAGATCATACCCTTGGGAAGACTGTAGAAGATTGTGGTGGATATTCCAGGGGTTAAGGGCTAGGCTGACTTTGAATTAATTCAGATTCTTGAAGATGCGGACCCCTACCCTGCGCTTCTGGGCTTGGATTGTGCCATCGATATGGGGGCCATCATTAACCTAAAGAACAGAAGCATGGTATTCGAGAATAACGGTACAAGGGTAATAGTACCAATAGATCCTGGGGAAGGCGAATGATACACAAAACCAATGCATGACGAAGAGGAGGTGGATCACATCTACAAGTTGACTGCGCAAACTAAAGATTGGATCAATCCCATGGCGGAGCGGGTACACTACTGGGAAAAGGATAGTGACTATTTCTCCGACTCTTATGGGGAGATAGAGAATTGGAAAAACCGACTACACGATGTCTCTGCGCTACAGTGGCTTCAGATCACGAGGAACTTCCACTGCATCTCCTTAGAGGTAAGAGATATACCTTATTTTGATGGTTCTGGTAACGTTAGGGACTTTTTTTAAGCATTTGAAGCTGAGGTTCCCAAGGAATGAAGGTTATGGGACCTTAACCTAGCAATGCATGCAACCCCTGCACGATGGTGGGAGATGCATAAGGAAGTGTTCTCCGAGTGGGAGGATTGTCGGGCCATGATGCTCCTGCGATTTGAGACTCCGGTGGAGGTACAGGTCAAGCTGTTCCTTGGCCCAGGGGTCTGTGTGAACAATTGGTTGCATGGATGGAGGCATGGGGTAACAAAAATACAGAATATTGGGTTCACTTATTCACTCACACGTTGGGTCCAATCCCTACTACCTAGTACCTAGATGCGGAGCTACATCAACGCACCCGCCACTGGGAAACTATGAAGAATGACTTTATAGGAACACTCGGACTGATAGGGGGTTTTGAGCTGCTTGATGAAGCTCTGCAGGACATAGATACATTCGTGTTTGGAAAGATCGACTCTTATTCAATATTTGGGATGCCAACATGGGAAACATAGATGTAGGATATTGTCAACTGTCACAGATTGGTAAGAGAAGAAGGTTAAGATGATACGTTGTCTGTCTCTTTCCTAGAGTGGGAAAGGGAGCACACCGTTCAAGGACCTTCGTTGAAAGAAGTGGATGTCACTAAGCCTCTCAAGCTGCGAGAAGTAAACATTGGGATGAAAGAGCACCCTAAGTTGGATAATATTGGGGACTATTGGAATGAGAATACAAAAGGCAAAGTGGCTGAATTACTTACAGAATATCAGGACTTATTCCCTACAAATGTTTCTGAGCAAGAGGGGATCACGGGGGACTTGGGGGTCATGCATATCACTCTCAAACCAGATGCACGATCCACAAAGCAGCGACCTTGTAGGTTTAACCCCAAGTATAATCAAAAGGTCAAGGATGAGCTCAATAAAATGCTTGTTTTAGGTATCATCAAGCCTGTTGAACAGTCAGACTGGGTCAGTCGAATGGTGGTTTAGGAGAAAAAAAATGAAGGGAGAGATTCAAATCTGTTTAGACAAAAAAAAATTAAATGTTACCTGCATTCATGATCCATTCCCAATGCCATTCTCAGATGAAATCTTAGACAGTGTGGGAGGACAGGAAGCATACTCTTTCATGGACGGGTTCTCAGGATACCATCAGATAAGAATCGCAACTAAGGACCACAGCAAAACCACGTTCGCCACTGAGTGGGGATCTTTTCAGTATACTTTCATGCCGTTTGGACTAAAAAATGCCCCTGCCTCCTTCTCATGGGTCGTTGTCGTAGTGTTCAAAGAATTCATTCACAAGTTCCTCGAGGTGTATTTTGATGACTGGAATGTCTTCGGCTTGGTCAAGGAACACGTCTCAAACCTGCGCATGATGTTGGATGCTTACTAGAAACACCAAATTTCCCTAAATATTAAGAAGTTTATCTTCTATGTACCCTTCGGAATCTTGCTCGGCCACATAGTTTGTTGGCAAGGACTAATGGTAGATCTTGCCAAAATCGCAGTTATCATAAATTTTCTAGTACCAACCATGGAGAAACAGCTGCACTCAATCCTTGGACACATGGGATAATACATGAAATTCATTCAAGGCTATGCAGTGATTACTGCCCCTATGGAAAAAATTCTCAACAAGGATGTTTCGTTCTACGACGAATGTCAAAAGAGCTTCGAGCTACTAAAAGAAAAGATGGTCTCAACACCTGTTCTCATCTTTCTGGATTGGGAGAGGGTATTTCATGTTCACATCGATGCGTCGGGCATTGATCTCGAGGTTGTCCTTATGCAGCCAGGAGAAGGAGATATTGACCACACGATTGCGTTTGCAAGTAGGAAGCTCTCTGGTGTAGAAACACAACTAGTCCACCACATAGCGGGAGGGATTGGCCATGGTTTATGCATTGCAAAAATATTAGCGTTACTTGTTAGGAGGCCACTTCAAAATGTTTATAGACCATTCATATTTAAAGTACCTGGTCAATAAGCCTATGTTGGGGGGGGGAATATGTCGATGGCTACTGCTATTTTGGGAGTATGACTTTGAAATCATAGTCAAGATAGGAAAATTGAATATTGGGCTAGACCACTTGTCCCGAATAGAGAGTGGTGACGAGCCAACTGACTTGGAAGCCAGATTTCCTAATGTGCAGCTATTTTCTATGAAGGTAGTATATGCACACTTCGCTGATATCATTCAGTTCTTGAATACTGGGACAACACCTCTAGAGTACTCTGTCCAGGATAAGAAAGAGTTAGTTACCCGGGCAGCACACTTTACCATAATTGCAGGTCAATTATATAAGATGGGGGCAGATGAAGTATTGCGGTGATATGTTTTGGAGAACTAAAGACATGCTATCTTGGCAGAAGCCCATGACGGAGTAGCAGGAGGTCACTACACAGGGAAAGAAATGGTGCGAAAGATCTTGAGGGCTAGGTTATGCTGCTTAACCCTACATATTGATGCCCACGACTATTTTAAAGCCTGCGATACATGCCAATGAATCGAGAGGCCATCTCGCAGAGATGAAATTCCCCCTTCAACCACAAATGGCTCTACAAGCATTTGAAAAGTAGGCTATCGATTTCATCGGGCCTATCAACCCACCAGGAAAGAAGACGGGTGTGCCCTATATTATTATGGCCACCGATTATGTAACCAAGTGGGTGCAAGTGCAAGCAGTAAAGGATTTTACTGCAAATACCACTGTACATTTCATCTTTGAACAAATCCTGACCAAATTTGGATGTTCGAAGATTCTCATGAGTGACATAGGTACACACTTTGTCAATGAAATAATCCAAACATTGATTGAGGAGTTCCGGATCCATCATGAGAAGAGCACACCATATCACCCCCAGGCCACTGGCGCAGTTCAAGATTTTAATAAAATATTGGATTAAGCACTGACCAAGGTATGCGATGCTGATCATAGCGATTAGGATGTGCGCATCCCGTCCGTCCTCTGGGCCTATCAAACAACCTGTAAGAAGTTAATAGGAAAAACCCCATTCAGGATGTTTTATGGTAAAAAAGTCATTATGCCCATGGAGTATATTGTTCCCAATCTACGTATCATAACCTTTACAAACATGGAAGAACCAGACATCATGGAGGAGCAATTAGCGTAGCTTATGGCTTTGGAGGAAGATCGGTTTATTGCGAATTTACATCAGCAAGTCCAGAAGGCTCGCGATAAAGCCTGGCATGATCGACACATTCGCCAGAAGACATTCGCGGAAGGAAATTTTGTGCTCTTATATGATAGCGAGTTTGTAAAGCACCCTGGCAAGTTCCAACAGCATTGGCTTGGTCCCTACACAGTTAAGGAAATCACGGATGGTAGAGCGGTTAGGCTTGCTACCCTACAGGGAAATATGATCTTAGGATACATCAATGGTAGCCGGCTCAAACCGTATTGGATCAAATGAATCTATGGCCAGCGTAGTCGTATAGGCACAGGTGGAGGCCCCACCACCACAATGACTCGAGACAAGTCACAAGATTATGTTAGGGGACTATTGGGACACGGTCTCCTACAAAGCTGCGAATGTAGTCCACTTTGTATATTTTTTATTATATTTAGTCTAACACAGGGGCTTTGGGGTGGGTCAAAGCCCTTAATACATTGTAAGTCGGTCAAATGTAGACCAACAGTTTGCAAACCACGGTTTGCAGACCATTGGATGTGTAGGCTAAAATTATTATAAGTAATTGAACCTTTTTTGAGTTATAGAGAAGACATTTAACCATGATTAGTGCAAATTGTGACTTATCATATCTATTTTTGGTTTGTCGAGAAAGGACTCCTACTAGATGTGTGCGGACTCTACTGATATGTGCGTAGGTTGGGTTTTGGGTATTGAAAAGGATCTGAAGGATTAATGAAAGTGGAAGGTTGTTGAAATATATGATATCTGTTATGTTATGCATGTTTCTATGTGAGCTCCACAAGTGACTGTGTTAAGTACTTATGTTGTGTTGACAATTGATCTGAATCTACTTGTCAGAATTTATACAAGAATAGCCACGATAATTCCTTTATTTTCATGTATCTATTAATTATTGTGATTATATGTGGTATTTCACACGTGGATGCGAAGGGATTGATAGATCTAGGTTCTGTAATATGGAATCTGATATTTACGAAGTCAAACGCAGCTCTGCCTGACTTACCTGCCCTCTCCCAGGGTGTGGAAACCTGGTTCTAGAACCCTCCCATACTGCTTCAGGTGAGACTTTGGCCTGCATGAGCAGGTCACTGCTAAAAGGGCCAGTATTATAGGGGTTTGTTGGCAAACCTTAACCTTTGAACCTGGGCGAGGACCCCTTGAGCCAGCATGACATGATTATTAATATTATAAACCAAAGAGAACAATCAAATTTAGGGATTGTTAATATTATAAACCCAATGAATTAAAAATATAAAGGATTAATAAACCCAATGGATTGATATTAAAATCCCAAGGAAATAATAAACCCAAGGGATCAATAAGGCTAAGGGATTAATATTAAAATGACAAGAAATTAATAAACCCCAAGAATTAACATTTTAAACACAAAAACCTAGGATATTAATACCATAATAATCAATATTTTAAACTCAAAAGATTAATAAACCCAAGGGATTATTAATATTATAAACCAAAAGAACTAATAAATACAAGGGTTTAATATTATAAACCAAATGAATCGGTGAACCCAAGGGATAAATATTAAAAACATATAAGGTCAATAAGGCCAAGGGATCGATATTAAAAACAGAAAAGGTTACTAAGCCCTAAGAATAAAGTTTTTAAACTCAAAAAACTAAGAAATTAATAAACCCTAATAATCAATATTTTAGATTAAATAGATTAATAAACCCAAGAAATTATTAATATTATAAACCAAAAGAAGTAATAAACCCAAAGGTTTAATACTATAAACCAAAGTAATTGGTGAACCCAAGGGATAAATATTAATATTATAAACCACGAAATTAATAAAACCTATTAGTTAATACTTTAAACTCAAGAGATTAATAAACACTAAGAAATAATATTTTAAAATCAAAATTTTAATAAACCGAAGGGATTATTAATATTATTAACAAAAAGAACTAATAAAGCCAAGGGTTTTATATTACAAATCAAATGAATTGGTGAACCCAAGGGATAAATATTAAAGAAATAACTGATCAATAATGCCAAGGGATCAATATTAAAAACACAAGAGATTAAAAAACCCTAAGAATTAAAATATTTTTAACTAAAGAACCTAAGAAATTATTAAACCCCAAGAATTAATATTTTTAACTCAAGAGATTTTAAGACCCAAGTGTGGTTTAATATTATAAATGAAAATAACTAATAAACCAAAGGGTTTTATGCCACAAACCCAAGGAATTGGTGAACCCAATGGATAAATATTAAAAACCTAAGGGATAAATAAGGCGAAGGGATCAATATGAAAAACATAAGAGATTAAAAAAGCTTGCAAATTAATATCTGAAGAAAAAATGTTTGATAAACTCACATGATTATTAATATTATAAAAATAAGGGAATGATATTAAACCTAAGAGATTAATATTATAAACCTCAATTATGTAAACACCTTTAGATAAATACTATAAATGGTAAAATAAACATGGTTGAGCATGTTTGACTTAAACATTCAGACAATTATTTTCATAATGCGATGTTGGACGAAGAATGACCATGGTTTTCCATGGTTGATTTTCATATTGAGACAATATTTGTCACAATGTGACATTCGACCATGGAAGACCTTGATTGACTATGGCTAACTATGATTAAAAATGGTAGCCCATGGTTGATTTTCATATAGAGACAATGTTTTTCATAATGTGACATTGGACCATGTATTAATATTAAAGTGTATGACTAATATTTAATGCCTAATATTACCAACCCAAAGAATTAGGATACTCAAGAGATTAATAAACCCTAATAATTAATATCATAAAATCAAAGCCTAAGAAATGAATAAACCCTAGGAATTAATAACTTAAACTCTTGAGATATTAATAAACCGAATGGATTATTAATATTATAAACCAAAAGAACTAATAAAACCAAAGGTTTAATATTATGAACCAAAGGAATTGGTGAACCGAAGAGATAAATATTAATATTATAAACCAAAATAATAAACCTAATGATTCAATATTACAAACCAAAGGAATTGGTGAACTGAAGGGATAAATATTAAAGACCTAAGGGATAAATAAGGCCGAGGGATCAATATTAAAAACACAAGAGATCAATAAACCCTAAGAATTAATATTATGAGCTAAAATATTATAATATCCAATGTTATAAACTGTAAATATTAAACACAATATTATAAACCCTAATATTAAACCCAAATATTATAAACAAAACATTAACCCCTAATTATAAATGCTATATATTAGAATCTATATTATAACCCAACATACTACACCATAATGTAAATCAAAATATTAAAACTCAAAAGATTAATAAACTCAAGGGATTATTAATATTATAAACCAAAAGAACTAATAAACGCAAGGGTTTAATATTATAAACCAAAGGAATTGGTGAACCGAAGGGATAGATATTAAAAACCTACATGATCAATAAGGCTGAGGGATCAATATTAACGAAAATAAAATATTATTAAACCCTAAGAATAGAATTTTTAAACTCAAAAACCTAAAAAATTAGTAAACCCTAATAATTAATATTTTAAATTAAATAGATTAATAAACCCAAGACATTATTAATATTATAAATAAAAATAGGTAATAGACCCAACGGTTTAATATTATTAACCAAAGTAATTGCTGAACCCAAGGGATAAATATTAATATTATAAACCTAGAAAATAATACACCCTAATAATTAAAATTTTAAACTCAAGAGATTAACGAACCCTAAGAATCAATATTTTAAACTCAAGAGATTAATAAACCCAAGGGGTTATTAATATTTTAAACATAAAGAACTAATAACACAAAGGGTTTGATATTACAAACCAAAGGTATTGGTGAACCTAAGTGATAAATATTAAAAACCTAAGGGATCGGTAAGGCCAAGGGATCAATATTAAAAACACAAGAGATTGACAAATCCTAAGAATTAATATTTTTATCTCAAAAACCTATGAAATTAATAAACCCTAAGAGTTAATATTTTTAACTCAAGAGATTCTTAGATCCAAGGGTGGTTTAATATTATAAATGAAAAATCTAATAAACCCAAGGGATTTATATTATAATCCCAAGGAATTGGTGAACCCAAGGGATAAATATTAAAAATGTAAGTGATCAATAAGTCGAAGGGATCATTATGAAAAACATAAGAGATTAATAAAGCCTAAAAATTAATATTTTAAACAAAAAGGTTTGATAAACTCACATGATTATTAATATTATAAACTCAAGGGAGTAATATTAAACCTAAGATATTAATATTATAAACCTCAAGTATATAAAATCCTTTACAGAAATATTATAAACGTCATGAATGTAAAAATATTTAAATAAATACTGTAAACCATAAAATAAACATGGTTGAGCATGCTTGATTTAAACTTTGAGACAATTGTTGTCACAATGCGATGTTGGATGCAGAATGACCATGGTTTTCCATGGTTGATTTTCATATTGAGACAATCTTTGTCACAATGTGACATTCGACCATGGAAGACCTTCATTCACTACGATTAACTATGATTAACAATGGTATCCCATGGTTGATTTTAATATTGAGACAATGTTTTTCATAATGTGACATTGGACAATGCATTAATGTTAAAGTGTAAGACTAATATTTAACACCTAATATTACAAACCCAAAGAATTAGAAAACTCAAGGGGTTAATAAACATTAATAACTAATATATTAAATTTAAAACGTAAGAAAAGAATCAACCCTAAGAATTAATAATTTAAAGTGAAGAGACTAATAAATCAAAAGGATTATTAATATTATAAACCAAAATATCTAATAAACCCAAGGGTTTAATATTATAAACCAAAGGAATTGGTGAACCCAAGGGATAAATATTAATATTATAAATCAAGAAATTAATAAAGCATAGGAATTAATATTTTAAACTCAAGAGATCAATAAACCCTAAGACTTAGTATTTTAAACTTAAGAGATTAATAAACCCAAGGGGTTATTAGTATTATAAACCAACATAATAAACCCAAGGATTTAATATTACAAACCAAATGAATTGGTGAACCCAACGGATATATATTAAATACCTAGGGATCAATAAGGCAAAGGGATCAATATTAAAAAAACAAGAGATCAATAAACCCTGGGAATCAATATTATGAACCCAAATATTATAATCCCCAGTGCTATAAATTCTAATTATTAAACACAATATTATAAACCCTAATATTAAACCCAATATTAACCACTAATTATAAATGATATATATTAGAATCTATATATAACCCAACATATTACGCCATAATGTAAATCATTATATTAAAACTCAAAAGATTAATAACCCCAAGGGATTATTAATATTATAAACCAAACGAGCTAATTAATGCAAGGGTTTAATATTATAAACCAAAGGAATCAATGAACCGAGAGGATAAATATTAAAAACCTATATGATCAGTAAGGCCAAAGGATCAATATTAAAAACAAAACAAATTATTAAACCCTAAGAATAAAATTTTTAAACTCAAAAACCTAAGAAATTAATAAACCCTAATAATTAACATTTTAAATTAAATATATTAATAAACCCAAGACATTATTAATATTATAAACCAAAAGAAGTAATAAACCCAACAGTTTAGTACTCTAAAGCAAAGTAGTTAGTGAACCTTAGGGATAAATATTAATATTATAAACCAAGATATTACTACACCCTAATAATTAATATTTTAAACTCAAGAGACTATAAAAATAAATAACTAATAACACCAAGGGTTTGATATTAGAAACTAAAGGAACTGGTGAAACGAAGGGATAAATATTAAAAACCTAAGGGATCAATATTAAAAACACAAGATCTAGATGTGGATGATTGGCTTGGGTGATGGGACGTCAGTCCCCGGGCGATTCTCGATGGAGCTCGCGTGGGGTGGCCATATGGCCCTCCACGGCTCCATCATCGCAACATTAATTTTTCCATCTTGCTCTGCATTAATTCACTCTGGTCGACTTCTTCATCACCCCACTCCGCTCGACCTATTCGCAATGGAGTTTTTCTTGGATAATCTGGATTGTTCTTGTGTTGTTTGTAGTTTTCTTCCTCCCCTATGGAGTGCCTGCCCTTCTCAGTGTGTTGAGGCGAGTACTCGCACCCAGACAGGGTGACGCTGCTCGCTCTTTGGCTGTTTGGAGATGTTTCTGGGCCTTCATTTCACCCAGAGTGCCTTTTGCTGTTTGAATTCCCCTTTGCATGTTAAGACCGCCATCTCTACCTCCTCCTCTTGTCTCCGGCTCCCTTCACTTTCAACTTTCTCTTCTTATCTCCAGCACCTCCAGCGCTCCTTAGCAGACATGCCATGGCTTAGACACAGGATGTGCTGGCGTCGTGGAACAAATAGAGGTTGCATAGCTCGCTCCCGGCCCTCCACCAGCTCTGACACTGAAGCCTACTCTGAGGACGCTGCGTGGGGTCGCTATCCGGATACTCGTAGTCAAAGTGGTCGTGCTCACCATCTTGGCTCTGTTCACTTCGCTCAGACCACCATGTCTCCCTCTGTAGACCCTCCTAGACCTGTTTCCCCTGTCTCTCATGCTTTTGTCAGTCACTCCCTTCGCTAGTCCTCCCAACGAGTGGAATACCACTTTGAGTGCTCTCTTAACTAGCCCATCATTACTGCCTTCGTCACTGTAACACTGAGAGAAGAGTCGTGTATGCCTCATTCCTCCTCTGCGCCTAACCCTATTCCCACTTTGTTGGTTCCTAGTTCCTCGTCGACCAAGAATGCTGGCATGTACCCTGATGTGCCTACTGGTTTTGTGCACTCAAACAACGGCAAGGATCCTATGTAGGTGGACGTCACCAACAAGGACAACGAGCTAAAGGAATATTACAAAGATACAAGGGATGAGTACTGGTGTAGAATTGTGGAAGAACCACCTTCCCCAGCTCATGAATAGTGATTTCGCTCCCCTCGGCTTACTACGGTACAACTGCTCAATCATTCTAGAAGAATTTTTGATTTTCTATGTTCCTCTACAGCTGAAACAACTGAATGCTACTTTAGTATGGTTTTCTCTATTTTTTTTAATGATATGAACAATGAGCCGGTTTCCCATTCAAGGGCGGCGAAACTCTATCTAAAAGAGATGGTTTTCCACTCAAGGCACTTCAGAATTTTTGTTAAGCTTGGACATCAAGCCCAGTTTTCAGGCTTCCATAGCTGAAATTGTGGCAGTTTTGTATCAATATGTGTTTTATTAATATAATTAGTATTATTTAGAAAAAAAAATATTAAAAACACAAGAGATTAATAAAGCCTAAGAATTAAAAAAAAATTATCTCAAAAACCTAAGAATTTAATAAGCCCTAAGAATAAATATAACTCAACAGATTCTAAGACCCAAGGGTCGTTTAATATTATAAATGAAAACAACTAATAAACCAAAGGGTTTTATATTATAAACCATAGGAATTGGTGAACCCAATGGATAAAATTTAAAAACCTAAAGGATCAATAAGGTGAAGGGATCAATATGAAAAACGTAAGAGATTAATAAAGCCTAAACATTAATATCTTAAACAAAAAGGTTTGATAAACTCGCATTATTATTAATATTATAATCTCAATGGAATAATATTAAACCTAAGATATTAATATTATAAAACTAAATTATATAAAAACTTTTATATAAATATTATAAACCTCAAGTATATAAAAGTCTTTAGATAAATTCTATAAACCATAAAATAAACATGGTTAGCATGCTTGATTTAAACATTGAGACAATAGTTGTCACAATGCGACATTGGACGAAGAATGACCATGGTTTTCCATTGATCATTTTCATATTCACATAATCTTTGTCACAACGTGACATTAGACCATGGAAGACCTTCATTGACTACGACTAACTATGACTAACAATGGTAGCCCATGAGTGATTTTCATATTGAGATAATGTTTTCCATAATGTGACATTTGACCATGCATTAATATTAAAGTGTAATACTAATATTTAACACCTATTATTACCAACCCAAAGAATTAGAAAACTCAAGGGATGAATAAACGCTAATAATTAATATCTGAAACTCAAAACCTAAGAAACTAATAAACCCTATGAATTAATAATTTAAAGTGAAGAGATTAATAAACCGAAGAGATTATTAATGATATAAACCAAAAGAACTAATAAACCCAAGGGTTTAATATTATAGACCAAAGGAATTGGTGAACCGAAGGGATTAATATTTTAAACCAAGAAATTAATAAGGCATAAGAATTAATAATTTAAACTCGAGAGATTAATAAACCATAAAAATTAATATTTTAAACTCAAGAGATTATTAAAACCAAGGGTTATTAATATTATAAACCAAAAGAACTAATAACCTGAAGGATTTAATATTACAAACCAAATAAATTCCTAAACCTGAAGGATAAATATTAAATACCTAAGGGATCAATAAGTCGAAGGGATCAATATAAAATACGAAATAGATCAATAAACCCTAAGAATCAATATTATAAATTGAAATATTATAATCCCCAATTTTATAAACTCTAAATATTAAACACAATATTATAAACCCAATATTAAAGCATAATTATAAACCCTATATATTAGAATATATATTATAACCCAACATATTACTCCATAATGTAAATCATAATATTAAAACCAAATATGATAAGCCCTATATATATTAAAAACTCAATATTATAAACTCTAATATTAAAACAAATATTATAAGAATTATTATTAAACCAAATAATATAAACCTTAAAATTATACCCAATAATTGTCTCAATCTTTAACCACCCCTCATGAGGTTTCATCTTGGCTCACCTTGCTCACTTTTATATAAATATTTTAATTAGTATATTGTCTTGTATTTTAATTAATATTATTGAATATTTTAATTAATTAACTTAATATTATTATTAATTAATATGAAAATATTAATTTTAAAATTTTAAAATTAATTTTTATTATAATTGAAGATTTTTATATAATTTTTTTAGTTAATATTTTAAAGTTAAAACATTTAAGTACAATTGCGACATCTTATTCTTATTATTAACCAAATCTCAATATATTCATGTTTAGATATATTCGAATAATGTAATTAAGTATAATAATTATGTATTAATGATTTAATTAATATGTGAATCTAATAATGACAATATAATAATTATTTCACTTTATTATTAATTAATATTAAAAAAAAAATTACATATTTTTGAATTAATATTTAATATTATTAAACATTTTTTATATACAAGTTCTAATTACATATTGTAAAATGTTTTAATTAATGCTATTAATTAATATTTTAATTAATAATTTTTAATGTTTTAATTTATTAATATTTTAATGTTTTAATTAATTAATTTCTATTAATTATGGATTAAATTAAAATACAATTTACTCATCTAAAGTGATAAGTAGATTTTTTTTTATGTTTACAAGGTTAAAATATTATTAAAATAGATTATAAATTTATAATAAATTTTTTATTATTATTTTATATTATAATAATAATAATAATAATAATAATTTATTAATATACTATTATAATATAATTGTATTAAAATAACCATTATAATTTATTATTGTATTAAAATAATTTCATTAAAATTTAACCTTAAGGTTTATTTCTTGTATAGCAATTATGTGTTAATGAAACCTTATTATTAAGCAATTTTTCAATACACCAAACTTTAATACAAATGTTGAATAAAACAAGAAGTATAATTTCATTAGTTAAGTGATATATGATCACATGATAGTCACACTTTTTTTTACAACTAATTTATGAAACTAAAACCATATTATAATTTAAACCTACAAGTTATTAGTTATTCATTATATTGTTTAAATAATATGATCATATTAAGTAAAGGAAGTCAACATTAAGGAAGACCAAATCGGTAGTATGCACGAGAAACAACATTTTTTTTTAATTAATAAAAAATAAATCCAGAGGAGCAAGAATAATTTAATAAAATAAGAATTTGTTTTTTTATAGTTAAATTTAATAAAATAATATTTTTTCTTTATAGCCAATTGTGAGTGGGAATACATTTGAATGGCATGAATAGTAGACCACTACTCTATAAACCTTATAATAATTTAATAATATAATAATATAATATAATTGTATTAAAATAATTATTATAATTTAATCTTACAATTTATTATTATGTTAAAATAATTTTATTATAATTTAATATTAGGGCTTATCCCTATATTTCAATTCTTGCAATTGTGTGATAATGAAATTTTATTATTAATGAGATACATCAAAAATTAACACAAATGCTCAGTACAACCATAAGTATAATTGAATTAGTCACGTGATATATTATAACATGATAGTCACAATTTTGTTTTTACATTGCGAAACCTGAAACTATATTATAATTTAAACCCACTACTTATTATTTATTCATCATATTGTTTGAATAACATGAAACTCTAATTATTTTTTATTATCATACATCATGTCAACCCCATTAATCATTCTAGATTTAATTGTTGAGGTGGATACATTAAGGAAGTAAGTTGAAATGAGTAGCATGGAGACTTGAATACCGAGAAAGAACAATTTTCTTTAAAGTAATAAAAAATAAATCCACCAAAGCAATAATAATTTAATAAAATAATATTTTGTTCTTTATAGTAACTTGTGAGCAGACATACATTTGAATTTGAATGTCATACATATGCAACCACTAGGTTAATGGAGTGGAGGAAAACATTTTAAACGTTCACTTGCCAAGTGGTATACGTTTGAGAATGTGAACATTTATAAGTTTCAAAATTAAACCACGTTGCAATGCATTTTATATATATATATATATATATATATATATATATATATATTCATTTCTAACTAATTAGCATACGTGGTTATCAAGAATAGGCACAATAATTTTTTAATCATGTTTTGTAAAAAGATAATGTAAGTATGGTTTAAACATCTGATTTAGATATGCAACGAAGTTATGACTTTTAATTCCATTCGTTGATGGAGTGGCGACGACGAGAATATATCGGCATCATCCAATTCACAACATCCGATCAAAAAGATTAATTAGAAAAATGATTAAAGATGACGAGAATATATCGGCATCATCCAATTCACACCATCCCATTAAAAAGATTAATTAGAAAAATAATAATAGTATCTAATTCCAACAAAGAAACGCCTATAGACATAGTTAATTATTAGTAAAATTCACCAAAATTTCTAAAAATAATTTTCTAACTTTAAGAATTTTTCAAGTTTTGAAATTACATTCTAAATAAATAACTTTAAAAAAAAATCAATTTCAAAAAACTCACTGCAAAAACATATTCAAAATAATCAACTTAATATTTAAAAAAGTATGGTCTATATTAAAATTGGACTTAAGAAATTTCTATTTTCAATAAAATATTAGAGTGAGAAGAATAATTTTTTTCTCATATATGAAAAATAGACAATATGAAAAATTTGCCAATACTGTTTCAATTTAGTAACTTTACTTTGTCAAAAAATAATTTGTGAAAAATGACATATTTTTAGTTTCGGATAATACCAGCCCCACTTCCCTCCGTTTTCATTGGAACTGATCCATTCACCCGTTTCCAGTCGAACTGATCCATTCACTAGTCCGTTTGGACAATGAATTGTAATGTGGGTGCAGATAAGACCAATTCCTCCAGTACGGGATCCCTCTCGTCAACCAGTTAAAATCAAAATTATTTAAATCAATTGTAAGTGATGACATTGCGGTCATATTTGATTGTGGAAGCAATATATGATTTTATTGTAAAAGGTGGAAATAAAACTTATGTTTTGCTATAATATTCTCAATGGATAATAAAGTCGCATTGTCTTAAATTAACAATTAAATATCGCTCGGTATCTTCAAAAGTACTAGACCAAGTTAAAATTATCTTAATATCTCATAAAGTACTAAACTTTTATTTAAAATCAAAATGGCTTAATTTAATTAGAAAATATTAATGGTTGTTATTATTATTTAATTTTAAGGTCAGATTGAAATTAAACATTAAATTGATTAAACTTTAAATTGGTTTACAAGATTTTTTTTTGAGAAAAAAGATATATTTGTGTGTAGCAATTTGAGTGTTAAGTCTAGAAAAGCATACATACTCTCTCACAATCCAAATCTATCTGATTTAATTAAATATTTTTTGAAATATTTTCCCTTTTAATAAATGGAAAAAAAATATTATCTCAAAATAATATAATTAAAAATATTATAATAAATACATATCTTAAACACACACACATATATATATTCTTGTTATAACAATGCTTTTGTCATTTTTTTCTTATTTATTTTTAAATTTAAATATTTTTTTAATGATTTTAGTCCGTATAAACAATTTTAAAACTACATCTTACTTACCAAAACGACAACCACACTTATCTTATCTCCAAATTTTCTTCTTTCCAAAATTCAAAACTTTTCTCTACTTTCAAAATATTCAGAAATCCAAATTACCCCTCCTTAGTTTCAAATTTTATCTAGAATATTTTATAATTAATACATATTTAAAATAAAACATTCAAAACTTATAATTCGTCGTAATATAAATATATTATATTTAAAAAACAATTGATTACTATAAAATTTTTCAAATTTTATCTAGAATATTTTATAATTAATACATATTTAAAATAAAACATTCAAAACTTATAATTCGTCGTAATATAAATATATTATATTTAAAAAACAATTGATTACTATAAAATTTATTCCCAAAATTTTGGTGATATCCTTTTTCTGGCTTATCTCAGCTTTTCTTTCTTTCATGGTTATCTCATCATTCCTTGTTATATGAGCTTTTTAAAACTTTCAAGTCAAACTAAAATAAAAAACAAGAAATCGTATCTTCTCATAATTAATTTCCATTTTCTACCTGCAGCTTTCCATTTCTTACCTGTTATCCAACAGTTATATACTTACAATTCTCAAAATCACTCACAATTCTCAAAATCACTACACTTACCATTCTCAAAATCAGTGCGCTTGCACTTCTCAAATTCCTGTAAAAATCGAATTTCTTTCATCCTAAAGAAGCTAGGCTGAACCTAAACGAATCTACTCTGAAATTCCTATAAATCTTGAAATTTCTTTCATCCAAAAGAAGCTAGGCTGAACCTAAACGAAGCTACTCTGAAAAGAATCGAATTTCCAAAGAATTATTCGATGTACAGATGGAATTTTCGAATTTCTGTATTTTTATATGAATTTGGTAGCTATGCTTTAGACCATCTAGACTACTTTGAGTGAGAAGCCACCCAAAATTTCATTAAAAATGAATTAATATATAAATTATAACAAATAATATCTTGCCATCAACCACATTAATAAATATAATTTATAATTGTGCTAACTTACCCGTGAATGATTTAATGGTCAAACCATCAACCTGACATGAAATTTCGACACAAGTCCAACTTGTTAATCATTCTTTCATTGAAATAGTACGCAAACGAAGTTCCTACCCTTCTAACAATTATTGAGCACAGACACAGCGAGTCGTTACCCAATTCAAGACTCAGATGACATGAAATTTCGACAGAAATTTCGACACAGATAAGTCATACTTGTCAATCATTCGTTCATTGAAATAGTACGCAAACGAAGATCCCACGCTTCTAACAATAATTGAGCACGAACACAGCGAGACGTTACCCAACTCAAAGACTCATATATCCCCAGCGTCGCTCGACATGCGTGCTCCAACAACCGAAAAGACTAGTCAACAAAATGATCGCTCCAATTGAATGATATAAAACTGCAAAATTATTGAAGCATGAATGATATACAATTGCAAAATTATTGAAGCATACCGGAGCAGAGAAATGAAGAGTGAAGCTAACTAAGCAATCCGCCATCCTGAATATCGCCAGAATCGCCTGAGCATGAAGAGAGAGAACACCTCCACTTCTCCTCACCAAACATGTCACATGGGTCATTGCAGGTATAAGATAAGAGGCGGTGCTCTCTCTCTTCTAGTTCAGACTCTAGCAACGCCTTCATCATCTAATAATTAAACGCAGACTCAGACACTCTTGCATTAAAACAGAACGTTACACTAATATGTTGAAATGGTAAATCTGCCCCATCTATTTATAATACCTCAACTCACTGTATGGGATACTCGTAAAAATGTTATCCCATCCCGTTCTCCAAATGCGGGGTTGATTGAAAAATCTGCCCTGCAAATTGACATGATTAAATTCAATGTGACATGATTATATATCTCGAAACCCAATGCCATACAACTAAGGACTTATTGAGAATGAATGACATACAGCTAAAGACTTAGTGAGAAGTTGATGGATGCCGACAGATGTTAACAGTTAAAAAATCCCCAAATCGTTTCCGGGTCAGTTTGGATGACGGAAGGGTGCAAGAGTACGCGGCTGCAGATTACTCTGGATAGAATGCGGACTTAATAGTGCTCAGGGTGGGCTCACAAATGTTCTCCTCCCACAGACACACACTTCGTTTGTGTCAACCAAACCAATTATGATGTATTGCACTATAATTTAACTTTGACTTCCTATTTTGCAGAGAGACCCTCGTAACATTAACGATGTGTTTTCAAAATATATTATTTAACCCATTTAATTACTAGTCATCCTTTGGTCTATATGTTTCATATATGGAACAAAGAACCCATTTAATTACTAGTCATCCTTTGGTCTATGTGTTTCATATATGGAACTCAGGTTCCAGTTTAGAGTAGTTTTCTTTTTGTTTATGAAATTTGTTTATTTTATGTTTGATCGGTTCTGCATCTTGAATAAGTTCATGTGATGAGTCTTTACTAGAGTGACATCATTCTTTGGGTTTTTAAGTGGTTTGGTGGATATGTATGTAATAAATGGCCATCTACCTGGGTTGCTTTTGTCAATTTGTATTTCACTTCTTTGATTTTATGGGAGACCGGTAAAAAGAAGTGATGTAAAGCAATATAACATTAGAGAAATACTAAAAGTACATACATGGAAATATATATAATGAATGAAAGAGATAGAAATACATATAAAATGACATTGTAATGAGTTCAAAATGCAGTTTCTGAAAAGCAGAGCAATGAATATTATAAGAGATATAAGGGTGAGGATTTTGAGCTTACGTCTGCCATATTTACATTTGGCATTTACATTGTCCTTCACTCACAAATAGTGTCTCGAGGAAAATGAAGGCTAGATGTGAAGGTCACATAGATATGTAACTTTGATAATAATATGTAAAGGCCATGTTTTAGACGATCATTGTTGTTAGTTTTTATTATTTGCTTTTGCAATGCATCCTTTTTGACTTATTATTTCTAAGTTACAAGATATTCAAAGGGAAACTTACTCTAGAGATCACTTCTAAGTGGGGAAGGGCATAAAATTTTGATTGACAACATCTCAATGTGGGCTTTTGTAGTTAACGATGAGGTCAATAATAAAATGGAATAGGGTTGTAGAAAATGGAATTGAATT
Source organism: Pinus albicaulis (assembly GCA_034641835.2). Classification (NCBI taxonomy): domain Eukaryota; kingdom Viridiplantae; phylum Streptophyta; class Pinopsida; order Pinales; family Pinaceae; genus Pinus; species Pinus albicaulis. The sequence goes on along the minus strand of CM076578.1, from coordinate 1,348,969,391 downwards.
TCTCAACTTATCCATTAAGCAGGCTTAATATAATTTACATGTTGCATGTTAAGATTAGTTATTTTTCACTGTACACTAACATTTTTCAATTAAATTGTCGTCTATATTAACATATCACTAGCATTTCCTTTTCCTTCCATAACAACAAAAGGCCAACATACTCAACTTTTTTAGTACATGTTTAACATGCAAGGAGACGCAAGTGTTAGTTTAGTATAAATATATACAATTCTTAAGTGTTTTTTTCTCTCCATGTTATATTAAGAAATATTTCATAGACATGAGAAGATTATTATGCCCTATTGTAGCTATTGCATTATCAACATTGGAAAGTAGGCTTTGAAAAGTAACTTAGCAAGGGTCACAACCTTGCTACTAATAAATAGTTGCATGCGATAAAATTGTGTAAGTGCTATGCCAAATGATAGTGCTACAATATTCTCCTCCATACATAGGATTGTGTTTTAGAGGAGCCAATTTCTTGAGATCACCAATAAGAAAAAATTAGTTTCTCTCAAATGGGATGTTTTAATGGATAAATAATGCATAACATCGACAACCATCAATCTAAGCAAGCATTTTTAGGCTTATGAAGTTCATGTCATCAATTAGAATATAATAAGCATGTCAGTATTATTCTAGAAGAGCTCATTGAAATTCCCTTAGTAGAAAATGCATTCCCTTTATAAGTACTCAAACATGCATCATAAGTGCACTTGTATTAAATGTTGTCAAGTTAGTTAGAGCAAGCAATAGAAATTTCGTCATTGTTTTAGTAGAGGGTAATAGGAGCACATGCTTAAAATATACACTTAAGTATCACTTTTTTTGTTACTTGAAATATCTTGGATGATAATTCTTGGTGGGGAATAGGATTCCCTTTAAACTAAAGTTAGAACAATGTTGAAATTTATGGTGTGTGTGGAGGAAAAGGAGGCAAATGACAAAGGAATATAAGAGGGGATGTATTAAAATTGGGTATTCAAGTGATTGAAGTGGGTGGACTATGTGGCTATCTCTTGCAAATGTAATGGGAGAAGACTAGCCATCTAATGGTATTTTTTGTCAAATTTATGATGGAAAATAACATCAAGAACACTGAAGTAAATTTTTTTAACAAGTTGGATTTCATAAAGGATTTTCCATTCATCCAATTCCATAGGGTGATAGGCATGTATTGAGTTAGTGGAAATATATTTATAATCAAAATTTGGAGGACATGTTTGTTGGGTATGTGTTATATTCTTTCCACGAATAGCCCCACGTGTTGTACGTTGAGCCGGACGCAGCAGGGGGGTCATAAGGGAGGAGGCAGCCCCCACTGTTGGGGTCCGGGGCAGGGCCACGACGAAAATTGTTTTGGTGTGCGGACACACTCATAAGCGGACCCACCCATGTTTTGTGCATGATTTTGCACATGGTTTTGGGGTACGATGGTTTTCGTCCTCTGGTATTTTGTAGATCCAGTCAAGGGAACTACGGCTATGTTCTAATCTAGGGTTATTGGATTAGGTTTTATGTATGCTTCGACATGTATATATATGTGTTGTAACACTAAAAGGAATATAATGAAAAATCAAGTTGGTCGTCCCGATTTCGGATCCAGGGGAAAATTTCTGTGTTTATTTGTTTTATGTTTTATGCTCTCGCTATTGTTTATTTTTTGTTATAAGATTCATGTGTAGGTCATTTTTGTTTAGGGTTAAAACCTACAATATTGAATGGGAAATAAAACCATGGAATATATATATTGGATGAAACCAATGTCCTTAAATATCTTTCATAAAAGTCTGTAGAGGAAGAGCTTGGTATAATAGAAATAAATGAAGCATTAATAATAGATTAAAAAAAAAAATTAAAGTATCACCCAAACACTAGCCATTGTGATTGGGTTTTCTTTCTTCCACATTTCATTTTCCTAGCAAGAAGAGATGAACTAGGATATTGGAACCCAAATAAGCAACAATATCACTAGAAAATGAAGCCTTTTCGTATAATATGCATTATTCAAGTTTTTGTTGAAAGTGTGTTTGCCACACCATGTGTAACATACTCAAAAATATTTTAATTGACATTTGAAGAAACCAATCAATAGATGAATATTGTTAGGGGGTGTTTCAGAATATATGGCATGTGACACATGCTCCTATGTTTGGTTCAATCTAAATTTATATAGAAGCTTCTTGTTGAAAGTGTGTTGGGTACACCTTGCATAAGTTATTTGAAATGATTTCAATTGATATTAGAAGAAATGAATGAATAGATGCATATTGTTAGGCGATGTCTTTGGAGCATACGTCATGTCACATCTACTCATATGTCTCATTTAATTCCAATTTTTATAGAAAATATTTGAATTTCAATTAATATATATGGCTATGCAAAGGAATTACATTGAAAATCCAAACAAAAATGTGTTTTTAGGTTGTTGATTTTCATTTTACCTTAACTACATAAATTGAAATGAATTTTATGATAGAATGGCAAGAAAAAAATTATCTCCCGATTGACATCATGACATAATTACGAATGCTCAACTTATCATAATTATGGATATGGTTGTATCTTCTATGATCACACTTTGTCAAAGAAGAAATAATAGGTAGAATTCTACTCTCATGGACGTCAATAGTATTAAAAAATGTTGGAGTCTTTGTTGTGAAACCATGAATATTCATGGTATTTGTGATCGAGAGTTATGTAGGAGTGCAAAAAAATATAGAAATAAACATAACCACAGAGATGAAACAAAAGTAAATTATCATTTCATTCATATCAAAGAAGTGTAATATTCTTACATACAGAATGGAAATAATTAGCTCGAGCAATGGTATCTTATCTGTGAGAAGAGATGTGGCAGTTACATGCCTTTGAACTATGTTACAATGAGGTTCAAGGGCCTTTTTATTACTATAAATCAAATTGAAACCCTAAACAACTAAAAAAATAACCCTAGGAGATGGAACACCAAGAGTTTGTGTAGGGCCCCATTGGGGTTAGTTGGGTAGGAAACTTCCTAGGGGCGTAACTTAGTCATATGATATTTATTTATCTCGTACGATACATCGTCAAAAATATCTCCTTGTGTACTACAAGGAATTTTTTTATATGGACCTCAAAGAAACACCATTTAGGGGGTCAAAATAACGCTCGAAGTTCAGGACATGAAAAAACTACTAAAAATAGTAAGTTGTGTTATAAACAAGGAAACTAATGAAAGTGACTGCAGGTCCAGGTGGAATAGGAAAATAGCCACCGATATCCACCTAGATCATTCCTCCCCCTTTAGGAAGCAATGATACCCATTGCATGCAAAGCCTCCACAAGGTGAGGAAAATTCTATTGAACCTGTTTTGTGATGATCCACTTGCCCAAGTGAAGGCTTTGGCTAGATTCGATAGCTATGTATAGTTGGATTCTTTGTAGGCGAGTGCTATTGATATATTTTTCCATGATCTTATCATTTGTGTCATGGTTGATGCACCTTGGGTTGAGCTCTGTTGGTTTCAACTCCTTAAAAATGTCCGATGTATCTAGCAATGGGGGGAAATATGGCTGCAACAGATCCACGCTGAATACTGGGTGTAGGCTAAGGAATGTTGGAATGTTGAGCTCAAAGGAATTTTCTACTACAAAATTAGTAATGGTGTAAGAAAAAAATCAAAGTGGGAAGAGTTTGTGATAGGCTCAAACGAGTCACTCCTTCTGCAAATGTAACCAAACTTTGTTGCCTAGCTAAAACTTGTGTGGCACCTAATGTCAATCATCACGTTGTTTGTATTTAGTATTATCCCTGTCCAATATGTCATGGAACTATTGGAGGATGTGTCGAATGCCTTCAATGAAGTGGTTAGCTCTGTCAGCTTCAGACCGGACATGATCCAAACCTACTTTAGTAGTTGCAAGTGATATGGGATTATCAATGGGGCATAATGGCTAGAATCCCAGTCCCACCTGAAAGGGGCTATGGACAAGTTATTTGTGGAGAGATTTTTTGCAGTTGTGATCTAAAAAGGGGACATTTTTGTCCCATGTGCATGTATGCTTTGATTTTTACATGCACAGGATGTGCACAATCATCCTGTTTATGACCTCTATCTCACCATGAGTTTGGGGGTGGAAGGTCATTGAATTAGTAGTCTTGGTACCTAATAATAACAGATCCTTGATCATAATGCACTTATGAACCTATTTTCCTAATATGATATAATATATTGACATGGTATACCAAAGTGTACCCACACTTATTCAAAGAGGAATTTGGCAGTGGCTTCTATGGTCATATGCTTCCTGCAAGCTGTCAGAATGGCTATCTTGGAGAATCTCTCAACGAGAAAGAAAACACAGTCATTATCATGTTGGGTAGAAGGAAGTCCCAACACATAATCCATGGAGATGTCTTCCTAGGGCTAGATAGGAGTAGGAAGAGGAGTATATAGTCGTTTCTTCTTTATTGTAGGTATGGAAATGGCACACACAGTGCAGGATCTAATTTACTTCCCAACATTATGTCAAAGGTTTAGCCAATAAAAATAATTCTGGAGCACTGATGTTTATTTTTCTACCCCGAAATGTCTAGCAACTTGACTATAGTTTTCCGTCCAAATCATCTTGGCACACTAGCTTGGAGGAAAAAACATGTTTCCTAGGTGGCATAATAGCACACCATGGAGGTGAAAGTATGGAAATTGCATCCCTTCGAGGAGAATCTAATATGTGATGTTGAATTCTGGATCACTCTTGTAAATTTGTGGTCACTATGAAGTCTCATTTCCACAAGAGTCGAGAAAAGTGGCCAGTGCCATAACCAAAATTCAGCTAAGGCATTCTATAACATTATTGGTGTTTCCCTTCTTGTACTTAATATTCAAATAGAACTGTGGTAGGTATCTGGATCATTTCTGATGGTGATCGTTCTAAAAATTTCCTTGTGTCTATATGAATTGAAAGGGTTGGCGCTCTGTGTGGGTGAATGTTTCCTTCCCTAGATTGTAATGCTTCCACTGTCAGCAAGCCTGCACAATGCAATACATCTCTTTGTCATTGTTGGGATACTTTCATATTGTCTAAAAGTGTGTCACTCTGATATGACATTGAATGCCCATGTTGAGTAAGAATTGCACCAATAACATAGTCGAACGCATCTCTCTCAATATTAAAATTTTGTTGTATTTATTGTAATGTGAGCATCTGTGCAAAGCAGAGGATATGATTTAACTTGAAAAACAACTTCTGTTGGGACAAACCAAAATAAATTGGATTTCGCTCCTGCTTTAGTGACTTGACTCAAAAACCAAATGATATGAGAGAAACCTTATGCGAATATGTAGTAGAAACTGGAAAGACCCAGAAATTTGCGGATCTATGTTAGAGTGGTTGGGGCTAGCCAATCCTGAATAGCTTGTATATTTTTTGGGTCGACATTCAGACCCTGCTCAACAATGATGTACCCCATATATTGAACCTAGGTCATGGAAAAAGTGCACTTCTCCGAATTGGGACACAACTTGTGTTTTTATAAGGTTTGAAGTACCTATTGAATATGGTGTAGGTTCTCTTCCCAACTCCGACTGAAGATCCATATTTTGTCCAAAAATACTACCACGAATGAATTTGTGAAGAGGCATAAGATGTGATCCATCATCCTCATGAAAGTTGCAGGGGAATTCACCAAATCAGAAGGCATAACCATTCATTCAAAAAGGCCCTCCTTGGATTTGAAGGCAGGCTTTCACACAAAGGAGGGTTCGATTGGTACCTAGTGGTAGCCTGACTTCATGTCAAACTTGCGGAAATCTTTGGCCTGCTTGATTTGGTTCAGAAGGTCGTCGATCCATGAGATTGGATACCTATTTTGAACATTTATCTTATTCAGTTCCTAGTAGTAAATACATAGCCTCTAGGTTATGTCCTTACTTTGAAAATAACATGATCATGCTCCCACAGGATGAGGATATTTCCCTTATGTTCCCTCTATGAAATAGCTCCTTAATATGCCTCTTGATTTCATCGTTATCCAAAAAATAATGTTGGTAGATCGGTCCATTTTGTAGCAATGCGTGTGGGTCAAATCAATGGAGTGCTTAACCTGGTAGTGTAGGGTTACTATTGTGGACGAGGTAAATATTTCCCTATACTCCTCCACGACCTTATCCATCTACCACTGTCATGCGAAGGAGCCCTGTCTGGAGGATGTGGATGTGGCCACAATTTTCTTCTTGATCTAAGGTAAAATCATAAGGAAGACAAATTTCCTGCTATGGGAAATAACCTTATGATATTTTTTAGTAGAGATAAAATAAAATGTGGTAGGCAGAACTACCTCAAGTATCCTGTACAACTTCTGACCCAAATTAATAATAATAGAATTAGATTTGTATTCATATATAACATGATGTTTCCATAGGTATGCTTGACCTTATAAAACATCACATAAATGAAGAGAAAAAACGTCGCACAATACCTCATATGGTAATGGGCTTAATGCTATAAGGAAAGCGACACTCCTCGCTGACACGAAGATCTCACCCTTTGTGGAGCAACCTGATGTTGTACAACTGTGGGTGTAGATTTGTTGGTAGCTTCAATCTCTCAATGACCTCTACTGAGAGCAAGTCCTTCTCGCTCCCACTTTAAATGATGAACTACATTAGCGAACCCTTTACCCACATCTAAGAGTGGAAGAGACGCTCCCCCTCTTCTAAAATCCTCAATTTCCACTTTTTGGAGCTTAGTTATGGTTATCATTATAGTGGTTTCTGCGTCAGTTATATTATTTCCCTTGTTGATTCCCTTGTCAAGTTCTGGCTCAAAATCAAAACATGAATTTCTCTTTGAGTCTTTCAGCTCCACCATCAATGCCTACTTAACATGATATTTGTTTGTGTTGTGATTGGGATTTTTATAGAACTCACACCACTTTTCAGTCTCCTTCTTTTCCTTCCCATTATTCTTGGCCTACATCTTCGAATATTTTTCCTCACGGTTTGTGGTCTAACGTTTCCCTTTTATCTCTGGCTTGCAGGTGCATTTTCTCTGATTTTGGTTCTTAGATCCAAACTATCACTTCTTATGCTTGAATTTATGCTCAATATTGGCAGCATAGTGGCATGCTGGACCAAGCGAGGAGATGTCCAGGAACTCAATTTCATCCTGAATATATTTGTGCAAGAATTTTTTACTTGAGTACCAGATGTTTTCTGAAACTTTGATACCAAATTGTTTGCACAAGCTATGGAAAATATTTGTCATCTCATGCATATCTTCATCCATTTACATATGCAACATATTCCATTTCATTTACTTGTCCTCAAAACTACCCATAAGCTAATATTTTTTCTTGATGGTGTCTCATAAATAATTCCAAACAGGTGCAGATAAAAATAGTGACGGTTATTTCTCACCCCTCTATTCATAGTAGGCTTCCCATAAGTCCTTTACATAGTGAGCGGGTTTGAGGATTGAAAAACTAACTTTTTTTCATTTGGAAAAATGATGAAGAAAAAAATTGACCTTCTATTTATGGTGTCTACATGTATGTGTCCTTCAAATATGTGAATTTCAATGTTGACTTGTACCTTGAAGGAAGTGGTCTCTCCAAAGTGGTTTCCAAATGAAGATGCATCACATGTGGGAATCCCACGAAGGATCTAGGTGAATTTTTTCATCATTCTGTTCCTTTTTCACTCACGAGCTTCTTCGATAAATATTTTGAAAGGATCTCATCCTCTCTTTTCTTTCTTTTCTTCCACCATGGGTGATCATCGAGGTTCACGAGGTTGGTGTTGTAAATTTTCAACCAGTTCAAACCCTAACTCCATAGATATGTCATAGAAATAAATTCTCATTTCATTAATATCAAAGAATTGTAATGTGCTTACATATAGAATGGAAATAACTAGCTTGGGCATTAATACCTTATCTTCCAGAAGCAATGTGGCGGCTACATGCCTCTAAACTGTGTTACAATGAGGTTTAAGGGAATTTTGATTAGTCAATATAAGAGGGAAACCCTAAATACCAAAAAACTAACCCTAGGATATTTAACACCAAGAGTTTGTGGGCCCTGTTGGGTTTAGCTGGGCAACCAAATTCCCAGGGTCGTAACTTTGTCATATGATCTCATTTGGTGTGTACGATACCTGGTTAGAAATATCTCTCTGAGTACTATAATATTTGTGGAAAGGACTTATGGTCTTGCTCTGAACCTCAAAAATCATTGTTTAGGGGGTTTAAAAAAATATTCAAGTTAAAAACCCAAAAAATCCTAAAAATATTAAATTGTATTAGAAACAAGGAAACCGATTAAACCAACTAGAGGTCCAGGTGGAATAGGCGGATGGCTACCCATATCCACCTGTATCAATTTCTGTAGTTTTTATGGTAGTTAATCAATTTCTCACAGTCATCCAGTGGATCATATATGAATATTTACATTTCTTAAAGGGGGCATGGATTAAGCAAATCAAATCTTTGGATTTTTTATTTTTTTTTGTAAAATCCTTATACTATGTAATTTTATGACAACTACCGATAATGTTTTCTAATTCATTTCTATTTGAATTAATAATATAACCAATATATTAAAAAATATATGCATTTGGGGGTGACAACTCCTCACTAGAGTGATTGGAGCAGAAGAGAAACTAGAGGCAAGGTAGGGATTCTTGAATTTTTATCTTTTATTATTTATTGTCAAGGGTCCTTATATCAATATTTGTATATTTTCCTTATTTACTGTAGGTATTACTATTTAAGGGAGGTGAAAGTGCTTCTTAAAAAATATAAATTACTTATAATCATTGGAAAATATTAATCTGAATTATTTTGTAGGAAAAAATTCCTTTGCAAAAATTATTCTCTAAACTTGTATGTTAGTGGAGGAGACCATGTTATTTCCATAGTATGGTAAATCCCACAAAGATCTAGAAATTGAATTCTGTAGAATCCTTGCTTATGTCCATGCACTATTTATTGAGTCGAGAGAAATTGATTAATATCTAAGTTTATCCTTAGATCCCAACATTTGTGACTTTTTAACGAACTTGTTTTGGAGAGTTAGAGAAAAGTGGGATATCCTAAGGGACTATTTAGAAATCAAGGAAATATCATTCCTTGTGTTTTTACATGATGATGGGATAAGGGTGATTGGAAGTGGGATTAATATAGAAATAGTGAGATAAGGGATATACTCCCTACTAATACTAATGAAAAATTGGGACTAACAAGGAAAATTGTAGCCTTAGCTAGTAAATCGGCTCTGTTGTTCTATTACTCTACATGGACTTCTCACCTACAAAATATAGTCCATATTTTTGTCAAGAATACCATGGATTTATTTCGAGATGTGCCAATCCTATAAGGGATAAGTAAATTGGTATTTCTAGGTATATGTGGATGATTAATGTTGTTAATGTGTCATTGTGAATGAGAAATATGTTTTTATTTTTGTGGAGTTTTCAATGTTCGAAATTAAAATTGGCCCAATTGTTGTAAATGTCCTTGTGGGTATCCTATAAGGGTCATAATCATGAAGATAATCTAATCTTTGGTAGATCTATTGGCTTGGGTTTTCAATTTGGATATGTTCTTGCTAATGTTTACTTTCTCGTGTAGCTTTTTCAATTGGATTATTGTTTTCCTAGAGGTCATGTTTTACACATTATTTGATATAGTCACTTATATTTTGAAGCTTATATATATATATATATATATATATATATATATATATATATATATATATATAGATAGTTTTAGGCTACCTCCTAGTTGTGATGCATGTGGTCAAGTATAGTCTAAATATTGACATCTAAATTGTCTATAGCATAAAATCCATGTCGGTGGGAAAACCTTCTCCATTTGTGGTTTTTACTACTCCAAAAGAATATCTTACCTATAATGGTTTCCCTAGTGTACCACATTTTTTTCATATAGCACCCACCCCATTATTTTATATTAGGATTGGGATTCCTTCTAATTATAGATTGCATTACGAGTCACATTCATCTTTCCCATCTAGTCCTCACCATTCCCATAGAGAATACCACTCTATTTCTATTTTTCTTTCAATTTATTGTTCTTAGAATTGGTTGTTTACTTCTACTTAATACTTAGTTACAATTTTATTCATTATACCCTATATATTTGGATGCACTTCCATTACTATACCTTTATCATTATTTATCATTCATTTCAAACATGATTCATAAGGTTGATATACTTACGAGTTTAATTGTAGTTTCTCTTATCCTTATTTTTTCTTACGATTATAACTTTCACATGCAATATAGTATCTCACTTTAAGAATTTCATATTCTCCCTCATAGTAGAGCATTATTTTATTTTCTTAGAAATTATATTATGAAAATTATAAGAAAATTGAATATTTTAAAAAAAGGAGAAATGAGAGAAAAGAATTGAGGCCTTCATTCTTCATTTCTCTATGTGGGTGTCATTATTGTATGCCACCTTCCAAAAAAAGTGCATAGTTTGACTCATCTATGTTGGTAGGCTAAATTGATTTATTTTTAACCCCTTCCCTAGTTCAAAATCATGACCTAAGACGTCCATTTTAACCTCAAAACCTCCTCATTCCTTTACAATTCCAAGAATCGTGTCCATTCTTGCACTGTATTTGTATTTTCATATTTCAGGATTGGCATGGACTTAATTATTTAATTTATGGATTTTATACGTTTAATTTATCTTTTAAAATATTATTTTCTTTCCTAAAGTATTTGGTAAGTGACGTATTAATGATTATGTTAGTATGGTTGAGTGCATGTAAGATTCTTGCACCAGCTAGCAGTTCCTGCAATCCCATGACAGCGCATTGCCTACATGGATATCTCGTTAAGGATCAATCATCTCGAGTTGTGCTCGGAGCGGGAGATATATCAACAGATGTTAGATATTAGGACTCTAGCCAAATGCTTAGACTAATATCTTGTAGCATCTGAAAAGTTGAGTTTGTAACATTATTATAAGTTTGCTATGTTTGCAGGCCTAAAGGGTTGTATATAATGTAGAATTTAAGTAGGAGGTAGCTCTGTAATTTTGGTGGCTTGTAAATTTGCTGGTATCGCCCTCGTTATGGGCTGGATTCGACTTCATAATGTATATTTTCTTATTCAAAATATAATACAAATGGATTTTTCCATGTTGTTTCAATCCTGCATTTCAATTTTATGATGTTGCGTTGCTAGAAAGTTAAGTTTCCAGGTTTATTAAATAGGGAAACGAGCTGGTTTCCAACGGCCCAACCAACCCAACTCATTTTCCCTATCGTTAAAGGTGTGTTAATTTCATTTGAATTCAAAGCTTGAATTAAGTAATTATTTGAGTTCTTTCACAAGTACATGTTCGATATCATTTGCAGTTATTGTGTGACAGATCGGTGGTGTGAATTCTTAACTAAGTTTGATTTTAACTTGTGTAATTTTTCCTTTTCAAAGATTAGTTTATTTATATGTGAATCGTTCAAGCATGTTTCCTGTACTAGTGAATTCTCATTTCTGCAAGTCAATTCATTTGGTTCATTCTAGCAAAGTCTTTTTGTTTCTTTTCCTTCATAAGATCTTGATGTGTTTCTGCAAGTTAGTGTTCATTTCTAGACATAAGTATTTTTAATATTAAGAGTTAAAATTAATAATTAATGGTTCTTTAATGAGTACGAAATAAACGTTGTTATAACGCAATGAACTGTACCTGTAGTTTACACTTTTAAGTAAAGGATCAAACTTCATATTAAATTATTAACTGAACCTTTTGAATTAAAAAGATTAAAAAGGAAGATCTGATCTATATGAATAAGCCACCATAGGAAGAACCCTGTTGTCATAATTGAATGACTTCTTAATTGCATGAAAGATTTCCTTGTTTAAAGAAAAGTGTGCCTTGACTTTCAAAGATAATTCTTCTTTTGAGATTGAGTTTGGCTGAAGCATACTTTTTCTCATGGAAGATAATTTCAGAGTAATGTTCACCTTTGAAAATTCATTTCTTAGTTGACACATTTTATTTTTTAAGTAATTTTTTTTTTTTAAGTAATTTGAAAACTTGGTGCAGAAACCTCTGTTCTGGTATAGGAATCGATATTCTGACATGGGAATAGAGTGATCTAGTGCTAAGACATAGAGACCCTGCATGATGATTAAAATCTTCAGTAAAAGTACATAATATACTTCTAGCATATAAACTTCATTCTAGTACAAGCATAAATTCTGGTGCAAGAACATTGCTGAAGTACAAGAATAATAATTTAGTGTTGGAACGAATATCTTTAAAGAAGACAGACACCTTTAAGGGTCCAAATATTATTCTATTGTACAAATTTACTAAAGATAAACATAAATATTCTTTCCATCAATCAAGTTTGTTCGCAAAAGCTTGAGAGTTCCTTTTATTTATTTCCTTGCAAAGTACTTCCTTCCATATTCGAACACTAGTATTTCTTTGGTGTTATTTGTTGTGTGATCATTCTTTTCGATTCTGCAAGATTCTAATTAACGAAGTAGGAATAGAATTAGGAAAAGTTCATATTTTTTATGGCATTTCCTATGCTTCACCTATAAGTTTTATGAAACCCGTAGGTTGACAATTAAGTGTTGAAGGAGTTTTTTATACCGCAATTCTTGCACCCCACAATCTCTTTATAGTTGGATTGTAATATTTCCTTAGAAATGTGTCAAAATTTGTTATTATAATCTTATTGGTTTCTCTTCGTTTTCTTATGGAAAATTCTTAAGTTTCTATCACATTCATTTTTGATATCATTTGTGCCTTTTGGTCTAGCTCACTGCCATATCCTTAAGCTATTATGTTAATACTCAATGGAGGTCCATATCTAATGTGAAGAATTCCTCAATCCTATTCGCTATATAGGTTGGCCTTCCTTAAGCTATGTTATTCTCAATCTACCATCCTTTCTAATTCTATTTTCTCATTCCATCATGAAAAAATTCATTAATTCCTTCTCTCACTACAAGGAAAAGACCCTCTAGTGGATGTTTTTATGGAAGCCCTTATAAAAATAGCCCAGATAACCATTTGTAGCAGAGGTCACTGGAGGGCTCCTCCCTTACAACACACCGGTGCATACAAGTTGATGGGCACCATGACCGATTTTTCAAAAAAATGACAATGCACTTTATATAAAGCACATCACTGTGTACGATCAAGTGGCACACCAAGACACTAAAAAAAAATATGAGCACATTGACCAATTGGTTAATAAAAAAGAAATATTTTCACCATTGTAGTGATATACTCTAACAACAACGCCCTGGTACAGTTACAGTGATATGAATAATTGACGTAGGGTATTTATTTAATAAAAATATGTGGTGATTTTTATATAACATGCCCGATGTTGGCCATGTATCATCAACCCGATGTGTTTCATTAATTGAGAGAACCACAAAAGGGCTTTATTTAAAAAAATATTTTCACCATTTCGGTGCTATACACTAACGACAATGGCCTAGTGCTATTTAGGTACAATGACACACCGACATAGGGTTTTTATTCAAAGGAAGGACGATGTGCTCCATACGAACCAACCTAGTGTGTCTCAGTAATCCAGTGCATCGTTAAAGAGTGAAGTTGAAAACATTATTTCCACCCAGTTCAGTGCTATAATCTAACGACAAAGCCCCGGGGCAGTTAATGTTCCCTAATGCACCGACCCATATACTTTTAATTTAAATAATTGTGGTGCGAAAATTATACAACCACCCTATGCGTTTCATATAGGAGCGCACTGAAAAAAGGTTTATTTAAAAACAAATTCACTTACAATTATTTTAATATTTATAGTATCATAGAGCTCTCAATCACCGGTGTGACCTTTACATCTCTGAGGCACCCTAACATTGGTGCTCCCATTGCATGCATTGCTTCCGTCTATTTCTCAGTGCATGGACTTCAAATTTTGCGAAACAGTGGGCAAATTTGGTTTTTATTAATTTGTCGGAAACATGCCTCCTTGACACACAATAGTGCAGGTATCATATATGTTTCTCACCAATGTATGATTTTACCAAATTAATTTTTAAAATTGACTTAGAATGTTTTTTTGAAAAAAAAATTTCCTACGTGGTCCATTCGAGCCATTCTGCTCGCACCGTTCCTGGTGATCCCTATTAATTTATAGGCTGAACAGTGAATGGTGTTAACAAAAAACATAATGGGTGGCTAATGTGAGAACTTGATGCACTACCGACAAAAATGCACCACAATAAAAATGAAATTTTTGCTGTGTGTTTTTGTTTCCAACTGCATCGATAATTGTAATTTTTTAAAAATAAAAATTTATTTTATATTCGACAGTGCATTGGTTTACCGAAACACACATGGACATTATCTAAAAATAAACATAATGACCTGGTGTGTCTATATTACCATAAAAAACCGCATTAAAATACCATTCAAGGTATTAATATGTTTTTCACGTTGTGCATTCTATAAACGCATCGAGTCATGACAATTAGTTTTGTGATGTGTCGTTGTCACTGGGAAAACTCGTTGTAACACTGTCTGTTATTAAAAATTTTAAGGAAATTTAGTTATAAAAACTCAAATATTTATTTATATATTTTTTTGTGTCACACGGTGCGTGGGTTTATCGAAATGTACCGGTACGCACCAGTGCAATGTTGACACAAATAAAAACCCTTGGTGCATTTCAATTATGTAAATGCGCTGCACCGTTGGACAACACACCATTGAAAAAATTATTATTTTGGTGCAGTGCGTCGGTCAAACCTACTGCCCTGGGGCATTTTGTGTTTGGATATCACACCACCAGTAATAAAATATTGCTAACAGGTGGTGCGTTGAGCTATAATAAAGTTCTTCGTGAGGATATGGTTTGTCAACGCACTGCCTATAATATTTATTTAATGAATATTTTTTGTTGTCATGGTGCGTGACTGCTTTTATGTGTAGTGTTGACGGTATTTGATATAGATGTATGCACCATTGGCAATGCATACTGTTTTTTATGGCACATCGAATGTTTTTTTC